>VTPC01000674.1:0-107611 GCA_011009095.1 Ignelater luminosus | reverse complement strand
TTTTTTACATGCTGTCCTGTCCTGTCTCACATGGTTTAGTTTTAATCCTAGTCCATAGACGTGCTACTAACCGCACTCAAATTAAGTAGACAAGAGTTTACATTTAATAATGACTGTTCTTTTGAAGTTTAGTAAATTATGTTCGTCTAGAAGTTCAAGTATCCAAAAGTAGATATTTTCAAATGTATCTTTATATTTAAACTGAAAGTCTCCAGTGTACATCAAGGAATGTTGTGTTACTTATCTGAATAAAAACAGAGCAAAGAAACACATGCTGATAGTAGCATAAGCGAGTCAGTCAGTGGTTCAGATGAATAATAATAATAAATCAGTCAGCAGTACTCGTCCTGATGTTGCATACTTAGCTGGGTCGCCATAAATGGGCTGGTTTTCAATTTTTTTTTTATTTCATATCTGTACAGGAAAATAAATAAAATTCAGTTAAGCTTAGTTTAGCTGAAAAGCAATTTTTATTTCATTAACATTTTGAAAATTGCAAATGTTTTCATAAACAAAGGACATGGTGTTTTATTGCACTCAAACGAGCATGTGCAAATTAGAAAGACATGTCAAGAGACAACAAATGTAGTAGTTCTTGTCTAAGCCATCTGATAAAACAAACATGGCAATATTGAGTAATGAGATACTTAAATCTGTTAGTAACAGCTGTGTGAGCAGTGAAGGTTACGCTGGTGCAGGGGTAATGTTAAAAAGTTAAAAATTGTAGTATTCGGGTTATGCGCTATAATTGTATTATACAAATTTGTTTGAATGTATAATTGCTAATTAAAAACAGTTATGTGATTTTTATAGAAAAAACTGTCAATAATGGTGCTAATACAACACATACTATTTCTTTATAATGAAAAAACGCCATGTATTTGTATGAGGAAACGAGCCTATTGTCCTTCCAATTCTGCAGTCTGCTGCTAAGTTAGCAGAAACATGTTGCAAGCAACTTAGTTATTGTAATATAATAGGATTTTTGTTTTATATTCACACAGGAAATTTTGAGAAAACTATGTTTTTAAAAATCTTATATTAAAAACCAAGAACAAAATTAACTGAAATAGTAACGTTACTTTACCATTAAACAAAACGAAATTATTTATAAAAACCAAAAATGATATTTTGCAAAACATCCAAATGAAAAACGTAACAAAAGTGATATTTGACACCTTTCACATTCCTGAAAAAATATACATGGCCTAAAGGTTACTGTGATTAGTGGTGATGTCATTTGGTACTGTTCCCACCATTTACTTTGTTTTTTTATGCTCCTACAGCTCCTATTATTTTATAAATTGTCATTGCTCTACAAAGTTATGTCAGTATGTTTAATTGCTCTTCATTTGTTTTTAAGAGATTTTATGTAGGATGTATAAGTATGTCATCTTGCTTTAGTAACAAATGGAGTGTTTCATTCCTTCAGGATATTTTGAATTTTCAACTTCAAATTTTAAATTGTCAACCATTAATTTCTTAGAGTAACAAATAGTTTAATTTCAAAGAAGCGGTGCCAAAAACACCACCAACATTGTAAATAAATCATTTGAAAGTACTAGATAATCAGCATAAATTATGAAATTTTCATACAGTTTTATGTATAGAATTGAAACAAATTTTGTTTTTAAAGATTTTGTGAATAATTTATATTATTTTCAAATAACTCGGCATAGTTGTAGAATTGGAATTAATTTGAATTTTAAGTTTATAATAGGATGTTTTTGTTTATAGCTGCAACATCTTTGTTAACACACCTTTAATATAGTTTTAAAACTAAAATTTTTATATATGTTATTAAACTAATGAAAGTTACTTAATTCTATTGTAGGAAACAATCAGGTGTAATTGTGAAAGTATGGCAGGCTTTATATAAAGATATATTAAGTGTCTGTTTTAACTTGGCAAAGGTGGTAGAGACTATAATTTGCAATCCTTCACCTGAAGGCTTTTTACCAGATGATGTAAATGACAGTAATTCAAAAACTGATGAAACAGCAAAAGCACAAATGGTAACTGTTTATGGATGGAGAGCAGCTAAGGAAATATCGTTATTGCTTGGTGAAATTTCTCTGGAAGCACCATATTGTGGTGATAAATATAGCAATGGGATTCTAACCGATGAGCAATTTCAACAAATTGGAGGTTTTTTCTACAATTTACTTATGAATACGAAACATAGAGGTGCTTTTGAACAGGCATCTATTGGATTTCTCAATTTATGTTATAGACTGCATAGGTAATTATATTTGAAGTTACAGAAATAATACTTAAATTAGAGTTTGTAAAGCTTCAAAATGATCAATTCTTATTCAAACATTTTCTAAGCTACTCATGAGCTCAGCTGTAATATTCATAGTAGGTATAAATTTATAAATTTGAACAAAACTTTTATTTTCACAAAGAAAATATGAAGTGATTTATTTAGACCACCCTATTGTAGGTTTTAAATATTATTATCTGTTCACATATTAACACATTAACTGCTGTGTGAAGCTATCTCACTCCTTCATGTTTGTTGAGCCATGTGATGCACTTTAGTATTGCACGATGAGAAGTTTTCTGAAACTGCGTGTTGCTTATTAATTTCTCATGAATATGTTTGCATTACAGTTATGTAGTAGATGGCTTGGTAAAACAAAACACTAGTTTTAACCAGTAGATTCAGTTATTTGGGTTGTTTATATCACCATGTACATAAAATCCAGTGCAGAGAATCTGCTTTTTTCGTACCTGTTAATTTATGTTGGTGGCAAAATAAATATCTCTAATACTAATGACAATGTTGCATATGACGTCACAGTATAGTAACATGTTTCTAAACAACTCAGTCTCACACATGCTTTAAATAAGTAAGTGATCATTATAAATAAATTGTCTTATCTGACCAATTGTTTGGAAACCAAACCATAATAACAAGCTAGTGATGACGTCATACACAGAATCAATTGAGCCATTGAAACGTAAAGTGGTGTAAGTCAATAAAGGGTTAAGAGAAACAAAATGCTATCATATTGTGTCATTATTTCTCAATGTAAGTTTAAGTTACTTTGTTATTAACAAAATAGAGCAACGAAACACAGAAGTTTGATTTTTAGGATTTTTAAATTCAATTTAAACTTTAGAGCAAGTTATACCATTTCAAAACAAAACTGACTTACACCACTTTACGTTACAATGGCTCAATTATTGTAGATAAATTCTTAGAAGTCCCCTGTTTAAAGAACCAATTAGATTGCAGAACTAAAAAAACTTGCTTCAACTCACACAATTAAATTTAGATAATCTTAATCTTTAACAACTTGAAGAGGTTAAGTTGATTTTTTTCTGTCAAGAATAACAAGAAGATCTTCAGTGTATTATTCAATTTTTATAATATAATGTGATGCAAAGAAGAGTTTTAGGAAAATTGATAATAAATAACTATTTGTAGAATTCCTAGTGCAACTCTCAGTGCATTACCACAAAAATGGTTAGCGAGTATAATTGATAATTTGTTTGGAAATGGTGATATATCATTAAGTGCATGTGCAACACGTCGAAGTGCTGGAATACCTTTCATGATACAGGTAATAATTAACTTTTTGACACCACAGGTTGAACGTATTAAAAAGCTTTCTTTAGTGTTTGATAGCTGCTATTTTTGAGATTAAGCTTTATATTTTCCTGCAATGACAATTACAGTGAAACTTATTAAAACAAAACTTATATAAAGCGGAAACCTTTGAATTTGGAAAAAACTTTCTAGTCCCGCCCAAATTATATTAGATTTTATATTGTGAAGTGGAAATGGAAAGTAAAATACAGACCTGCTGCAATAAAATCCATTTAAAAATACTCATTAAAATGAACTGTCCTTTCAAAGAATTCTAGTAAGCCTTCAATCCATCATTATTCACTAGTAAAATTGCCACAAACCTATTTTTATAACGTAACATGAAATGTGATACCATCAAAATAAATTTATTACATATTACATGTACATATGTAATTATTTATTTTCTCAGACACAAAACATCTTGTTTACCATCTCGTTTTAAATTTTGCTGACAATGTTTTGTCTCGCTATTTAATAATCAAAATCATTTTTTGGTGGTGCAAGAATACCAAGCAAATAAAGCTTATTATTTACTGCATATTAAACCAAAACTTAATATTGCAGAAACCTGTGTAAACGAAAAATTTTTTTGCAGTCCCATGGGTTTCCGTTTTAGCAAATTTCACTGTACTTTAGTTCTGTTCCTTGCTTTTGCTGTTTTTTAAAAACCATTATAGTTAATCTTAAATTAATGTTCTATACATGAAAACATTCTAATTTTTTTTCTGAGTATCTGAATTTAAGTGTATTGATGGAAACAGGATTGTTATCTAAACAATGTCATGTATCTATTTTAGGCGATATTAGCATCTGAGCCAAATACTGGTAATTACAGACTATTACATAATTGCCTTAACCAGCTTTTATTTAAAACACCAGAAATAAAACAAACAGATGAACAACAAATTCATTCCATGAATATACTCAGGGCTATATTTCGACATAATCAGTTAAGTTCAAAAATAATTAATTATACTGGCCGGACAATGATAATTGCCATTACTGGTTTTGCAAATCAAGTTTGGGGAGTAAGTATTTTGTTATTTATTATTGTGAGAACAGTTTTTGAATTAAAATAATTAATTAAACATAATTTTTCTTGTTTTTATTTTATTATAATTATAATAGTGATGAAAAATGATTTGTCAAATTGCAATTGGTTTAATTGACAATACCACGAATACTATGTTGATTTTAGATCCGTAATTCAGCGACTCTACTTTTCTCAGCATTAATGAATAAGATATTTGGTGTGCTAAGAACACGAGATTCAGAAGAACTAAGCATTAAAAACAAAATGATGGTTGAAGTCTTCTTTACGCAGTATCCAGAATTGTATGATTTTTTGTTGAAAGAACTGAAAGAAAATGCAGAGTTAGATAATCAGCACTCTTCTTTATTTCCCATATTGCTGGTCTTAAATAGATTATATTATAGTGGTCAAAGTAACAAACATATATATGATGTACGTACAAATTTTAATAGAAATAATGTATTTTCTTATTATTGTAATAACTTTTATTTTTAGTTGGATGAATATACATCAAATATATGGTTATGTTTAGCAAATCCTTCTTATAAAATACGAAACTTAGCTGCTAAAACCTTTGTTAATTTATTACATCCAAATAGTATACCAACACAAATAGTTCATTCATTTGTAGTTCTTAGCAATATTATGAACTGTAACAATTTCTTACATGGGATTCTAGTGCAGGTAAGCTTGTTGGATTAGTATAGATTGTCTGTTCTAGAAGTAAACATTTTAACACTTTGAATGCGAGTCATATGTATGTAACTTACCCCGGAGGCTAAGATATGATTTTTGCATAATCTTCGTAAAATCCCTCTAAACCATTTATAAAGAAGTTTTTTAAATAATTTTTCACATAAATAATACATGTCACATGCACTAAGCGTATAATTGTCACCCTAAGGTGGATGACGTTTATGCACGTCATACAATTTTTTTTCATTTTTACAGTGAAAATATAAGATCAGTCTTCAGAAACAAAATTTATTTATAAAAAGAACAAAATTATAAATATACAATAAGTTTTTGTGAAATTCCCCGAATCATGGAGTAACACACAGGGCGGGTTTGTTTTTGCATGGTGCGCATTGGTAAACGGTTTACTTCCTGATTTTTTACACAAAAGTTGTAATTTTTTTAAAAATTTATACAGTCTCCAAGAGGCTGACCAAATATTATAACTTCACTAACAAAGCTAAATATTCTACACGCATTGAAATGCACAATGCAACTGGACGTGTATGCACGTCATCCGCAATGGGGGTTGAGGGCGTGCGTACACGTCATTCGCACTCAAAGTGTTAAAATAATGGCAAAGTTGTGGTCATAAAAATCCATATTTCTATGTGTCTGAATACCCACTACCATGAAAGAAATTCATCATTTGACATGGTTTATTTTTAATTTTTAGCTTCAATATCTATTAAAACAACATCAGGAAGTTTGCCCACCATTAAATTTAGCAAGCATTATTGATGGAACAGGATGGTTAACAGTTTGTTGTGATATACAAATAACTTACTTCAATGCTGCTTTATATTTAGAAATTATAATGGGCCTAATATTGCAGTAAGTTCTTTTGTTTAATTATTTTATATACAAAACAAATTAAAGGTTTTTAGTGTTGTAACATTTACGAGTTTATTTTACAATTGGAATTTTACCTATCTGAAGTGACATTATTTAGCAATTTTGTTATTACATGTCATTTTAGAGTGATTAAATTTAGTTATATTTACAAATTATATGTATCTTGTATATACAGTTACAGCACTTGAAGTTAGGTCGCACTTGCTGCTGTACTTATTTGGAGTATTTTCAGAAATTAAATTAACTTGGAAGTGGTACAAGGGTAGTTGCAAAAATTTTTAGAAAATACAAGAAAAACAGTTGAAAAATTGGAATAAATGGTTTTATTGATTTACAAAATATTCTCCCTTAAGATTTATACATTCCTGCATATGCTCAAATCAATTGGTAAAGCAATTTTTCCACTCAGAAAGAGGTAGTGCTAAAACATGCTCTTTATATGCTTCAACAGCCTCTTCAGGTGTAGAAAAACACTTGTTACATCCTTTAAATAAAAAAGGAAAAAATCATTAAATAAAGAATGATCCCATATTTTATTTTATTAAATCATGTACATGTATGGTATATAGTGTAAATATTGTTTATATTATTTCTTCATGGATTCCTCATTTTTCTGAAAACGTAATTTACAGTAAGTACAGTCAACATAATTAACGGTATCGAAAGTCATTACTTACCATTATTATTAATCGTTGACATTTGTTTTCATTACTTAAGTTAACCTCATAAGTATCATCTTTACTTAATCTAGAAAAGACGATTAATTAATATTTTCTTACTAAAAGATATAAACACAGAAATTTGTTATAACCTGTCATTTTGTTGTTTATTCCGTCATGTGCAATTTTACCGACTGAATGGTTTTGCGTATCAGATGATTGCAATAACGTATCCATAAAATTTCTTCTATTTTAATTTTGGTCTTACACCATTCATTAATTTATTTCTACCTAGGATTAATGTTTCTTCATCCTTATTTTGTTTCTGTGTATCAGATTGACTTAAAATACCTATAACATTTCGTAATAATGTAGTATTTCACTAATTCATTTAGTTAAAAATAAACTTACACGCCACTGAATTTTCAAAACCTCAACAGAAGGCACTTCAAGTGTTGAACTTTTAACAAGTTGCTTTAATTCTCTCTCTTCTGGTCACGCTTGTAAAGAGAGCATCCTTCCTGTAGTTGAGGAGACTTTGGAAAAAGGAAAAATGTATTATCCTTTTATATAATGACAGAAGATGGTCATCCAGATTTCCTGGGATTAGCATAAAAGCCTCCGGTCGAAAAATTTGATCTAATACTTTTAATCAATTGTACAATTTATTGGATTCAAGTCTACAGAACAACCTTTACCACTCTGAAGGTAAATGAATAATTAAATTTATGAGATGTTTTATCACCTATGTGAATTCTTTGACTCAAAATGTTTTCTGACACACTTTCATTATCCTTAGGTTTTTTTTTTTTGTTTTGGTCTACATTACTTATGTGTGAGGATACGTTCCCTCAGACAAGCTCTCATCTTTTGCAAGCAATTCCGTCCAGGATGGGCTCAACTGATATTAAGAAACAACCCGTCACTTTTATTGTATGGAATAATGAGGAATTAACCTATTAGAGGCTTTGGTGCCACAGCACTTTCCTTTATTTTTTTGTTATGTATTAATATGTTTATTATGGTGTTATAATACTTTGTGTATTATATTTAATTGTTAATATTTAACCTTGATGTGTTTATCTTAATGTGTTTGTAGTAACCATCTTGTGTTTTTACCAATAACCTTATCTTTATAGATGCCAGTGTAAACCTATATGCAATTGCATGCAAGTAACCGTAATGAATTTGAACAACATACTGATAATCAATTTACTTTATGTGTAAACTATTTCATGCAAGTTTTTAACACCATCGTGACTAATTAAACTCAATGTTAAATAATTATACAGGGTGTCCCTAAATTGCATTAAAAGCTTCAGGTAGCCGCCTTCCTTAATCAATTATGATAAGAAAACTTCAAACGCAAACTCTCTAACGCAGTTAGTTTCTTCACACCAGCCAAAAAAAGAAACATAAGCTTGGCAACGCTGCTTAGTCCCTGAAAGCAGCGTAACCTTTACAGCCAAAGGTAGTGATGAATCAAACATCTGATCGCAATAAAGAAATTAAATCAGGCTAGCTATTGAAATAATTTAAATCTAAAGCAATCTAAAGTAAACTCATGTAAAAAATCACATTTATGAAAAAAAACTACATTTTTAAAAACTAATTATTAATTTGTAGTTGAAATCTGAATATCAGTGGTACCTGTACGTTTTGTTACAATAAAATGTATTTTAACTTAAATAGTGGCACGTGCTTTAAACTAAATGTTCAAACTGTCTTCCAGCAGCTTCACGACATTTTATTGCGTGTGTAATCACAGCTTGTTGAATACGCTGAAGCATTTGTTCATCAACAGTTGTTGCTGCTTCCTGTATGCGATTTACTAATTTTTCTTCATTATCAACAGGAGTTAGATTATGACTTAGATGGCGTCTATTTAGAAAACGTCCTGCATAAAGTCTGACAGCTTCATTGAGATTTCCATTACATTGCCCAAGAACCAGAATCATTTCGGTACACTCATTTCTTGCATACTCCATGACAAAACTAAAGAAAAACCAAACTGTAAAACTGAAATACAAAAACTAGGATTAATACTTACCAAACAAAAACGGGAATTACAAGTCAGTAAACAGGAACAGAACGCAATAAAGATTTTAACAAAAACAAAAACTCAACAAACAGAACAATAACACAAACAACGGAAACAGAATAGGAAATAAATACTTAAGGAATAACTCAACACCAAACAGCAAATGTGCAAGAATAACTCAAATTACAAAATGTATGTCTAACGCCAGCTAACCACAAATGTCAAAATGTAACAGATGAATTATGATGTAAACAATTGTTTAGATTCATCCAAGTAAACAGTGTTTGCGTGGTTGCCACATCTGTTTTTACTAAATCTCTTATTTTTAACACCCTCTCTACAAAGAAAACGTTAATAGTTAATGCATTCATAGTGGTAATTTTTTCTTCTAATAAGTTCACCTATTGAATGGATAAATGTTCCGTTAGATTTAATTGCCCGATGTCTTGTAATTTAATGTTAAATGTGTTAACTTCTTCATCGTCGTACAAGAAAACGAAGCGACTAGGGAAAATTCTGGTTGTAGATTTGAGTTCAGGCCTCATAAAGGAAGGTGTCTACCTGAAGCTTTTAATGCAATTTAGGGACACCCTGTATATAGTTATTTTCTTCACTATCAATTTTTTGAGCAAGTATTCAAGCTGTGGGAAATCCATCGAGCGCAAATCTTCCTAACATTTAAATGTTCACGCAATATTGTATGTATTTGTTTCATGTTGATACCAAGGGATGACTTAACCTCATGGTATGTCATATGATCATCCACTTCTATCATCTCATGTACAGCATCGATGTTTCTTGCAACAACGGATGTTGATGGACATCCTTCTTGAGATTCATCCCTTAGAGTAGCATGGCCACAACTGAATTATGCAAATCAGTTATAAACTGTAGCATTGGAAGGTGCTTCATGGCAAATGCCGGAAGAGCTACAGCATCAGTCCATGGCACACCAATCACATCTAGACACACACACCACTACACAAACACATACACACTGTTATACAACACACTACACGAACACCAACACCGTTCTGAGGGAGCCGTTTTTCTTCTCCCCTGTCTCTCAAAGCCAAGAAGATCACCGCTCCAGAGATGCCGCATCATTCACTTCAACCAGAAGATCATCATCATACCCTTGCGCCGGCGCTGCCCCCCCTTCTCCGGGGCCCTTGCCTCCTCGCCGCATCCCCCTCTTCAAATTCCATGCCTCCACCGATGTGTACGGACGTTGCGTTCTGCCGTCAAAATTGGGCTTAAGAGAAGCTAAAGAGCTTCTAAAGCCGGTGCCATGTGCACCAATCGTTGATTTCTGTCTGTCTGTCTAGGTGCTTCATTCTCAAAGGCTCTTTGAAGCCATTCAGTGGATTCTTTCTGAGTTAGACCACAATTAAAATCATAAACAATCATGGCCCAAAAATGTTCACATGATAATTCCATTTTTCTCACAGACTATTAAATAACTGTGTGAACAGAGTTGTTTAACTTGCGTTTGATCTGTTAATGCTACTAAGCATAAAAAATGTAACATTTTACAAAAACAATATCAACAACTCCCTAGCAATGCTACAATTACTTGATTCTAAAAATTTTTGTAGCTATCCTTGTATCAGTTATTTGGTTGTTTTTTTTGTGAAACCAACCTGTTTATGGGAAGCTACCTTTTTTTTTTGAAAATCGTTTGTTTTAGTTATCTTAGAATAGAAAAAGATGAAAAATTACAACGTCCCTTCAGATAGGTAAAATAGAATTTTAATTTTGATCTTTAATGGGGTTTTTATATAACACAGAAATTTACCTTCTTCAAATAAAATGTGATTCATATTTCATTCAGCGCTTTGTTTTAAATAGATAATATAAACTCTAGTAATAAAGACTTTAATTAATCAATCAGTCATTGTTGCACCTCTAGTCTTTTAATTTATAACGTCATGCACAGAATTTTCCCTTATTTGACATATTTTTGGATTATTACTCTTTTTTTATGTAAAAATGCTTATGCTGATTTTTAAGTAATATTGTTATTAGAATATCATAAAGTCGCAGTTTTCTATAATTTAAGTTAGTTCATTAATGCATACATTTACTTTCTCTTAACATGTTTTACACACGGCTTTCTAGATATCTGATTTTTAATAAGAGCACTTTTATTTGTCTATGAGAATTTACTGGAAAGCTCAGATAACTCGTGAAAATTAGAGGAAAATAGTATGAGAAGAATGAAAATTTAAACAAGTGATATACGGTGTGTTCCATTTTTGTTGTATTCATAGGGTATCTCAGGTATTAATAACTTCTTGCTTTCTTACATGTCTTAATGTAAATTCTTTGTTCTCTTTTAAGAAGATACTTTCTACAACCAGACAGCTGTTTTTCTTAAGTAGATGCCCCCAATAAATGAACATAAGTGTGGAACTGAGTGTCCACTTATTGGAGATTTGATTGTATGTGGTATCATAATAATGTTAAAAAAAACAGGTCAGACTTTCACCACAGTTTAACAATTGCAAAATTATATTAAGAAATATGCCATTTCTGAACTTCATACCACAACAGTCTCAAAATATGGTAATATTACTTCATAGCAAGCAATATGGAAATAAGATTATCTGAATGGCTATTATTATATATATAAATTTTTATTGTATTTTACATACCCCACATGCACTTTTTTGTTTGTAATTTTTTTATTTTGAAGATTATGATCTTTCCTTTTATGTAATCCTACTTTACTCTCTATAAAGTATTATTCTTGAAGCATCTTCTGTTAGAGCTGTTTCACACTATGCTAAATTTTGTGGGAATCTTATAAAAGAATTTTTACAAAAATTTCTTTGAAAATTTTTGGAACATTGTTGTAGCGAGTTCTATGCAACTATGCATAATATTTTACAAAATTCTGGATGTGGGCGTGCGCAGTATCAATCTATTTACAGTTGTTTGCAGTAACCTTCAAACAACTTTTATTGCAACTCGTAAACATAACCTCAAATAATAGGAAAGCAAGCAAACATGCAGACGATCAGCTGATGTCGGTTTGCTCATGGATGCGCTCACGTTTACTGCGCATTTTCTACAAGAGATTTACCAATTTCTAGAACCTGCTCTATAAAAATTTTGTTTACAAAAATTTCTATGTAAACTTGGTTTGCAGTGACCGAAAATTTTTTAGAAAATTTAGCATAGCGTCAAACAGCTCTTAGACCTTTTCTTTGTACAAAAAAATTAATTTTAGTAGGTGATATATACTCAGTTTCACCTCCAAAATTTTATTTGATTTAAACAGGTTTCAGCTTGTTAATTATAAATAGATTATATGTAGAATTAAATTCTGAACAACTTTTATTCCAAGCGTATTTTTATAAAATGCATAACAGACATAGAATTCAAGATTAAAGATTTTACATGGGAAATCATCCTTATGATGTGACTTCAAGCTGTTCATATAGTATATTAAGTCTTTGTACATTCTGTTTTTTATTTCATAAACAAAATAACTACTAGGACTCATTTTAAGTTTATAGAATTAATCTAGCCTTATAGTGTGGTTCACAAGTTCCATGTTGGCTATTTTTTGCCTGACTACCAAAAATTATGATCGAGGTGTCATTCGATTCGGAATGGCATTTAGAAACTTTTTGAACATTTCGAAGTCCCGCGCAAAAAAATTGCAAAAGTTATAAACAAATTCGTAAAAAAAAGGGGTTTCGTTTTTTGCAAATATCTCGGAGAATATTGCAAATATCCGAAATCAAAAAAAAGATCCTTAAAGAGTAGGAAATTTCCTACAAAAAAGTCCTAACTCCCGGAATTGTACCACCAATATTTATAATTTTAATTTAGAGGTGAAAATAGGGCTAAAAACGCGTGATCTGGCCGCCGCGTGCGCCGCTTAGTTTGCTCTCTTTAACAAAAAAAATTTTTTTTACCTATTAAATATAAATATTAAGGAATAAAAAAATTCAGGTATCATTGGGATACATGAATGAACAATAATCCATCAGAAAAAAATCTTTCCCACAATTTGTTTATTAGTTATGCTTTTGTTAACTAAAGAAATTTTACCATTTTTTTTTTGCGCGGGACTTCGAAAAGTTTCTAAATGCCATTTCGAATCGAATGACACCTCGATCATAATTTTTGGTGGTCAGGCAAAAAATAGCCAAAATGGAACTTGTGAACCACACTATTAATTAAAGAATTGCTGTTAACAGAAACACCAAGAAATTCTGGGGTATTTCAAATACCCTTTTGACCACTAACATCATACAAATAGCTTGGCCATGAAAAGGTTAAAAATGAACTATACTAATAAAACACTTAAATAGAATTTATGATTTATGAGGGGTATTTTAAAAATAATGTTTGGTCACTGCATTTATTGGCTATTGATTCATACTTACAACAGAAGCAAGACCTCGATATATACAATGCAAATCTCTTAATCAACATACAATAATAGTCATAATAACTCTATACTTCCTTCTTTTGCAGGTTTGATTCAGATTTTAAAGACTGCCGAACTTTCACAAAGGTACTAGCGATCTTGCAATGGTATGATGGAATACCATCATATGCGATGCTATGTGTATCACCTGGTGCAGAAGTATATAAGATGACAATATTTAATTTAAAATTATATTTGATTTTACATAACATAAACTGCATTTATTGCAGAGAATCTCAGCTTTCTAGTGTCTCTGTTTTAAAAGGTTTGTCGACACATTCTGAATTACAAGGTATGTGCGTAAGTTACCTTACTTATTTATGTTTTACTACCACTACTGCTTATGCACATCATGATTTATATAAAGATAATGATGATTGGGAACATATTGGATTAATAAATAAATTCTTGAAACCATTAAAGCATCGATACAAAATCTTCTTACAACATTTCTTGGGTAAATCTCTCGAAAAGGTCTTATCTGTACCAAACAAGCATGCATTACAAATGCATGCAGATTTATATTCATTACAATATTTTTTCACTGGCAGCAAGATAGATCAAGCACTTACTGTAACAAAATTGTGTCCTTCATACCACGAACAGACTTCTACTTTAGCTGTAGCAGCCACAGATGTATTCATAAAGAACTTAACAAATGAAGAAATGAAATTAATTAAGTTTGATACTGTAGTTAATGCAATTCTTAAATGCTGTTCTCCTTTACTTGATCCTGTATATCGTCTTGGAATATGTAAATTATTAGTAAATAATAAGCAAATATTTTGGAAAACTAAAAGTCAGCCATCTGCTATGGGAAATCCAGTTATTTCTGGTGAGTAGATATATTGTTTTGCTTATACAAAAAATAAAAGGAATTTCTAATTGCGACAAAATGTATATTCTGTTACAGAGAGTAACCTATGTCTTTTATGGCACGTTGTTTTTATATTACTTGAAGATGATGATGAAGATGTTCGTAATATAATAAGTCAGTTATGCCAGAATGATTTAACAAAAGAAAAGGAAAATTATAATTATCTTTTTGTGTAAGTATCAAAAGTATGCATTTTGGTATTTGTCCAAGTTAGGTAATGTAAAGTTTATTAATTATACCTACAGTTATTTTCATATTTTACCCTCTGTTTTTGTGATGGTAAAACATTTTACTAACGCTTCTGTCATTTCTACTCACGCTAGTGACTCATGCTTCTGTCATTCTGTATTACCATGTCAACATTATATTTGATTATTGTTGTAACTATGATTACCAGATTCAATGACAGTTAACCATTGTTAGAATGTCATGGTTGACTATTACAAAAATATGTCAAATATCTAAATATATTTTTTGTAATCATTTTGTGAAGTACATAAATGAAAGAATAATATACAGGGTGATTCAAAAGGTGTGGACACAACTCTAGGGGCTCATTAGACAGGTGATTTTGAGTAAAAGACTATAACACACCCATATCCAGTTCTCAAGGGTTGCTGAGTTAATGAGGAAAAACTGACTACAGATTACATCTAGCTGCCATGCAAAATAACAACGAACAGATTCTGTCAAACAATCCCTGAGTAGTAAGTTGCTTTAGTTATCTTTACGATTTGTGTCAGATAGTGTTGTTGTTATTAATTATTATTATTATTGATAGTAGTTAATAATAATGGAGTATACTAGTGGCAAATATGCTGATATGCATTTTATTTATGGAATGTGCCATGGAAATGCAGCCGAAGAATACCATCAACAATATCCGAATTGTAGACATCTGGATCATCGAGTTTTTATAAGAATTCACAATAGCCTATGTGAATTCAGAAGATTCACTGATCCTCATCATATTGGTCAAAACAGAAATGTTGATCTTGAAGATGATACCATAAATGCAATAACTGCTGACTCTACTACTATTATCTGTAAAATTGCTAACCATCTAGGTTTGTCTTAAAGTTCATTGTGGCATAAAATTCATGATGAAGGGTATTATCCTTACTATTTACAAAGTGTGGAAAATCTATGCAAAGGAAACAATATCGCTTGACAAAATCTTTGCTGGGTTGCTAAATGCCATTGGCTACACTCCAGATTTCTTATAGCACATCTTGTGGGGTGACGAAACCCAATTCACTAGAAATGGAGTGAACAACTACCATAATCTGCATACAGACTTGTATCTATGGGGTTGTTTGAAAGCTTCACTTCAATTTTTACACCTAATTATGACTTACTCTGTATATACATAGATAATCAAAGTGTTAACCCCTTGTATAATATGTTCAGGAAAAATCTCAAGTGGCCCATAATTTATTTTTGAAGCGCTAAGTCATACGTAATTTTTAAACCATCAAAGGTTTTTAACTTTAATCGTCAGTGTTAATGTCATTTGGTTCTCGGATAACATATAAATTGTCAATAAATCCAACTAATCAATTCTTTTATGATTATGGTTTATGATAAAACATAATGGATCAGTTTCTACTTCATTTATTAAATTTAAATATTCTTTAATTACCATGGCAACTAATTTTGTCTTTTTTCTTATTAAAATCAGATAAAGCTATACTTGTTTAAATTTTTAAAGAAGTTTCATTAGTTAGTGAAGGGAGGGTAGAAACTGGGCCTATAAGATATAATATTATTTTACATGGAGTTTCAAAAATTTTCATTTCAAAAAATAAAAAAGTTCCAACTTTTTTATAATGACAACCTTGTCAAAGCAGTTAGAATTAAAGTTATATAATATTATATTTAAATGCAAGTATATGCCCTGAGGCTAATGCTTTTAAAAATATCATGTCCTGCTTAAAGTATTTTCAACAAACTCTGAAGGAGTCGTTACTGAATTTGCAAAGTCTGTCTGTTTGTCTGTCTGTCCGCATTTTTTGTCAAATTTTGACTTCAGATTTGGATTCTACATCAAAAACTAAAGGTCACGTGGTATCTTCGTTTTTTTATAACTCTTCGGGAACAATGTCAAAATGGCCGCCGAAAATTGGAAAATTTTCAAAAAATTTTTTTTACTTTAGAATCGTATTCTACATTAAGAAATTAGAGAAATGTATATTTTTAGTTTTTTGATATCACCTCGGGAACATGGTCAAAATGGCCTCCAAAATCTGAAAAAAGTAACACAACGGAGTTCGTTGTGGTTATGCTTTGCATTCCCAGATGTTTTTTTTCTGAATATACTATATTGTCAATGTTATAATCTACCTATGTATCATGTAAGCAAAAAAAGACGTTTTTATATTCATAACCAACCCGACATAAACATTTTCTTAATTAGGTCAACTTATAAGTTAAATCTTAAAGTACACAGCAGAAAAATAAAATTACATAAGTACCATGTACTATTCAAATAATTTAGTAGGCTACTTTTGTTCTGTCAATTTTACATGAAGAAATCTAACCTCAAAGTGAATTTTACGTAAAATAAAAAGTTTTATTGTACCGACAATATGATTTATAATTTTATGCAAACCTAAGTTGACCTACTAGACTTTTCTTATTTGATTGTACGGTACTTACAAGCATACACACACCATATATATTAACTCTTGCACAGAAAAGTATAAATTTAACAATGTTTCTTTCCCGACAACTACTGCTACTAAAAACTGCATTATTTTGGTAATACCTACCTCACAATCCTTACATATTAATATTAACTAATAAAATTGCCTAAAATTGGAAATAATCCGTTAAAGGATTAGGATGTAATGCAGTACTTCCACTTGTAATTTTTAATTGCCAATCAAAACCAATTGCTGGCTTATTATCAATAAAATAATTGTTTTAATTTGATCTTAATTGGTTGTAGTACTTAATATTAAAATTAATACGTATATCTTTTCTAGCATGAATTTGTTTCAGCAAGTTTAAATACAGGGTTGCTTTGAAATAGTTGTTGAAAAATAAATGTAACTACCAAAAGAGGTTCATTGACAACATTTTTAATCAAACAGAGTTTTTTTTTTAAACAAGAGTGCACGCATACATTTTGAGAACTGCTGTCATACTGTTTGTTTCTAAAGAATAGACTGCTGACTTGATATTCAAAATCCAGAGCCAAAATAACAATAATAATAACTGTAGCCTGTGCTTTTTATTATAGAATTCAGAGTAGGCTTTGATTTTATCACATTTTTGTGTACGACAAACAGCAAATTTAGGTTTACAACCTAAAACCCAAAAATCAATACCCTATTTGTTCAGTTTTCAAGCACATAGGATTAGCAGAGATATTCTATACATGAAAAGTTTAACAACTTCTGTTCTTGTTATTCTAACGTTTTTAAATAGATACTGTATTGAACTTACAGAATTGAGTTGTGTACATCTGCTGTCATTGTTTAATACATGTGGCTGGAAAGAAAAACCACAAGAAGTAGTTTGGATTTTAATACATTTGAGGATGGTTCTGCATAAATCACCCCACAGTTCTACTTCTGCATTGATTATTATAACTATAATTCATAACCCATATTCTCTGCAAATGAATGAAAACGTTTTAAATTAAGATAATGCAGATAAATAAGGGCGTTTTTATTAAAACTATAAATATACAACTATTTACTCGGATATTTCTATTTAACAGATTGGTGGAATTAACCAGTGGCTAGTTTTGAATGTTGACGCATTGCTGACAAAAGGAACGTCTTAACTTGTTTATATTGTTAAGAAACTAATCCTTTGTGCTTGCAAACTGAACAAATAGGGTTTATATTGATAATTCATGTTTATTTAAAACAATGACACAAATGACAGATCTTTAATCTATAAATATTTCTTTAGTAACTTTTAGTGAAACTTCAAAGTACACTATTACAAAAATATCAAGTTAATGCCTACTCTGCATTATATAGTATAAAAACGTACTATAATAAATTTAACATTTTGAACTTTATTACTATCATATTAAATTTCACAAACAGCTTTCGTTATGACTTATCCTAATGATTATAGGTAATGATGACCTAATTTTATTTTATTACAGTCATGCAAATTATTTACATGAAAATTCTTGAAATAATTTTTACAGGAGTTTGAAACAATCAAAGTTTAAAATAATGCAAAACTCAGTCAATTTCCAGCTCACGCTTGTACATATGAGATATAAGGTAGCTATTTGATATGGAAACACAGGTTGATGTCAGTGATGTTGATTTGCTGTGATTTCTTAATGGTCCTATAATGCAGTTTCGCCATAATAAATAATAAAACGCATTGCAAAAGAACATGATAGTTCAATCTTAAGAACAAACCGCAAAATCGAAAAGATTGTTGAAATCTGTAATTGTTGGTGCTGATCATAACTGCAAATTAATGTAACATACACATTCTGTGGGTTATTTATGAATTTTGTAAATTCCAAGCCGAACGTTAAATAAAAATTAGAGATTAATACAGAAAATTATTATTTTACTAAATTAGTTATCATGATTTAATTGTTAAGTTCAAAGAAGGACTTGGTTGTAATGTAACTTAAAGTAAGTAACCTATGTGTTTAAAGTAGAAAAACAACATCTTACACCACCAGCTTACAGATTTCTACTCTATCCACAGATGGTAATCATACATGAGACATAAGGTTTGTTTGTTTGATTGCACTTTGCACACTTTTTATACGTCACGAGTGCAACAAGTTCAAAGAAAGAGGCAGCTATATTTACACTAAATTATGGCATTTCAAATGAACGTTTTGAGTGCAACTTGGTGCAACATAATAGAGAAATAATGACCTGGCAACTAAATCTTCATTTGTATTACTGTAATTGCACATTTCACATTGATATTATATTGCTTCGCTCATTTTCTTCAGTTAGAAAACTTGCTTCTTTAATAATTTTTTAGGTTAACACGCTGTTCCGGCACAACAAAAAGGTTAGAATTTCTTTCTCCACTACCTTGAACTTTGCTGCACCTGCTTTAAACCCAATGCAAATAGTTCAGATTAGTGCAGCTGCATTCTAAGAAACGAACAGAAATAAGTTCAAGTTAGTACAGCACTAATTTCACAAACGAACAAATTTAGTGTAAAAATTATAAAAAGTGCTGAACTAATGCAACAAATGAACAAACATGTTCCAGAAGTTCTCAAACAATTAATCGCAGATTTTGTAAAATTCTATTTTTCCTCAGCGAATTTTTTCTTTTTATTGCTTAGTGTGTAAAAAATGTGTAATTAAAATTTCTACAAGTATTTTGAAGCAACCTTGTATACAAGAAGAAAAACTTGAAATTGAAATAAACCGACTTTGAAGTCAATAAATCATCCTTAGACTTTATGACTTATTTCTAAGAACCTATTGTAAACATTACAAACTACCTAAAACCTGCACCTTCCACAAATTTGTAACTTCAAAGAATTTTTTGTACCCATAGTCTGTAAACTATCACTACGTTAGCCATACAATGTAAAAGGAAATGCAGCATAATTTTGCCAAAATTTACCAACATTAGAAAAGAATTTTTATTAGCGGCTTTGCCCAAAGTGTAGTAACTGGCATTGGATGTAATACACTCACCAAAATTTTCGAAATCATCTAGAAGAGCAGTTTCTAAAAATGTAGCACAATATAGGATGTCCCTTTTAAGAAAATCATCTTAGTTATCAAAAGAAAAAGACTGTAGACTTGGCAATGTCATCAATACTAAAATTAGGTTTCTTATATTTAATAATACCTTGATACCAAATTTGATACTAATTGAAATAATGTATTCATACATGACTTGAGTACAGGGACTAGAACCCTTTTGAAATAAGGGTTCCGGTTCCGGTTTCGATTCTACTTATTTTAGAAATATAGGTTTAGGTTCCGGTTCCGGTTTTATGTGGTTTAAAAGTAAAGGTTCCGGTTCTGGTTCCAGAATTTTTTTGGGTTCCATAAGAGTTCAAATAAAAAAACATGTTTAATTGCTAAAATAAAATTTTGCGACTCTTTTAGCATATATTAAAACAGATTATTATACATTGGAGTACCAAGATTACATACATAATTCAAATGTTTGCTGCAACAGTCACCAATTTCAACGTTAGATGCAATCTTTAAATAGGATAATCATTGTCTCACTTATTATGTTCAAAATTTTGGTGTTTTCCGTTTTGTTTTATAGTTACTTCTAAACTTGAAGACAGTAATGCAAAATTGATACCAAGCAAGCAAAATGCTACAAAGGGGGAAAATTGGACTTTCAATAATTATCAAATAAGATTGTTCAAATTCAAAACTTGTGCATGATGTCGGATATCACTGAGAACATGTGACAATTAATGCAATAAATTTAACTGAATCCTCAGATTTGCAAAAAAAAAGCTAAAATTTAGAAACCTCAACAATATTTAAGAAAAGTAATCAATCTGGAACATATACAATTTATCAGTGCGTTTTTAGCGAATAACTAGTAATGTATAGCCTCTAAATGAAATAACTTGCAGTAACTTCCAAGTTCCAATGAACATGAAGCAGTTGTTATCTTGTTAGCTTTGTTTATTCTGCTGTGCTGGTCAATTAAGTTGGTCTAGTGTAAGGTGTAACGGTGTAACACAAGATGAATCAGTGTATTCGGAGCCAATGTAGGTAAAATCGTACATCACTAAGTAGTGACTACCACACCACAAACACCAAATAGCAAATTTTATAAAGGAATGAAACAATGAGAGTCATGGAACCGAAAGTTGGAACCGAAAAGAATCGGTTCCTACTGCAAATTGAAAGGGTTCCGGTTCCGGTTCTAAATTTGACAGTGACCACAATAAAGGTTCCGATTCCGGTTTTGGTTCCGTTAAATTCAACCAGTTCCGGTACCGATTCCGGTTCTAGTCCCTGCTTGAGTATAGTCTATATTTTTAAAAAAATGCAATTAAATAGCTCTCATTTGATGATGAAATCATATTAAGTATATTTAGCATTTCTGCTAATATGGCATATACACATTTATACTACATTGCCAGTGAATATATCAGCACATGACATGGCAGTGATGTGAACGCTTCTGCTACTGCTACACATGATATTGTACTTATATAAGATTAAGTTACTGCTTGCTTATGTTCTCTCTTTGATTATGACATTATCCTCTGCAGCTTGCAGGTCATGAATATAAAGGGTTTATTTATTTAATTATTTGATCCTGAAGCAAATCAGCATTATTAAAAATTAATTATTGAATTAGTTTATTGTTTTAGACCCCAAATAAGATTAGATATTCCCCAATATTCAAGGAAAAAATGCTTAGATGCTTTGGTTGAAAATTTGGAAGCGCAGGATTGTATAAATATATTACTTTCTTGGATGCTTCGAGGACAAATTATAGCAGATACAAATCATTCTTGGGTAAGAACAATAATATTTTGAAATATGAAGTGGATTTTAACAGTTTTATTTGTTTAAGATATTTGATGAGGGAGACTCAAATACATATGCTGAAACCTACCCTTTCGCAATGGAAATAGGTATAAAATTAAATGAGATCTTGTGGGATATCCAAGAAGATACATCAATTACAATGCAAGAGCATACAGTTCTAGTTGTTGCAAACTTATGTTCCAAATTTAACGAATATGAAGTCCCACTTATATCAAAAAAGATGTTACATGCAGTAATATTTCTTCTTGAAAGGCTTTTTACTTACTTTCAAGAACACCCTGTTACACAACAACCACACTTCAAGAGACAATTTAAAGCTACTTGTGATGGGTTATTAAAAGATGAATTAGTTCAATTTTTGGACATGTCTGAGTTAATAAGATTGAAGATGTTTTTAGAAATAATATTTAGGAAATTTCTATGGGAAGAAAAACCTGCAGTAAATTTCACATTTTATCCTAACATGCAGAATGTATGAATCATTATGAAGAAAACCATGTCGTGAAATGTAAATAAAAATGTATAATTTGAAAACTACCAAATTTAAAATTTCACTTGAATATTTTCCATTGTTCAGTTCATATAAAACTAATTATTGATGTTATTATACAAGTTACAAGTGAGTGCCTAAATAGATGTATTGATTAACGTTTTGTGTTTGTATTAATATTATTCCATTATAAGTGTAAATAAATAAAGTATGAAGATTAATTTAAAATAATGATTTCATGTGAACTCTTGTCATGAATTTCTATGTAAAATACTAGCAGTAGATGCCAGATCCATTTTAAATGTCAATATTTTTCTATTATGATATGTAAATGTTATTAAACATCTCATATGAAGAATAACTTATTCATGAATAATTAGGTACTTTTAATATATGTAGTGTAGTTTAATAATAAATAAAAATTAATGCATTTCTAAATCCTAGTATTAACTCTTCAAATGTATAGGTACTGTATTTTAATTATTTTTTTTGTTTAATGTAATTTGAATTTGTTACAATATAAATACAAAATATAGGGTATTGTATCTTTTCTTTTCTTTATAAACTATCTACATTAATTAAAATGTAAAACAATTATTCTCAAGTAATCTGGTTAGTTCAGTGTCATTATGGTTGCTAGTGGCATAAACTACGTCCTTGAAACCCCTGCAGTGCAGGGGAGTTTCACAATGTGTTGTTGTGGGGACCCTCTATGAACACCTATTTATTGAATTGAACACTTAATAAGCACTAGAAATTCAATTTTTCTATGACCAATGTTAAAAATGCCATAGAAACAAACGTGGAATGCAGGTCGCTACCTGCTGTTTACTTTTTAGCATGGTGAATCTTGTGAGAAAGTCTTCCTGCATGGTTCGTCATGGTAACACATGCGAAATGAAAAAAATCAATCTACTATACAGAATAAAACAGCTAATATTTTATTATTGCTTTACATAAATTACTGTTGGTCGGAGAAAAAGCGTAATATTCAACTCGCAAGAGTTAACTCATTTTTGCAAAATGAGTTTCATTCTATACTTGTTTCATAATTCAATGCATGAGGAGTAAACTGACCAATCCATGTAATTTATAATGTGGTCAAGCTACATAATTTCATAATTTAAATGGGCTTGTCAAGTTGACAGATTCAGGAATTTTTTGCATTTTTCTTCCAAGTCATTTGTGTCAGAAGGATATTTCAAGCACTTGCACTTGAGATTTGACTTCTAACATTTAAACATAACTAAATATATCTCGAGTTTTCATACTTTTGATAATTATACAGCATGAGTATAAAGTAATACATAAAATTCATATTTTTTTTATGGGCAAGTATATTGCAAAATCCTGAAACAGGTTGATTTTCTATTATAAAAATACTTATTTGTTGCCATCACCTTCTAGCATTTATTTGTTTTAAAGCGATAATGTCATCATCAATTTTTTTAAATGGAAACCCTCTTGATGTTTTTGTGACTCTGGTAGATCCTGTTATTGCCTAAATGATGATATAAGAATTTTTACTCTTTACATAAAAAAAAATCTTACACATATGCTCATTGTCAAATGGTTGATGTACAGTAATTTGAACATTTACTGGGCTAAAAGTTCAAATTAATGTATTTGTATATCTGTTGTTGGTGCTCTCAGTTAAAAAAATAAGGGAAAGAAATAAAAAATGGAATTATAAAAACTTTTCTGTATCTAAAAAATTAAAAAGCTTTTTCATCGTTATTCAAAAATTTTCTAATGTAAAGTAAAAATTCTTATACCATTATATAGACAATAAAAGGGTTTATCAAAATCACAAAAGAAATCCGAGGATATCCTTTTAAAGAAATCAACACTTCTGCAAAAAAAGATATGTTACACCATTGGGAAATTAATTAATTTTTTCAAAAAGAAGTGTACATTTAATTTATCAAAAAAAGTTACTCTTACGTTTTTCTTGTAAACTGTATAACATTTTGTGCTTGATATTGCCAGCAATAATGAAAAAAAGAAACTTTAAAAAAAGACCTTATGGTGTCATTATTTTTCGCATATGAAAGTTAAAAATTATTCCATGGCAAATGGTAGAGTTTAAATGTCCCATTTAAGAATAATTTATTATACAGGGTGTAAATAAATAACACTGACAAATTGATATGATAATTTCTTGGTGACCAAATGAGTATTTTTCGAAATTAAACCTGTGGTTGATTCATCTTAGTTACAAAGTTATCAGCCCAGGCATGTTAACTTGTGGGTGCATCATCATTTATTATCAAAATATCAAAAGTTCTTATGAATGAAAGTTGCAGGGAACTTACTTCCAATTATAAAAGGTGTACTGCATAGCTGATACCTAACATTGAAAGGAAAAAAAACAGTCACTTGTAATTCGATGTGTCTCAGCTACAGCTACAGAGTACAGACTGTATAATCAGAAGTAGTTTTAAAATACACAGAAGACATTTCATTACAACTTTTATTAATAAGTTTCGATACTTTGACAAATAGTGAGGATGCACTCAAAAGTTGACATTCCATTCAAAAAAATACTTATCAAGTCTCAAGGAATTTATCCTATCCGCTTGATGTTATTTATTTACATCCTGTATAGTTTGGTAGGCGTATCTCCACAACTAAAGGTGCTGCAGTTCAGGACCTTTTCAACCAGACTGTATTTTACTCCTTACTAAGTGTTGTATAATTTGTTATAATTCTACTGTCTATGTATTAAATACATCTATTCCAAGTTTTCCCACCAGTTTATAAAGTCCACTACACTATGCATCTATGAATTTGCCTGTGATTTTGCATCTAAGCAGTACATGAATAATTTATAGAGATGTAATGAATAGTATTTAGAAAGAAAATGGATAACAGATATTCAGCCAAAATTTCATACTGAATAACGAATATCCAGCACTGGATTGCAATTGACCAAATGATTATGTACATATCAGAGACCGAAATTGCTGAAAAAATTGAAACAGAACAACCTTTGGCAATTGTCACAGCAATACCTGGTATATAGGAACTCCATCACATTTTGGCCTTGGAGGATGAAATTATACACAAGAAATATGTCTTGGATTAAACTTAGCACTGTTTTGCATATACTAGAAAATAATATTGTGAGTTCTGTAGGGTAGATTCGTATGTGTCCCCATACAAACGTCGACTGTCCCAAACAAACATTTGATTTTGTAGTTATTCTTTTATTAATAAAGGACTGATATAACTGTTGAAATTACCAATGTTATCTTATGTTAAGAGCCAATGTTAACGGGGCTAATGTTATGCACCAATGTTTATAATAATAAATAAAAGTACAAAATAATTAATGTTATTTATTAACTAAAGTGTATTTAAAAGGATTTACTGACAAATGGTAATACCTTTTTTCCATGAAGTTCTAGCACATGACATCATATTTCTAAAAGTAAATGTTCTTACAAATTTTTAATTTTTAATAAATGTTGAAAATTGTGGAACACTACTGTTATTTTATTTTAAAACATTGTTGAAACCCTTAGCTATTAAACCTAATAGGAACTATTGCTTAAAACTTGGCAGTTTGGCTAAGTAACACTAATATATGTAAGTTGCAGTCACAGTAGACCACAGCAGTCTCGAATAAACACATGAGTTATATGCACCTTTATGTAGAATATAGAATATATTTGTTTCTTTATTAAATACTATATCATGTGTGTATTTCAATCCCCTTATCTTATTATTGTCATTGGTGTCTCAGTATAATTTGTTTTTTGGTCATCTTTTTGTAAAATATTGTGCGATTTATCTCGAACAAACCATGGAATACTCCTATTAGGCATATCCTTTTCTCCCAAATTATTATGATCATAATAATTTGGATCAGTTTCTTAGATCATAAGTCAGTTAAGTGTATTTAAAAACAAAAAAGGAAAATATAGAAAACTATTGGTATATTGTCACATTTACTTTGGTTTTATTTACAAATTAGTGAATTATACAGATTAAATTAAATTTATTTATTACAGCCTAACATTAAAGCTTGCCATTCTAAAATGTTAAAATCCTTTTTTTGTTCGTTGTGGTAAGATTGATTCTTTAGCATAATTAAATAATGTCAACAGTCCATACTTTTTATTTCTTTTTGAGAAATAGTTACTGACAACATCACCATCTGAAATAAATCATTTAATTAGAAATGAAGTACACATGCCGTGTGCTTCATGAAAGGTAAGTAGAGCACACATTTTTCTTTACAAAAGTCTAACTGTTCGACAAAAAAGGTGGTGGACCATTCAGAATTTGGGTCTATTTCAAGTCACTGTAGCTTATGAAATAGTCACCTAATATAATACAATTTTTTTCAATTTCTTCAATCTTTTAGTAACAGTAATGCACTTGACATACTCGACAGAAGCAAACACAGTATTTTTATTTAATCCTATCACTTCTTTTCCAGAGTGAGAAGTTGAAAAAGTTACATGTCATATTAAAAATCCATAATTTTCTTTACTTAAGCCCACTTTTACAGTCGATCAATAACTGTATCAAAGGTATTATTACCATGGATACAGCTGTTGTTGGTCATTTTCGCAATTATATCCAATAATGAAAAGAGATTCTGTCCAGTTGGCCATAGAAAATATAACATATACATACATCTTTTTTTCAGTACTCGAATTATCTGTCAAAAAATAGAGGATGTTTTCTTCTTATTTCTCAAAAGCTGGTGATTGTAGAAATAAGATTGTTAATGGTTTTGTAGGTAGAACAGTACTCTCTTGTCACAATCAAAGATATTTATTAGTTGTGAGTAATAAATGGTGGGATTGAAAAAATCTGCATAAGCAAATAATTATAGTCAAAGGGATTCTGAGAAGATAACAATAGACTACTATTTGACTGTTGTTTTCACAGCTCCAGATGATCATCTTTGATAATGTAAAATTGGTCATAATTGTGTGATGCTGGCTATAGAATTTAAGGTTATGTTATTCTGAAGTCTAAACTCTAATGTTGCAATATCTAAAAGAGTTATTAACATTTAAAAAGAAAGACATCAAAATATGCAAAATGAATAATTGTCATATACTTCTAATTACACTATAAAATGGCAACAATAATTAGGAATCCCTCGGCAAAGCAAACGAATGATGAGACACAATGGTAGATATATAATCCTTGTGAAATCTGACAGCATTACATTTATACTAGAAACAACCTAAAATGGCTGAGATGTGCGGTTGAAGGAATACTTGACATTGACTGGAAGTAAAGCAGAATTCAAAATAATAAAATTCCTATACATATTAAGAATTGCAGCTTTAAAATGGAAAATGTCACATAGTAATCTATGATCTATCTTCCTAGACTGCCTTTGATTTTTGATTTTAAAAGAATAGAAATAACGACCAATACCATAGCAATGATAAACAGACATATCTAAGAATAGAAACAATTATAAAATGTAATTATGAATGATATACAGCTTCATTTAGGAAAATAAGACAGAATCTGAAGTGTTTTAACAGCTTATATAAGTATTTGGATTGGCCTGCTGCAGAGAAACAAGGAATTTGGAAAACATCTTTGGCAGATCTTAGGCTTAAGTAGCAGAGAAAAATATTTGCACCAAAGTACACCTGCAAACGATTACAAAGCATTAGAAATAGTGTACAAGCTTCAGTGAGAACAGTCTCTTCATTAAAATATAGAAAAGTACTTACAATGAATGATGAGTTTTATTTTGTGGATAATCCTGTTCATATGTCTGGAGCAAAGCTCTATCATTCCTCAAACAAAGGTACTTGTAAATTGGAAGTTAAAGTTAAATTAATGCAAACTTTTAAACCATTAACCTGCTCTATGGATAACACTGTTTATTTAGAACAGTGCATTGAAGCCATACTGATTTTCTTTGTAAAGAAAAATAAAACTTAAAGGTATAATATCAATTGTAACACATTTGTAAAGCGAGCTTTGAATGCAAAAAGTACCTGTGTAATACATATTGAAAGGAATCCTCCTGATATTGAACTGTTGTAAAGTAATGGCATATAAATATGTAAGGAAGTGAAAAGAAAAATTTGAATTAAATAATAACCGTCATAACCATGAAAAACCTTTGTTCTTGGGCAAAAACCAAAATTATGCTTTATAATTTGGCAAACTGTCAAAATATGACAACCTGTCTTCACTTGGTTGAAATGATATGAAATGTATGCAATATGCCAAAATCTCATGGCCAACCAAGGACAGAGATTCTTTGAATCAGGGGATACCTTTGATAAAGTTATCGAACAATTGGTTGTGAATGAACCTTAAAAGGTTAATACATACCCATTCGTTCTGATGTTGTGGTTGGTAATACATTTTCATTAGCAGATAATGATACAAATAATGCAAAAGGTACAAGCCATAAACATAATGTGAAATAAGCCATAACCTACAATAATAGTCAATTAACACTGTTCTATAAGTATACATTACAAATTGTTAGTGACCTTATTATAAGGAATATTCCTATTATAATTTTGTTAATCATGAAAACAAAACACAAAAAAAATAATACAATATCCTACACTACTCTGGTAACAATGGAATTATCCAGCAAATCTTATATAACAAAATAGTCATTATTTAAAAAGATAGGATTATCGTGATAACCAAAGCATATTTTAAATTAAAAACAATTTTTGAAATTATGATATTTTAGAGGCAGTTTCAAAATTAGCATTATTACAGCTAATTCATCAAATATTCTTGTCCAATTGGAGTAGGAACCTTGCAATAGCACACCTTTAGTTTCACTGATCTATACCACTGTACAGTGTGGTCCAATTTCTTATTAGCGCAGATAAATGAAAACGGCTTAGGTACTCGTTACCTCTTTTTTTATGCTTATTCCATTACCGTTGCCAGAAATAAGCTGCCGTGTTTTGTCTTTTCCCTAGAGAGAAAAAGTGAAAAATGGTCAATTTCTTCATTTTGCTGTAACTCCTTTATTTTTGAAGTAGAACAAAATTATTTAAGCATCGTTCAGGTACTTTGTAACGTAGAATTCAATGCCATCAGTCGTTGTTTTCTAGCCCTTTCCATAACTGCACTGTAACTCAAAGTTAAATTTTTTAAATGGACCGATTCCTTCAATTTGCTCTAACTCCTTTATTTTCAAAGCTAGAACAAAATCATTTTAGCATTGTTAAGGCACTTTCTAACGTAGAATTCAATGCCAGTTATTTTTTTCTAGTCTTTTCCATAACCGCGCTGTAACTTAAAGTTATGGAAAGAACTAGAAAAAAAACGACTGACGGCGTTGAATTCCACGTTAAAAAGTGCCTTAACAATACTAAAATAATTTTGTTCCAGCTTTGAAAATAAAGGAGTCACAGCAAATTGAAGGAATCGGTCCATTTAAAAAACATAACTTTGAGTTACAGTGCAGTTATGGAAAGGGCTAAAAAACAACGACTGACGGCATTAAATTCTGCGTTTAAAAGTGCCTTAACAATGCTTAAATGATTTTGTTCTAGCTTCGAAAATAAAGAAGTTACAGCAAATTGAAGAAATCGGTCATTTTTCACTTTTTCTTTCTAGGAAAAAAACAAAAGATGGCAGCTTATTTCTGGCAATGGTAATGGAATAAGCATGAAAAAAGAGGTCACAAGTACCTAACCCGTTTTCATTTATCTGCACTAATAAGAAAGTTACCCATTTAATCCCATCAAAATTGGACCACACTGTACATGTTCATTGTGGATTTGTTCGTTTATTTTACACAAAGCTATATTATGCACTAAGTGTAAAAACATGTGTTCATTATTATATGAAGCTACACCGGGTTCATAAACTTATATTATCTGCACTGGTGTAATTACCACCCTGTTCATAAAGTTTTCATGAATGGTAACCAGTACAAATTATCTGGTATAGTATAGAGTGTACTCTACTGTTATATCAACACTATACTACACTGCTTGAACAGTGTTAGGCACAGATAATTTCAAATTTATCTAAATATAGATAATAAATGATTGTTAAAAAAATATCTAGAAAAGATAATAGATGAATTAAGTGTTAGTTATCTAGATAATAAATAAATAAAAGGTAGATAATGCAAAAATCAAAAATAGCTAAAAACCTGAGTTTTTCATTATAGCATTGCAGAAACAACAACTAAGCCACAATGAAAGGAAATATTGCCAAATTCAAAAAGTAAAATTAAGTACTGAAATGTGCAAAAAAAACAAAAAACAAAAAAAAATTGAAAAATTAAAACTATAAAGCCAAAAAGTTGAAAAAAAGATCTATTGTGTAATGTGTTTTTTTATCTAGGATACAGATAAAAAATGATTTTAAAAAAATATAAATGTTTTTTATCTAGATGAATTATCTACATAAAACAATCTGGATAATTAGAATAAATATATCAAGTACTTCCTTAGGAATTTATTATTGATCTTAATATCAAGCCGGTTTCGGAATGAAGCCCATCTTCAGTGATGATTTAAGTAGATATGCCAAAAAAAAATGCAACATGAACTACAATCCGGATAATGCCCAACACTGTGTTTGAATAATTACTTGCAGTATACTAAAAGTAAACGAACAAACCTTCTACAAAGCATTTTAACTAATACTCTTGGTTTGGGCATTGGGATATGACAGTACTCAATTAAAGTGAAGTTTTGATAATAAAAGAAATGTTTCTATATTACAAGATGATACTTTAAGTAGTATTTTCATTAATTTTCGTCATAATTTGTTATACAAGAATAATTGTATTGTACATCTGGCAACAATGCATTGGATAGCTTTTTTCGTAGTTATGCACAAAATCAGTTTAGGTTGACGACATATTTTACGTCTTTTTTTATAAAATTTGGCATCCTAAAATGATATTCTTTATGATTAAATTTAAAGAAAAATTACTAGATATATTTGTATAGTATGTTCAGAAAAAAAACCTCTCTCGACTTTACTCACGAAATACAGCAATAGGTAAAACAATTCATTCAAAGACATCACAATACCTTCTTAAATCATAAATTTTGTCATCAACGGTTAAAGGATTAGCATAACTGTTTACTTTAACCAAGATTCTTTACGATTATAACTCTTTCATGAATTCATCTAAATATAATATGTATTTTATGAAATGTCCACAAAACCTGTGTTAGCAACTAAAAGAAAACGAGAAGATTAGCATTCTCTATGTATTTCAATAGTTTATTTAAGTAAAAAGTGCCTTTTCTTGCAAAGATCGATCTTGTCACATTTTGAATTTTCTAACGTATTATTTCTGAACAGACCAAAATAAGATGCAGTCAGGCAAAAACAACCCTCTAAAGTGTAGTATATAAAGTATAGGAGGTAAATGAGGACTAAACTTTCTTAATAATTCTCAATTAGAAAAATCATCTGAAGATGAATTTTTTGAGTTTTTAAAAATGAATCCACAGAATTCTGTCTCCAGTTGCCACAATGTTTGGAATATTTAGAATGTACAGATGCAAACTACTTTCAATTAAATAAATATCCAATAATAAAATCTTTTTTAAAACTAAATAGTGTACAGCCATCGTCCGTGCCTGTTGAGAGGATGTTTAGTACAGGTCAAATTTTAACTCCAAAAAGAAACAAATTAAGTAATCACATTTTTGAAACTTTGCTAATTTTAAAAAGTAATAAAACCTAAACTGTTTATGGTACGTGCATAAGCGTACATTTTTATGCAGCTATATTGTTATTAATTTACTAATCTGATAATTATTTATATGTATGTTGTATGTAAGCTTTATGCATATAATATTAAATTTGTTAAAATACAAACAATAAATATATTCTGTATTTTTAATTAGGCACATATCCTTAATCATTTCGTGAAACAAATATAAAAAGTATCTAAAAAGGATCTAGATACTTTTTGATAGATTTTGGATCTGTATCTAGGTACATAATTAAAAAGATGATCTTGTATCTGAACTAGATCCATGTTTGAAAAAGTATCTAGATCTGGAACTAGATACCGAGAGGAAAGATCTTCCCCAACACTGATCATGGCCTACTTGAGGTTTTTCTTTTCTTTTCTTCTCTTAGGAATATTCCCTATGTATGGTTGCTAATAATGAATGAATTGTAGAAAATACAGGAAAACCAATTGAAGAGTGTCGAGTACAAACAAAATGCCAGAATTACTGAACTGATAATAGATTATTTATATAACTAGTGTAAAGTGAAGCTTTTTGAATGAGTAGGCGCTCATACCATAAACCTGACTTTACAGGCAGTCATGCAAAAAACACATTATAAGTCCCATTGCATTTACAGAGATTTGAAAACCACTCTTCTCTACAACTTTTCCAATCTCAGAAAGCATCACTTGTATTTCAGAAAGTATCAATTGTATTTCAGATTAGTCAATTTTGTTGGTGGTGGTTGTACTTATGCAACACAGCATCGTGAAATCTATCAGTGGAAGATGTTTTTGTTTATGCTGGAGTTTGTGAGGTTTTTGTTCTCACCTACTGTAAAATAAAATTGATTGTATTTGAAGTGCAAGTGACTCCTAAATATTAATTGATGTATTCTGAAATAAAACTGTATAATCTGGAATATAATTGATATTTTCTAAAATACAACTGGAAAAGGTGTAGTTATATGAACAAATTTACATACCGGAGGGTGCATTTAATGTTTTAATTTTCTATCATTTAGCCCATTTGTACCAAACACTCTTCAAATACTATACTTACTTCAGAAAATGAATAAAAGACTGAAGCAAAATATTGAAATGCCAAATAATGATTCACAATTATAAATGCTACAGCAGTTAGAAACGCAGGAGATAAAAATGAAACGTATGGAAAATCTTTAAGAATTATAAAATGTGATATTTGTGCTAGCAGACCACATATAACCAGTGATGTTGGAAAATCTTCAAATATCCACAAGCTTATGAAGAGCATTAAGGTTACCTGAAATATAATGTGTAAAATTATTGTATTCTTGTAATTTTATTCATATCTTCATATACCGTATTCATCCACCATATTATTTTTTTACTTATTACTGTATATTCTTCTACTAGTTCTGCTACGTAATACAATCCAGCAGCTATAGAACAAAGTAAAGATATTATCAATCCTGGTAAATTGAGACAGTATTAAATTGAATGTGGCATGTTACACACCAATTGCAATTGTTGCAAATGCTACTTGCACAAGAAAGGCTAAATACGTAACTAATGTCAGAAACCACATATTTGGTATTTAAAAATATGTACTATATAAAAAAGAAAGAATTCAATATCATCTACAACTGAGCATATTTTTAAGGTTATGTTTGATGACAAATAGCCAAATGACAATAATAATAATAATATGTTAGCATTAGAGTTGCCAACTGCCCGAAGTGACGAAGGAGAAACAGGGAGAAATTTCCCTCACAACACAAACACCGAGATCTTAATAGTAAAACGATAGTAATTATGACGTATACACGTTATATATAAAGCTAGTATGCCTTGATATTGTTTTATTAAATGTTATTTTTCTAATGAGAGAGTGTGGACACACTTGTCGAACTTACTGTGGGTGTAAAGGAAAGAAGAAAAGTTTTAATAGTAAATTCTTATTCTATCCTTTATTACACTAGTCGTGGGAGTAGAGAGCTAACGTATATTTTTGTCTCTCTTCTTTGACAAGTGTATCCACACTCTACCCATTAAAAAAATAACATTTTTTCACGTTCGTGAAAAAAAGTGCAACATTTTTCATTAATTTTCGTTTATAAAGGATGCGTTTGTTTCATCGCGATAGAAGCGTGAAAAAAAGTGCCATAACGGTTCATTTTTTCACGCATTTGAGTGAAAAAAAGTATCATAACGTGTCATTTTTTAACGCAAAATATTTAAACACATAGGAGGCTGCCACTGGCATTTGTCAGAAATTAGAACGCATTGATGTGACGCATCGAGAAAGCCGTTATTGAAGTAGGTAGTTCTTGATTTTTATTACGAACGTGAAAAAAGTTTTGTATGCAATTCGTGAGTAAAATTACTTTTTTTCACTCGGCGGATTTGCGCACTCGCCTACGGCTCGTGCGGCAAACTTTCCTTCTCGTGAAAAAAAGATACACTTTACTCACTTGTTGCATAAATAACTATTAATAAAACAATATCAAGGCACACTATAAAGCTTAAAGCAAAATTGGTACAAACAAATCCGGTACTCATCATGGCCGACGTAGACATAACCTTTAGTGGTATTTTGTTATAAATGTTAATGTTAAATTTGACGTCAAAATTGACTACAATCTCGTCATTGAAATCTGACATCGTTGCATACATTTAACGTCAAAACTGCATTTAAAAACTTGACAAGGGAATATTTAGAACATGTTTTACAGATCGTGTTAATTCTGCGTATAATTTAACACCGTGTCAGACGGCCCTTAGTTAAATGTTCCCTCAGCGTAGTGTTACTATGGATAAAGTACAGTTGGGACTTGGCAACACTGAGTAAAATTGAAACATTACGGATATTACAAAGACTGTTGCTAAGCAACAGCAGCTTGTACTCAAACAATTTAAAAATTGATTTTAATTTATCAAGATTTACCATGCAACGCAAATTAGAAGATGATGAAGATAGTTTTTCTCTTAATGAGGTTGAAGTAAGTACAAGTAATATATTTTGTAAATGTATTTAGGTAAATAATATTAAAAATACTCAGAATAGAAGTTTCGATGTTGATGAATCGGCTGCAGGGGAGCACTTAGAAAATGTGCCAACATTATCGATGTCTAGTCATCCTCCTAGCAAGCATTATCCATTTTCTCGACGAGCAACTCAGAATTTATTAGACATAGATTCAGACGATGATGGACAAATAATAAAAGATATAAACCCAGCACGTTTCATTTCTAATTCTCCAGAAGTAATTTATTATTGATGCAGGTTTTTTAATTTTTTACTAAAGCAAATTAGAAATGTTATAGTCACCAACAAGATATCCTGAAAGTTATGAAGAACCAGTACTGTCAAGGCAGTCAAGTACTAAAGCACCAAGTGCAGGTCCTTCAAATCGGCAAAGCGCTACCAGAATAAAATCGCCAAGACTCCGAGAGAAACAAGAAAGAATGTCTAGTGTTAGTGATTCAGATGAAAGTGATGAAATGGGAATTACTAAAAAGAAAAAGTCTTCTATACCTGGCGAATATGATCCTGCTCAGTATCAACATTTAGAAGTTAATGAAGACATTAAAGAAATCTTTCAGTACATTGTTAAGTAAGTTAGACAGCATTATTTTAGTAGCAATAATTATCTATTTATTTTATATTTAGGTATATTCCACAACAATTAAACCTAGACTTTAAATTTAAGCCATTTATACCTGATTTTATACCTGCAGTAGGTGACATTGATGCATTTCTTAAAGTTATGCCTCCAGAGAGAACTTTATTGGGAGAAGTTTTCAATGTAGCAGATTCTCAACTTGGATTAGCTGTTCTTGATGAACCAGCTGCTAACCAAAGTGATCCAGCTTTACTTAATTTGCAGTTACGAGCTGCTTCAATTAGTGTCAGTCACTCTAATCAGATGATGGTCAGTTTGGATATTTTTTTTAGCTTTTCAATGACTTATAAAAAGATTACAGGTTGTTAAAAAAGTTGAGAATGTGGAGAAAAATTCTAAAACTATTGAGAAATGGATCAAAGATGTTTCTGAACTACACAGAAACAAAGCAGCAGCCGTAGTACGATATACTAAGTAAGTCTGTTTTCTTAAGGTTATACTTCAACAGTTTTCATTTTTTATTTTAATTTTCTTAATTCTTTCATATTGTGTGCGATAACCTGAATTAATTAATTATGAGTCTTTTAGTTTCTTTTTTTTTTATTAGAACAGTATTTCTCAACCTTAATCTTTGAACCAATAGCGATCCATAAACAAGTCATTGGTGGCTCACAGAGAATGATATACAAATATTCTTTATCTTGAAAGTGAGAAGTATTAACATTAACACACTCTTTTACTAAAAATAGTTGTAATTGCAATAAGATATGTTAAACCAAAGATGTTCTTTGATGTTTTGCAAATATCTGTATGTGGAGAATACAGGAAAATGCTGATGCTTTTTCAGAATGATTAAAGAAGAGTTATAGTGGTTTTACTTGCACGGTTCTTATTGGTTCATGGAAAATAAATTATATTTGTAAGGTGATTTGCGAGTTACAAAGGATCGAGATACACTGATGCTAAAATTACTATAGTCTAAATACATTAATTTTATTGTTTTTAGTCCAATGCCAGACTTGGATGATCTCCTACAAGAATGGCCAGAAAAATTTGAAAATGCTGTGAAATTGCATGATATACCAAGTCCAAAATTCTGTGGTACTTTATCACAATATGTGGATACATTATGTGCCGTCTTTGATATCCCTATTTATAAAAACAAAATACAATCACTACATGTTCTGTTTTGTTTATATGCAGCCATTAAAAATTCTCAGTTATATCGAGCTGCAAATACTTTTGATGGCAAGGAGAATTCAGACACAAATTTAATAAATAAACCTGATCATTTAGTATTAGAGTAGAAAAAAGAAAAATTTCATTAAAGGTGGATTCTCATTAGATAGTTCTTTGAAGCATTTTTACTAATTCGTTCAATAATAAATGAATGTTCAGAACACTTTTTCAACAAGATTTAGCAATCTCTTTTTATCATTTATTAATATAATTTGCAATGAGTTCAATAACTGTAAGCATATTACCAAACGCTTTTGTGATGACATTTAAAAGCTAAAACAGCCATATAGATGATAATAAATCATCCAACGATGGAATTGATAGCATCAACTAAAGAGATATATTTCAGCTGAATAGAGCATGTGTGAACCAAGACTTCTTATTTTTGTATATTAAAATTGATTTCAATCAGAATTTATATGGAGATTGACTAAATAAGAATCCGCCTTAATAATAGTTTAGTTGCACGTAAATGGTATTTACACAACAAATTTTAAATTGTCAGTTATGTTACATATTATTTAAAAAATATAAATATTAATAATAATATTTTGCTTGATATTCTAAGTCTTTTGTATTAAAAAGAATTCATGTTATACTATACGATTCAACAAATATTAAAATCTGCAAGAGTAAGGAAGTAAGGATAATGTTTATCATATAGGTAGACACTGGTAAGATGTATTAATTGTTAAGCTTAAGAGTATTACATTAGAAAAAAGGTAAGTGAGATCTACTGTATCGAGGGCTATGCTCAGCGTACGATCATATGAGAGAGAGCAAGTCACTTGCTTCCCATATAATATACATTGTCGTTTCTATTATTGACTTTGATGCAATAGAAAATTCTCTTTTGAAATGATAAATTAAATTTAAGTCAGAATGCAATACTATAACAAATATCTTTGGAATATTTTAATGCATGAAGGGTTCGATTACAAGAACTAAAGCCTGTATTAAAGGCTCGTGATCATTTTACATAATTCTTAAAATGAATTACTTTATTTCTGTACTTTTAAGACATTTTTAAAATAAAAATTTTGAAATAGGCAGTTTTTTTTAAAAAATATGTAAATTACATGGTTGCAGAAAAGTGGTCATAACTCAGAAACGGGGCATATTCTTGATGTAAAACAAGAGTATCTTATTTTTACCATAGATGTGAAAGATCTTAAATTCCTTATCAAATTATCAAAAACAAGAAAGTTACGACAAGAAAAATCAGTAGCACCCTCTAGTTTAACCACTTGCAAACATTCTTGAAACACAGAATTTATCTCCAACAGCGACCCTTAGCTGAACAAATATATCCTCCAAACGCCAGAAAAAAAATATTGATTGGTTTAGATTTTATAAATGAATAGTTAAATGATTCTTCGTCCCTTCTGTAACTGCTGATATCTAGGAAACCAACCATTATTGGACATGTTGTCTAAATTCTGTTGACTCGACTCGTATTTTTCAGTTTTTTTTTAATTTTTTCCAATATTATTTTAGCTGGGGACCCTAAAAGGGGTACCTTGAGTACCTACCTTTTCACATCTTAAAAACTATTTATCTGAGTATCTAAAACGTTCAGGTACTTTTTAAGATACCTACTTCTTTGTTTGTTTTCTTTCACTTTTCAAATATATTACTTTGTAACTTTTCAATAGAATCTCTGCAAGCTGCCTTCTTACACCCCGAAGAAACAGAATGTCCGATAATACATTTGAAATGCATTTAATGCTAAAAAAGACAAAATCTATCCGAAATAGTTGTAACAAAAATAATAATAATAATAATTAAATATTTTGGTAAATATTCAAAATTGTTTGGATTAATGTTTAATTCCTTTCAAATTATTTGGTGCTATCCTTGACAAAAGGACACAGGTAATTAACCTAAAATTACTAAAAGAATCGCTCAAGGCTTTTTGTTGATAAAAATATCTATGAAAGTATCTAGATCCTTAAACACTAGGATCTGTACCTGTATGTAGGTACTCTGAAAAATTAGTAACTGTATCTGGATCTAGATACATTTTTCAGAATGTATCTGTATCTACATACTGTAAAACATGTATCTGTCACAACACTGGATTATATAAATTACTTGACCCAGTCATTTGGGTTAAGTTGGTTTATTAAAAACGGTTACGGTACTACTGCAAAATCTGTTTTAACGCAATTTATAAAAAATAATTGTGAAAGCGATGAATATGCCACCGAGGAAATAGGAAATATACTTGCTTTGCAAATAATAAAGAATAATACGCAACAACAAAGCATTAATAATTTTTTTTTTTCTAAAACCTACATTCTAATAACCCCAGCCTTATATAAACTGATGTTCAAACTTGTCACTGTCAAACACGGCTGATAAATGTGACACAAAGCCAGTTGATTGTGATACAAAGTACTTGCCACCAAACCCACCCAACAAAAGACGATCGCAAATTGAGTTCAATAACGATTTTCTCTCCGTTAGAGGCGCTGTTGATCTACATTAAATTTGACAAGTTTAAACGTCAGTATATAAGTTTGAGGTTATTAAAATTTTAATCTATTCCAGAGACATCAACAATGATTACAAATCACGTAACCACGATATCTACTGTTGGTTAGGCAACACATCTTGCACTATTGGCAGCGTGTAGCTTTCCAGTGGCGTAGTATTGAATATATGATGAAACTTCTTAAAAACTTAAATACTTCAAATTTATTATCACACTTTGAGGGTGTTAAATCTAACTTACCCCATTAACTCACAAAAAGCAGCTTTAGTCCTAAAAAAGAAAACTAAACTGTAAAAAACGCAAAACAAAGAGACAAGAGATGACGGAACGCGCGCACGCCAGTGTAATTTTAAGTTAGAAATGTAACTCGGGTGGGCGTTACTCTATAGTATGGCCAACGTCGAGAAATACAATTTTGCGCCAATTTTAAATTAGTGGTCACGTTATGTGTTAATCATTGTTGATGTCTCTGTATACATATACTATAAACATATGTTTGGATTTTGATGTTATTTGTTGGTGTCATTGAGTTATGTTTTATTTTTATTGTATTTTTCTGATTATACAGTGTGTCTCTATTTCGATGCTCACTATTGGGATCTCGGAAATTGTAAGAGATACGAAGTCGGTTAAATTAGAAAAGTTTTGGCTATTTTGGAGATCGGTTTACTTATGCTTGTGTTTTTTTTTCAAAAAAGTTCACGGCTTACTAGATATTTGCTAAAAACGAAATTATCTTATTTTTTTAAAATAAAAAGCATTTCCCATTTAGTGTGCCATGGCTTTAAACATATGAAGATTATTGATTTTTATCAGATAAATTACATTTGTTATGTAACAATTGCTAAAACAAAACAAAAGACGCTTTTAAGATACTTTACTGAGCATTCACAGATAGCATCAAACAAGCATAAAAGCGTACTTATTTTGTTTTAGCAATTTTTGCATAACAAATGAATTCCTTTGATAAAACTCCACGACTTTGTGTGTTAGATGTCATGGCACACTATCATGAAAAATGATTTTTACTTCATAACTCGATAAAACAAAAGAACAGCTATGTCAAACCATGTATTACAAAAAGCATTTAAGGAGTGCAGTTCAGTAATATGGAAATCAAGTAGGCGTTCTTTTAGAAAAAATTTGGATTTACATTTCACTGCTGAAGTAAAACAAAAGGCAATTGCAAAAATAACTTTTTTGTTTCGGAGTAACTTCTTTAAAACACCTTCTTTGCTGGTCTTTTCTATCTTTGCTCGTTCCTGAGATATTTCACTTTAAAAAAAATAAGATAATTTCGTTTTTAGCAAACATCTAGTAAGCCATGAACTTTTCTGAAAAAACAAAAGCATAAGTAAACTGATCTTCAAAATAGCCAAAACTTTTCTAATTTAACCGACTTCATATCTCTTACAGTTTTCGAGATCCCAATAGTGAGCATCGAAATAGGGACACACTGTGTGTATATATATATATAAAAGGGTAATAGTATTTTACCTTATATTCTGCTAAAGTGAAATTGCAGAATAATGCGTTTCTAATTAGTGCCTTTAATTTTACAAGGTTAGGAGGTCATCACATTGCATATTCTACACTGTAAAATAAAGCACAGATAAATAAGAGTCAGATATTTCACTCCCTATACCACCAATGTTCTCATGTTTTGTCTCTGCGCATTTACATTTGCAGCCCTGAGGGTTTACCGGTTTACCACGCCTACTCTTTTACGAATAAAACGTTGCACAAACGTCGTCGCAACGATACAATGCTGTGCAAGTTTGAAGGTTCCCACAGACCGACGCGAAACAAACAAACATTTCGCAGCATAAATTCGCAACAGTTTAAGTACGTGGCGGCTTATATACAGGTTCAAACCTGCACGGCATTGTACCGCTGCGACGACGTTTGTGCAACGTTTTATTTGCCGGCGATTTCATTTCGCTGTTGAACGCGTTTTTATCACTACTGTGCTTATTTCTCGAGCTGAAATAATGGTAAAAACAGAAAAGTTAATAAAAATTGTTCTGTTTTGTACGACTTATTGCACGAAAATTATATAAGAGCATAAGGTTAAGCTGTCTAGGTTAATATCATGGATCAATTTCCTTTTCTTCCTAAAGAGAATATGAAAAGAATATCTTGAGCTAAATAAAAAATTAAACATTTTATGTTGTACTGGAACAAAATACTCATCTGCCGTTTTCTTTTGCTTCTTATGTACGTAACACAAGTGCCTTTTCTTCATCCCATGATGAGTACATTGTGCACAAAGGTTGCGACTAAAATGTATCGGTGTGAATATCCACGCGATTTTACGCTATCGCAGCAAACGCGAAAACATCGTTCCGCTATCTCTACGAATATTTCGCGTCGGTCTGTGGGAGCTTCTTTTAGATTGCTATGAATTTCTAAAAATTTCGCTGCCACAAAAAACGTCTTTGTTTGCCACCGCAAAGCTTTACGGTTTTACTGTTAGCTTAGTTAGTCTTCTCTTTCTTCTCTACTCAAAGGAGCACAGAAAGTTTTAAAGTCTCTGATTTTTGAGCACAGAACATATTTCTTTTGAGTATTAACGGTATTACCAACTGACAAATAATCTGAAATGGATTGTATTATACTATAAGACCTTTTCCATTCGACAACAATCGGAAGTTTTCGTAAAAGACCTTGAAATAAACGATTGTTGAAATGGTTAAAATTAAAATTTCTCAAGGTTCATCGACGAAATAACAGGAAATAACAGACGCTACTCTACGCCATTTTGAAATTCTTTGGAAAGTGGTGTTTGTTCTTGTCGGGAGTGTCTGTTAATTATTACTTTTTCGGCTCTTTATCTGCCCCGACGCTTACTTTATACAGAAGTTATTATATCATAGTTTTTAAGATAAATTATCATGTAAGTAGGTAGTGAAATTCTCCGAATTATTTGTAGATTTAAATACATAACATATTAGAGGCCAAACTTTCACTGGCACTTATAATTCTGATTTACCTAATATTTTCTCGATTAATTAGACTTTTACTGCTTTTATAGAATGTCTCGCTATCGTGAATGGGATTTGTCCTGCAAAGTATATGTGGGTAATTTAGGATCTTCAGCCAGCAAACATGAGATTGAAAGTGCATTTAGTAAATACGGCCCTCTACGCAATGTATGGGTTGCTAGAAATCCTCCTGGCTTCGCATTTGTTGAATTTGAAGATCCGCGTGATGCTGAAGATGCTGTACGTGGCTTAGATGGAACGTAAGTTGAAGTTAATATGTTGATACTATTAATTACATTTGTTTGATAGACTTGATATTAAAGTAATCGAGAAACTTGAATTTGTCTGCTCCTATTTTTTAGTGCTGAGCAGCATTTATTTAAAAACAATTGATTTTAACATGTTAGTTTCTCAGGGTAACCATATCTATATTGATCAGGTCATGCTCATGTTCTGGCTAGAGTAGGTACCTTGATACAAATGTTTGGCAAATGTGTCCTCACTGTCACTCTACCCAACATTCTCTGTCGAATCTGTTATTATCAAGGCATAATCCTGCCTACTTAAACCCTGATATCAGAGCAGCATATATTTTTGAAAGAGATTGCAATGTTTGCGGATTTTTAAATGTGAGAGATTTTTATGTGTGCTGGAGCAGCTAAAGTAAAATGTATAGTTCATTTTTAATTTTAAGTTGCTGTTCGTTTATGAACCATAATACACCTTAAAGCCTAATGAAGTTGCAAATTCAACAAAAAAGCTGACAGTGCATAACAAAAATATTTTCATTGTTGTGTTGAATGTAAACATTGCAAATTTCCTGTAATAAAAATATTATTGCAATCTGTTGAAACAAAAAATGTTAAATAGGAAACTGTTTGTAGCGAGTGGTGTAATATTATAAATAAGATAAATTAGTTTTTTGGTGGTAAATACATGAGAGGTTAACTTTTTATTGAATTTAGCACTCTATTCTAAATCTATCTTAACAAGTAAAAAGAAATTCCTTCATTAAAGAAATACATAATCCTGGACATTTTTAGTAAATAGCGACACTAGCAACTTCTACTAAAAGAGCATTTATAGAACTATGCATAAATTGCAGGTACTTTTTATGAAAGCTTGGTTGTCTTGGAAATTTTTTGAAAATCAAGGAAATGAAAAATTATGACATCAAAGATCAGAGGTGGAATGATTTTGTTAAATTTCCTTGATTTGAGAGAAATTTCCAAGCCTTACTTTGAAGGACAAAATCTAGGAAAAGCCCATTTTAAATGTATTTTAGGAAGATAATAGTCAAACAACATTTTTATTCACAATTCAAGTTTTAAAACCAACTTTCTTTTCTATCGTTGTGAAAATCCTGTTGCTAGACAATGGTTACAAAATTCAGCATTTCTATTAATAATAACCATCAGTATAATTTATTATTCTAGTAAAAAAACATCTGGGAATGCACTGTATAACCACAATGAATTCTGTTTGTTACTTTTTTCAAATTCCGACGGCTAGTTTGACCATGCTCCCGAGGTGATACCAAAAAACTAAAAGTATACGTATCTTATTTTTTTATGTAGAATACGATTCTAAAGTAAAAAAAATTTTGACCATGTTCCCGAAGAGATCTCAAAAAATGAAGACACTACATGGTCTTTAGTTTTGATGTTAAATCCAAATCTGAAGTCAAAATTTAAAAAAAATGTGTAGACTTCTCAAATTCAGTAAGGATTCCTTCGGAGTTCATTGAATATAATTTTCCTATGACCATTCTAAAAAAAGGGTTTTTTTTTTGTAACATTTTGCATTACATAATCTCAAATTACTTTCTATTAATTTATACAGTGAAATCTACAGAATGTAAACGTGTTTTGTTTGCTATGAAAAGAAATAGATTTTTAACAACCCATGGATATTTCTAATTAAATGCACTAACCATGGAGGCACTAACTGTATTTAACTTTAGAAAATTGATATTTTTATTATAATCTAAAAGTTATTGTTAATGGTTTGCTTCAGGCGCTGCTGTGGAACAAGGATTCGTGTTGAAATGTCCAATGGAAGATCCCGTCGTGGTGGCGGTCGCCGGCCTCCACCTCGATACTCCAGGTTTGTATTATTTGAACTGTTTTAAATACAATCACTAAATGTACTTAACTTTTTTTTTAAGAGAAATGTTATTTGGATGTTTTGAATTTTTAGTGCTGCTTCAATACCTTCTGCATATTAATTCACAGAACTCATTTACTAAATTTCTGAAAAACAGTAATTGAATGAAAAAATCCTCGACTTAATCTTATAACATATTGTATTGAAAATTACTGAGTATCTGTGAGTTAATATTTATTAATAAATAAGACGGCAGCAGTTAAACATTTTTGGCGCACATTACAGGGCAGCGCCACTGCTGTTGTTTACTACTCCCCCCGACTGAGCCCCACCCCCCCCCCGCCACACATCTCATCTTACATCGACACACCCAACAACTACTACAGCTACTACATCCACCATCGGTGGTGTCCGCGTCCGTTCTCCGCTTAGACTCAACTACTCACCAGCAGCATATTTCAACTTTTTTTAAAAGAAAACTCCACATCAGCTGCATTTTCCTGCTATAATCAACCAACATGCCACCCACATCGACTTCTTTTAAAAAGTGTAAATACTCAGTAAATGTTTGTGGGGTCAAAATTCACATTATTCTAATTTTGCTGACATTTCTCTACTTCAAATTGAATTTTTTTTTTCAATTAGTACATTTTCATCAGGTACAATGCAGGTAATAAATCCTTAACGTAGAAATTTTGATTTGAGTCTTATTGTTTAATCATCCACACTTGTAGATAATTACTAACATAGAAGATTTAAGTAAGTACTCATAAAAAAAATTTATGGTATTGCAGGTAAGTGCCTAATAAAATAGTACAAGTTTGGATGAAATATTATTTTTACCCTTTTAAAATAGGTTTTATTGGACATTAAAAGCTGAAATAGGATATCAGCACTGCATAGTAACATAATTGTTCTCTATGATAAGGATTTTAGTAACAGCCTGCCAGCCTATTTAGAATAAAATCAGAAATTTTCAATTGGACCTAATGTCCAGTTGTAAAGTTAATGGAACAATGCGTATCTTTTATTTTATTTTGTTTTATTATTACCTGCATTTTTCTTCTTTTTGTGACACATGCCAAACATTTTATAGATCTCGTTCTCCAAGACGCTCGAGGTCACCCAGATCACGTTCTCGCAGCAGGAGCAGAAGAAGCCGCAGTGACTCCAGAGATCGCCGTTAGATTAATCTCACATTATATACTGATTTCATATCCAACTTTTTTTTTTATTACTATTATACTCCTTACTGTAATTTTATTTTTTATCAAGTATTGACATAATTATAACTTTATGTATAACAATGAGAATAAATATATTCTATAGTAATTACATCAATCTTGTGTGTTTATTTTTCTTAATATTATGCTTTCTATGAACTTGGGAACTGAAATTGTGTAGAGCAGTATTTAGCTTAGCTCTCTTCAAAATTGTAATTACACAGTGGCCCATTTCAAGTGCCTGTGCTTTTCATTTGCATGTGAAATACATAACAGTATTTTGTTTTCACACAAAATATTGTTTTTATGTTAGTTCATGCTTTGCCTTCACAAAGCAAAGAACGCAACATGGTATCCTGAGAAGGTGAATTTTTTAACGGCTTAAAAATGTGTCCTCTCCTCTGAATCTTAATCCGTTAGATATTTGCATTATGGGGAGAATTGCATTGACTAAGATTAAAAGAGCTTGGGTATGATACTCGAGAATCACTGAAAATTTGGGATGAGATACCCAACTGTTAAGTCGTGAAGTAACCAGTTTGAAAGTAATAACATAGCTAGAGGTCCTAGTTGTGGTTATTTAAAATAACTGGAACTACATTTATATCTCGTGCAATATTGATTGCAAGCTATTCAAAAATGCTTTTTATTTTTTAAAATATACAGGGTGTTTCATGAGGAATGATCAATATATCGGAAGGTGATAAAAGCATCAAAAAATAAGTACCTACTCAATAAACTTATACTCAAAAATACTTAGCTTTACAGGTACAAGATGTTAAAGTTTTGTTAAAAATCTTTTGTTTTTCTAATATATCAAAGACAACATAAGGTATTGAGCCAAGATCTTTTGCATGGCCTTTACTAGAAAATATCTATCTTTCTACAATTTTGCATGGTTATAATCTCCTTAACGTGGAGATGTAAAGAGGGGGTTACGTACTTCTTTAAAGAATTGCTGAAAAATGGAGTACGGAGTATAATCGCGAATGTGCTGATATTAGCATTATCTAGTTTTTATAAGAATTCACAATAACCTTTGTGAATTCAGATAATTTACCAATCATTGGTTGAAATAGGAATGTTGATCTTGAAGATGATACCATAAATGCAACAACTGCTGACCCTGCTACTAGTAACTGTAGAATTGGTAACCATCTAGGTTTGACTCAAAGTTCATGATGAAGGATATTATTCTTACCATTTACAAAGCGTGCAAGATATCTATACACGAAGAAAGGACAAAATTTTTGCCGTTGCCAAATGCCATTGGGGAGAACAACAGCTACTAATTATAATTTGCATACATGAGCATTAGAAAATCGACATGAAATTCAGGAAACCAGATTTCAACATCGATTTAGCATAAATATATATGGGCTGGTATCATTTATATCAGATACATTGGCTTATTTCTTATTATTGTACAAATTTCAGTATTTTCTTGCATTTCTATTTCACCGATTTCATCAGAGTGAGATACGGAGAATTCTACACATATAGATGGCATTGTAAAATCTCAACATGGACGCTAGTTTGAGGATTCGAGGATGTCAAATATATGTGGACCTCTTATAAATACACGAAGGTTCTGCTTTAACTTTGTTTAAAATGGTGAATATTGATCTAGCAGATATTTTAAAGTACGTAGGCGTAGCTATACAGCCTTTTAAAGAAGGTGATGAAGTGTTAAAAGCCGGACATATTATTTTATGTGGCAAACAGTCAAGCAAATAGTATCATTGTGCTTGAAAACATCCAAATTAAACGACCACCCACATAAAATATCTATTACTCTTCATTCAGGTAAGTTTAAGTATAATTAGTAAAATATAATGAATTAATTTTTTATTATTGCAGATGCATTGCAATGGAAATGCTACTGTAGTTGTAAAGCTGGGGCAGCAGGTTGATGTAATATTGTAGCAACACTGGATTGCATACTTATTGTAAAAATAAACAACCAGATTGGGAAGCAAAAATAAAGAAATTTAAAAATCCTGCATTTCATAGCGATGAAAATACAATGTATGGCTTACAACAAGAAAAACATGCAATCAAAGCTTATGAAAATGAAACTGCTGAAAAGTTGCATGCCTGTGGATTAGTTATTAACCCTAACATTCCCTGGATTGGGTGTAGCCCCGATGGATTAATTATAAAAAATAGTAGTATAGAAAAAATAGTTGAGATTAAATGCCCCATAAAGGGAAAAACTAAAAGTGCATATTCATTATCATTAGATGGTGATCTGGATTATTTGAAACTTGTAGATAATAAGGTAACTTTTTATAAAAAAAAATTGTAGTTATTATCAAATTCAATTACTAATGGGCATTTTAAATGTAGTTGAATGCGATTTTATTGTTTACAGTTCTTAAGACATTCATTTGTTGCAATGTACAATTTGACGAGGCTTATTTCATGGAAATTTTAAGCAGCCTTACTTTTGTATATTTCACATACTTTATTAATCTAGATATTACACAGCAGAAATAAATGTATATTAATTATGCTTGTTTTTATTTAAATTAATAAATAACTATTTACAGAAGCTTGATCTTTCTGAACCTATATTAAGTTCAGAATTTATCTGAACTTAATATAGGTTCAGAAAGATCAACCAGAGCACTTACAATGACTAAAATATCATCTATTAATGGTAATAATGTCCACGAGTACCTATTCTTCAGCAATGTAAAGTTCTTGAGTCTCTGAATCCTTCTTTCTACATGAACACGTGCCCTTGCAATTTCTGCAGTCTCTTCTGCTTCTTCTTTAGAGAATTGGCTTTTACCTCTTCCCAGAAAAGGTGGTTGATAAAGTTTAATATAATTTCTCTTACATTCATCATCTATTAAAAACCCCTTATCCACCATTATTGCATCAAGCCCAGGTATCAATAGTTCTATTATTTTTTCTTTATTAAATATTGCCTTGTCCGAAGCTCGGCCCCCATAAGCTTTACTGAGGTAAGTAATCATTCCAGATGGCGAAACACCTATTAATATTTTAATTGTATGGTCTTTTTTGTAAAATGAGTAGCTTCTCATTCTGCATTTCAAACAATGGCTTTTTTGAAGTGGTATTTCAGTGCAATCAGGAATTATCCTACAGTTTTTAAATTTTTCAAAACATTTTGGAATGTTTCCTAAAACTTCCTCTTTTGAAGGGAATCTGATGAAAACCTTAAGAAATGCAGCTAGTATCTTGCAAGTGCTGTTAAAGTACTTCTGTGTAGTAACTGAACTAATATTAAAAAGTATTGCAAGAAAGCAGAAACTTAACCCCAATTTTATTTTCATTAATGTTAAAAGTATTTTCTTACGGGCACAAAAGTTTTTAGTGCCAATTCTAGTATTAAGTGCATTTGATAATACATTGAATAGTGCCATATTTGGAATTCCAGTACAGAATTTTAGCCGATATTTGTTATTTACAATGTCTGCTATATCGAACTTGGAATTATCTATGAATGTATTCACTTGACATGATTTGTCTGAAAAAATGGGTGTATTATTCACTTGAAGTTGCTCTTCTTCAACATCAGCTGTATGTTCTGAATTATCTGTAGCATTTTTGTGATGTCCCTCTGCTAATTCAAGGAGGATTTCTGCTGTTTTTAATCTAGCCTTATCTGCTTGCTGTTCTTCTCTCTTTTTGTAACGACTTGCACGATTTCTTTGCTGATCTATATTGACTTTTCGATCACAACTTCCTTGAGGCAAGTTTATAGAAGGGTAAGCTGTTCCTTTTAAACTTCTTTTTTTTGCTAGGTACATCTAATAAAAGATTTAATTCAGTTTAAATGTACGTTCAGTTAATTATGTATTAAATTTACCTGGTAAAATGTAATCGTTTTTTGTAAAGTGTGCACTGCATACTTTCATGGAATAAGTTACTCCTTTATCAATTTTGAGTAAGATTTTCCACTTGTTTTTCAGTTTTATATTATTCCGGGGAAACCCGTGCATGGATATTCCCTTAGTATAATAGTTTTTGCACTGTGGTACACAACAATAATGCATTGTATTCTCGTTTTCAAATGGCAAATATCGCAAATATCCTCAAATCAGTAACTTTGTAAATTGCCACCAGAGTGAGCTGCGGTTATTTAAATTTCCCAATAACCGTGTGTCTTGGCAAGCATAACCTTTTTTTTTTTGACACATATTTTACGTAAAACGGATCACTTGAGTCTTACCCAAAGGAGTGTGTATAAGAAGTTACAGCAGAAAATCTTTAGAGTAACTCAGTTAGTATTCCCACATCAGTCTTCAGTTATCGCAGTTATCTCAATCAGAAAACAAAACAATAGTTTTTCAGGTGTCAAGTAATGACGTTTATTAAAACATTATTGTTTTGTTTTCTGAAATGTCATTATTTTACATTTTTTTTACCCATTTAAAGCTTCTATGTTCTTATTACTTACAGTGTGTCTCACGAGAACTACATTTTCAAAGCTATCTATAACAAACTGTATTATTATATTCTTAAATCAGAAAAGACATCCTCTATGAAAATCTCAACTTACAAAAGAACATTAAAATAATATTTGTTAGAAATAGTTTTTCTTTTTTTAAGGCAGAATTTGCAGTGTTGCAGCATGCAATTTACTACAGTATAGGTATATCAATAAGTAAATAAGATATCCAAACTTGTTTTCAGTGTATAATTGCATTAAAACATACAACACAAAATAACTCAAATTCCTGAAAATTAAATAATATCAATACAAATAAATCAAATTTTGTAGACTTACAATGTCCCCTATTTCTAATTCTGATAAATATTTTAAAAACTGCTCTATTGCGTTATTAATTCATCTTTTCTTTTGATAGCCTTTGTTCTCACTTCTTTTGTTTTTTTTTTGTTTTGAAATTGCGAATACCGCGGGTACTTAATTCAAGTGCATAGAGAACTAGAGAACCTTTCTTATACAGTATTAACCTAACTAAACACAAATAACAAATGTCAAACTCTTAACATAAACAAACATAAACATTAACTAATAAATAAAATAACATAAATGAATACAATTATTTAATTATTCGCAACAATATTAATACGTCAAACATTCACAGAAAGCCGTCTTAATTATTGCCACTAATCAATAGCTTTTAAAATATTTAGTCATAGTATCTGGTCGTTCGAAAATGGGTAAAGATCGTAAAGATACAAATGGAAGAGAATCCTCACAGTGCTTCTTGAGCAGTCGCGGCAGAAAATGCAGTTAGTCAATGTTAATGCTTGATGTATAAAGTATAATGTCATTTAAACAATTGTCAATCCTAGCCTACTTACTTAGATTTTGGTTCGCAAACAACTCGAGATCAAAGATTTTTTATTTCTGTGTCGTTATTTTTAAAGTTACGACTATCAACTATCAGATGCTACAGCGCTGTAATCAGAAGAAAATCATCCGTGAAAATATACATGGTGTGTCATTTAAAAAACTCATGATATATGATCTCATCACTCAAAAACAAATGACGGTCGGGAATTGACACTGACATGAAAATGTGTGTATTATAATTAAAGGTAAATACCGTAAATACACTTTTAGTTATTAAGATTAAAACTAGAATAACTATATCCTGTATACAGGTTGAGTTATAAAATACAGGATAAACTATGATGTTATGTGTGTCATTATATTATCATTCGATATTAACATGAACTATTATGTTAAAAGATTTTTTGTAGGGCCCTATTTTTTGTTGATTAACCTACCAAATACACATATGTAATTTTTGATTGGCCTAAGTCTAAATACAGTCACCGGGCCTGAGTTCTGCAGAACCCCTGTAGATATAGGCCTCTTAAGCTATCAATAAAAAAATTTAGTATGAGCCCTGCTTCTTTACAGAGGCAACAACAGAAACCCCTTAAATACTGATGATGGTATTCTTGACTGGCCAGCCAGTAATAATACAATAAGCGTGAACAAAAATTAATGAGGATTCACTCAGGTCATATTTAAGCCTAATTCACACTACGGATGCAATTATTGCAGGCATTTATACAATAAACCAGTTAACAGGCACCAAACAACAAACATCACGTAAGTCAAATGTATAATATAGCTGACTCGGAGTCCGACTAAAATGTCAGTATGTTTTACTACAAGTAGTACAAAGTGTTGGGTCTGTTTTTCACCGCCCTCAGTAATTAAGTACGGGGGCATGTTGCTTCTGTTTCCGGCCACCCCGCTGGGTAGGGCCTAAGGGTCCGAAGCAGGTATACATATGTCCTGCAGTTTGTTGCATCACTTGTATTTTGTAAATCATACAGTCCACTTGTGTTTTCCGTTTAGTTAAAATAAATAGTTAAGTAATATCTTGTTTCAATTATTACTCATTTAATAAGAAGAAGTGTTGAAACCAGCAAGTTCAACATACATAAAAATTGGTCCTATCGATCCGCATTTCAACACTTCATTGTTGCATCGAGTTTGGCTGGTCCTCGGCAGACACCCTGATGTTATATTACGTTTAACACGACAATCGAAAGTGATTAGCAGGTGAGCTTTTCCTTTTTTTCATAAATACCTTTCCTTGTTCGGTCTGTACAATAGAATTGCCTCTGCGTAAGTTGCTTCTTATTGTATTACTCTGCTTTATTGTACAATTTTTCATGTGTGGTATTTATAAACAGATTTGACGTGTTTAAACAAAGCAGATGCATTCCGTAAGCTGTTAGTGCTTATTTATTGAGTAATTCATATTCGCGGTTCTTTCAAAAACGTACAATTCAATGAATATCTATACTTAAATGCATATTTAACTGATTAAAAATTACAAACAAGTTAAAGACCAGTGCTGTCTCACACTTTGGGTACTTTATAGTCACGTGATTTGTCTCAAATGTTATGTAATTGAATGAAACACACGGAGAGTAGCTTAAAAAATTATTGACGCTTTTGTTATGTATTTTTAAGGCGGCAACTTTCAATAAAGATTACTACTCTGAAACCTTCTAGAAAAGTTTATAAGCAGGTGACGCATTTGTATAGTTAATGCAACATAATTTTCTTATTCATTAATAATAATTAATTAATTAATTAATTAGTTTATACGCAATTGTAAATTGGTTAAATTTCATTACTGTCGGGTTTTGAAAATTTTCGGCTTACTTCGAACTGCTGTAGTGTGCGTTGAAATTATCTTCGTGTAAATCTCAAATCACTTCATAAATTATTTCGGTCATATTAGTAAGCACTATGGACACACTAGTTAGGCAAAGGGGATCCGTCAAGGCTCGTTTGACTCGTTTTGAGGATTATCTGTGCGGAATTAAAACCAAAATCGAGACGAATAACGGCGTTCTGGAAAATTGTGATGCGATTCAAATACGTAAAAGGCTTCTCACAATACAGCCGTTATTAGATACGTTTGATCAGCTTCAATTACAAATAGAAAATGCAAGTGAGGATCCTGAAAGTGAGTCAGAGCATATAACGGAATTTGAGAAAAAATATTATGAAACTATTTCTGATGCGGAAAACATTCTAGAAAAGCTTTCCTCTCATGACAATCTCCCTGCAAGACCCAGTTCGGTTGTTTCTTGTCATGAGGTTCTTGTACCGGGACCTGTTGCGGTCCCATCTGACGTAGTTAGTATTAATGGAGGTTCACAATCGTCAAGTAGCACGGGTCACAAAGGTTTTGTGAAACTTCCCACTATAAATCTCCCAAATTTCAATGGAAACCCCGAAGAATGGTTAAACTTCCGAGATTTATTCATAAATCTCATACACGAAAATGAGGCCCTCACTGATGTACATAAGTTACATTACCTGCGTGCGTCACTTACAGGCAAAGCCGCGGAAACGATAAAGAGTTTGGCTATCAGCTCCGCAAATTATCAGATCGCTTGGGATAGTGTAAATGATCGATTCAATAACTCGCGTATTCTCGTTCACAATCATATTAAGGCATTATTTAACATTGAAGTCATTACCAAGGAATCCTCAGCAAAACTGAGGCAATTAATTGACAGTGTCAAGAAAAATATTAGGGCTTTAGATTCGTTGGTCAATGAGGAAGATCAAAGAAATGCTTTCTTAATTTACTTAATTAATTCAAAGTTAGATCCTACCACCACGCGCGAGTTTGAAAATAAAAATGATTCAGATAAATTCCCTTCTTATGAACAGCTAATTAGTTTTATGGAGAAGAAAGCATCTTTATTAGAAACAATCGATCAAAGAAATCAAAAATCGCACGCAGAGCGCCTTACAGCTAAAACGTTCGTATCAACTGCTTTATCTTGCCCTCTTTGTAAAGGTTCTCATTCCTTAAATTCTTGTGAAAGGTTTAAGCAATTCGGGTTGAAGGAACGGTCAGAAAAGGCAAAGGAATTAAAGGTTTGCTACAATTGCTTAGCGAAGGGTCATTTCACAGGTAAATGCAGATCAAGGTTTAACTGTCAGCGGTGCAAGTCTAGACACCATACCTTGTTGCATCAAGTTGAATCAGTTGCATCAGTTTCGTCAGCAGAGGCTGAGCAGGCCCCTGTAAATCTTTCAGCATTCGGTTCCAATCAAACAACCGTTTTGCTATCCACCGCATTAGTGCGGATTTTAGATTCGGATGGAAATTCACACCCTGCTAGGGCCCTGTTAGACTCAGGGAGTATGTCCAATTTCATCGCGGAATCATTGTGCAAAAGGCTCCAATTGAGTCGTTTCCCGGTTGATCTGCAAATTCGTGGGATCAACAGTGCTGCTACAAGCATCGACTCACGGTGTAACGTTGAAATAACATCAAGCAATTCTCAATTTCAAATGAAAAGTAGTTGCTTAGTCATTCCGCACATCACAGGTAATATTCCGGAAGCTAAAGTTGATATCACTGGGTGGGACTTGCCCGCGAATATCCATCTCGCCGATAAAAAATTTAATATGCCAGGTAAAATCGATATTCTACTCGGAGCTAGTTGCTTTTGGGAAATCGTGTGCGTTGGTCAGCGGTCTTTAGGTCCTGGGAAACCCATACTGCAGAAAACTAGATTCGGATGGCTTGTTAGCGGAAACGTTCAGTCCATGTCTCGTCCTTTCTCTGCACTCTCTTGCAATCATTCCCAAACGTTACAAATTTCTGAACAGCTTAGCAAGTTTTGGGAGATCGAAGAAGTCCCTGAAGCAAGGGCGCTTTCCAGAGAGGAGATTCTATGTGAAGAACATTTCTTGGAAAATCATCGACGCGACGCGAACGGCAGGTTCATCGTATCGATTCCGTTAAAGGAACCAGTTACCAAACTTGGGGATTCTTTCGAAATGGCAAAAAGGCGATTTTTAAATTTAGAACGCAAGTTAGAATCCAATCCCAATCTAGGGATGCGTTATCGAGATTTTATGCGAGAATATCAATTGTTGGGGCATATGTCTCCATCTAACCCTGAACCCGTTGATGTATCTTTCTTCCTTCCTCACCATGGGGTGCTGAAAGAGTCCTCCGTAACTACCTCCCTTCGGGTTGTATTTGACGGTTCCGCAGCTACCACAAGTGGTACCTCATTGAACGAGATCCAGATGATAGGTCTGACTATTCAATCTGACTTATTCTCAATTTTGCTGCGATTTCGAAAGCATTCTATTGCTATTTCTGCGGATGTCGAAAAAATGTATAGGCAGGTCCTTGTCGAGCCTAGTCAACGCTCGTTGCAGCGTATCCTATGGCGCGATGATCCTTCTCAACCAATTCAGAGTTTTGATCTAAACACTGTAACATACGGCACGGCTTCAGCCTCCTTCCTAGCAATACGTTCTTTAACCCAAGTTGGTATCGAGTCTCAGGCAAACCATCCTGATATTTCCAAGGTCATCTTAGAAGACTTCTATGTCGATGGCTTATTGACTGGATCGAATACGATTGAGCACGCGCGGTCTCTCTGCGAATCCCTTGCCCATGTTCTAAGCTCGGGCTGTTTCAAGTTGCGCAAGTGGATTTCCAATGAACCCGCAATCTTTTCTAATTTTGATGAAATAGACCTTCATCCTAATGTTTTAAAATTTGGTGTCGATGAGCACGCTAAAACACTAGGTTTGGCATGGTCCTTTAAAGAGGATAATTTCTTATATTCAATCAAACCTCCCTCCAACGTTAAAATAACCAAACGCTCTATTCAACAATTGTGGCTGGAGAAAGTGTCGTGGGATGAGTCCTTATCTCAAGGTCTTCACAGCAAATGGCTATCCTTTCGTTCTGAGCTCGTGCACTTGAACGATATTAAAATTCCCAGACATGTTGTCTGCAACAATCCGAGGCGTATCGAACTACATGGCTTCGCTGATGCCAGCACCTTTGCGTATGGTGGATGCTTATACATTCGCTCGACCAATGAGAAAAATCAAGTTTTCACGCGTTTGCTTTGCTCAAAAACCAGAGTAGCTCCTTTAAAGACCATCACAATCCCTCGTCTTGAATTGTCAGCCGCGCTAATCCTAGCTAGACTCGCTTCGCAAGTAATGAAAACCATTCAAATAAATTTTAGTAAGTGTGTCCTGTGGTCAGATTCCACAGTGACCTTTGGCTGGCTCAAAACTCCTCCTAACCTCCTTAAAACTTTTGTGGCTAATAGAGTGGTGGAGATACAGGAAGTCACTGAACATGCTACTTGGAAGCATGTTCCTACGAATTCCAACCCTGCCGACTTGCTTTCTAGGGGTGTTCCTCTCAAAGAACTGGCAAACTCTTCCTTATGGTGGTCAGGCCCTGCGTGGCTCTCCTTACCTCAAGAGTCCTGGCCTAAACCACCTGCACAAGCTCCTGTTCTACCCGACTTGAAGGGTGATGCTGTCAGTATGCTAACGGTTGACCTACCAATGTTTCCCTTCGCCAATTATTCCAACCTCAACAAGTTGGAACGCATAGTAGCGTACTGCTTGAGATTCACAGAAAACTGCCGCAAACGTTTAGGTGACAGAAACGTCCAACCAATTTCATTTCGTGAAATTCAGACCGCCCAGAGGCGTTTGGTAAAAATTGCTCAGGCAGAATCATTTCAAACTGAGATCCATTTGCTAGAAAATGGAAAACCTCTAAAAAGCACTTCGCGATTACTTAATTTGAATCCTTTTTTAGACTCGGAAGGTTTGTTGCGTGTGGGAGGACGCCTCAAGAATTCCTTCTATAATTATAACAAAAAACATCCGCTAATCTTGTCCAGCAAACATTGTCTGACTAAGCTAATCTTTTCGCGCAGGCATGAACAGTTGCTACATGCTGGTCCCCAGATGTTATTAGCTAGCGTTCGTGAAGTTTTTTGGCCCCTTCGAGGTAGAAGCTTGGCCCGTCAAACGGTACACAATTGCGTTAAGTGTTTTCGTGTTTCACCAAGGCAGATAAATCCCATCATGGGCAAGCTACCCATCTCTAGAATCCAACCATCACCACCATTTCTCATTACGGGCGTCGATTACGCCGGCCCAATATTGCTTAAAAATAAAAGGGGTCGCGGGTGTAAGCTTTTTAAGGCCTACATTTCCGTTTTTATATGTTTCGCCACAAAGGAGATTCACTTAGAATTAGTAACGGATTTGTCAACTGAATCATTCTTGCTAGCGTTGCGCCGGTTTTGCGCTCGCAGAGGCAAACCACGTGACATTTATTCGGATAACGGAACGAATTTTGTTGGTGCAAATGCTGAATTAAAGGAATTGGGCACGTTTTTGAGAAAGAACCTCGAGGTTATACCTGCACAAGCTTCCAATCTGGAGGTAAATTGGCATTTCATTCCCCCGCATGCACCACACTTTGGTGGCTTATGGGAAGCCAGCGTCAAATCTGTAAAATATCACATAAGGCGCGTAGCTGGTAACGCCTCATTAACATTTGAAGAGATGTATACTCTTCTCACGCAAGTAGAGTCAATCTTAAACTCACGACCGCTGTGTCCCTTATCAACTGACCCTGATGACCTAGATCCTCTCACTACTGCTCACTTTCTAATTGGCAGGTCATTGGTGTCTGTACCCGATCCAAATGTTTCTGCGGTTCCGAAGAATCGATTAAGTCAGTTCCAAAGGGTTCAACAAATCCTACAGCATTTTTGGCGGAGATGGTACCATAAATATTTGTCCGATCTCCAGACTCGATCCAAGTGGCTCGTCAACAGAGGTTCCCTGCATGAAGGTGATCTCGTCCTCTTGAAGGCCGACAATCAACCGCCCTTGTTATGGAAGTTAGGGCGAGTTATTGCTCTTCATCCTGGGAAGGACAACATCAATAGAGTGGTGACAGTGAAAACCACCAGTGGCATCGTCAAGCGTGCCTTCTCCAAATTGTGCCCTCTCCCGAACGATCAAGTGTAAAGTTTTGTGAAAGTTTGTGATGTGCATCATTAACAATCATTGCATTAACTTTACATTCGTTTTTTTTTTATCATTTATTTGTTGATGTTATACTTTAGCACATGTTAATTTGTAAAATTTGTTTTTATTGAAAGCTGGAGCTTTCAAGGTCCGGGGGCATGTTGGGTCTGTTTTTCACCGCCCTCAGTAATTAAGTATGGGGGCATATTGCTTCTGTTTCCGGCCACCCCGCTGGGTAGGGCCTAAGGGTCCGAAGCAGGTATACATATGTCCTGCAGTTTGTTGCATCACTTGTATTTTGTAAATCATACAGTCCACTTGTGTTTTCCGTTTAGTTAAAATAAATAGTTAAGTAATATCTTGTTTCAATTATTACTCATTTAATAAGAAGAAGTGTTGAAACCAGCAAGTTCAACATACACAAAGTATTACTGTATTTCAAACGCGCCAAGCAAGAGTCGACCTATTTAAACACTGTTTGCCGCAAGATTCATATTTTTCAACTTGTCACAAGCAAGCTGTGTAACATTTATTTAAATTTTTTAAAATATTTCCGTACCAACAATCCAATTCAAAAAATTAAAAAACACCCAAGAATCTTGAATATGTACTCTATAAGGTTTGTTGTAAGCATTTTTCGATAAAATGATTATCTTCCAAGATCTTACTTGCGAGTATGAAGGTTTTTGCATTAGGAAACTCCACATAAACGCATTAGATTATGGATTTTTAAAAATAATTTAAAAATATTTGCCTACAAAAGTATATTTCTTGTAGTAGGAAAAGAACATTTAGGAGATTTGAAAATCGCAAAGTTAATTTTTAGTCATTTTTTCAAAAATCGCCCCTAACTACCCCTAGTATCCTCGAATCAGTGTCTAGCATTTATGAGAGTTCATTGTCTGGCAATAATCAACTTATTTTCCTGTATATAGAATATTTATGATAGTTTTCTTGTAGATTTTCCCTGTTTTCATTGATATCCACCCTCATGTAAAAGTTCTAAATAATAGCAATAAATGTCTTTTTAGATACTGAATATTTCTTTTGACATTAGTCATTTCTTGCAAAATATTTACAAACACGGATTATGGGAAGTCATTAAGTCATATTAGCAAACAGTTATTAATTTTTGAATCTTTGGTTTAAGGCGTTAGAAATTTTTTCCTTATATTTATTTAACTATACATACATTTCGGTAGTAATCACTATCTTTGTCAGTAGTAGACCTAAATTAAAATATATATAAGTATCATAAAAATAAATATTATACAAATATAAAAAAAAAGAATTTTCTAACTTACCTTAAACCAAAGATACAAAAATGAATAAAAGGAAGGTAAAAGTAATAATAATATTATAATTAGCAAACAGTGGCAGATTAGTTGATGTGTTAAGAGGTGGTGACACAATCGTGTCAGCAGTGCAATGCTAATTAAGGAATATGTGCATGTAAGGAGTACACAGGTAAAGGTATCGAGCAAGTAGTATTGATAAGCACGCTGTAATCACATGTTTATATGCACCCGTAATTGGGTATTATCTTTGCATACAAGACCGGAAAAGCATTATTTACACAAAGAAAACTTAAATTTCCATGATCCGCTTCTATTCAGAAATGTGAACTGCATATTTTTGTAATTCTGTCTAAACCTAATACATTAAAAAACATGTTGTGAATAAACTACAGAAATTATTAACTGCAACCCTTGTTAAAACTCGACCATATTTATTACACATGTCAATTCTACTCCACTGCTATGAGAAAAGAAAACCAGAATAGATGCCATTTTAATTGTTACAATTTCAAAAACAACTTATCAGACCAATTTATTTATTGCAAAAAAATATTGTAATTACAATGCATTACTCTTAAATTTAAAATGAAAATATTTTCATTTTCAAACTTTAAAACTGATTTAATATTAATTCACTCTATCCAAATCTAATTCCAATATTATTTAATAAATACACAATGTCTTAATTTCACTTTAGAAATATTCTAAATTAAAAATTCATTTAATAACTAAGTAATATTAGACCCTAATGACATAAAAACTAGCATAACTTTTCTGCACACTCACAATTTTTCAACTAAAACTATAATTCTTACCTTATAACATAATCTAAGATTCTCCACCAAGAAATATACAATTATCAAAGAGAGGTTGTGAGCAGGCTCATTGTAGTCGGGTTGCTAGCACATGCAATTGCACTCACCGTCAATGCATATGCAATATTAATAGCAGAAATGCTGGTAAAACTAGCCTATTATCAGCTAGTCAGTTCATAATGTGGTATTATTCACTACTTAATATTAAATATTACAAGTTTAATCTATTACTATGCATTATAGTGAAATTACTACCTACATATTATGTGTAATCAAAAGCTTGATAAATCCTAGAATAGATTTAAATAAGATTCAAGATATTTATTTCCCGGCATTTCTGGTAAATTCTCTAACCTCTACTTCAGTTTCCTGAATTTTTCACGTTGGTGGAAAACTTTTGCATCTCACAAAATTGCAGAAGTTATGTTAGTTTAGTATTAACACAAAAACTACCTATCAACATTTTTATTGAAATAAAAATGAATTTACTGGACAGTCAATTTCCTTCTTACATACTTAAGTTCACACAATGTTTATTTTCATCGTCTTGATTGTATAAAAGGACTACATATATAAAAATTACTTGTCATGTTTTATATTTCTAAAAGTAAGAAAAGGTATACATAGACTAAACTCAAATTCTAAAATGTATTTATAAAGGTGATTTGACAACAATCTGCTATAAAGTCCTAATTTAAAAGTGTTACTGATGAATAATACACACAATTTGTGAAACTGTTAAGTTTTGTAATTGCACAACTTAATTTTTCTAGGCAATTGAGAATACATATAAATTCGTGATACAAATATACATAATTCAAAATCTAGGCCTGGTATAATTTATATATTTCCCATCACGCAGAAATGTTATAACCAATGTTAGGTAGTCTTAGGTTTTACATTCTCACCAATACCCCAACCATTTTGTGAGGCACGGTAATGTGCGTACATTTATTTTGCATGTGCAAGAGTAAAGTGAGGATTCTGGGGAGAGTTGTTTCTGAATTCGTTGCCTAAAATAACCTAGCACTGGTTATATGTTTAAAAATTAAAGTAAAAAGTAAAGACAAAATGTATTTCTTTATTTTATATAATTAAAACAATTCTGCATTATATCATCATTGGTTTTTTTTAACTACTGAATGATTCAGTGTTTGAAGTTAATTAGCATAGATTGGTTATATTATGTTGTTATACATTGTATAAAAATATAAAACATAAAAACTTATTCAATCTGATAGAATCGAGAATGCAAGTATTTTATAGATTAATACAAGTGAGCTATAAAAAGAGATATTTGCTAAATAATACAACATTCATATGCACAAAGTAATTTTCATCTGCCAAATTCTATCAGATCTTTTAACAAAATAAGGTGTAGGTCTAATCTAACAAACACACAGTTATTTGTATTGAATGTAGCAGATTTAGAATCGTCTTCTACCTGGGCCCCCATAACCACCATAATTTAAATATCCACCTCCACTATTACCTCCTCCACCGCCCATGCCACCCATGCCACCACCTCCTCCACCGCCAGGTGAAGAATTCAAGAACAATTCAATGTAGCGATGTTGCATATGACCTTTATCTTTTGTCATAGCTCTCATAGCATCTTCATGTGTTGCAAATTCCACATCGGCCTCGCCTGATGCTCGACCAGAGCTATCTTGAAGAAGACGAATTGCTACTGGTATTATTGGTCTAAAGAACTATAAAAGAACATGATTAGAATAAGAGATTACTACAAAATGAGTTAAAACATACATCAGCAATATCCATTTGATTAGCTTTAAATGGCAATCCTCGCATATGAACACAGTGAATTCCACTACCACCTCGATGGTGATCTCCAGGACTTCCCCAACCATTTCCACCATATGGGCTATGATTACCCCCCATATCTCCATTGTGATTAGAATTATTTGCCCAAGGACTTGGATGATTATCAAAACCACCAAAATCAGAAAATTTCCTATCTGAAAAATATAAGTCAGTATTCAAGTCATTTTAAGATACTGTTATACAATTGAGTTTTTGCATAATGTATATTAAATACAGTGGAACCCCCATAAGTCGAACTTCTGTATCTCGAATTTCTTTTCAACTCAAAATTTATTGCGTTCCCTTGCACTTGAATACCAATTGCACGTAATTTTCCGTAACTCGTATTTTCTATAACTCGAACTAATAATCGCGCCCCTTGGATTCCAAGTTATGGAGGTTCTACTGTATAAAGTAACATTATCACCTAGCAACTAGTCGTCTGACTGGTTGTATCATAAAACATGGTTTGCAAAAACTCCTTAGTGACACAACATCAAATTTAGGTTTTAAACAATTTAAGAAGGAAGTAAAGGTACATGGGAATTACCTGACATGCTACTATTAATAAAAGCACCTTTGAAACTGCGAGAACCTCGAGGCTGGAACCTGTTCATATTACCATATCTATCACCACGATCATATGGACTTGGACGAGAATTATAACCAATACCAGAACCACCACCTCCTCCTCCCATACGTCTGTTATTGATTCCTAGTACTCCATGTACTTCAGATAAACTACTTCGGAATATTTCTATGTACCTGTTAAACAGTCATATTATGGTTGTGAATTTTTATTTTAATTTGATTTTACAATCTGAATAGCAATAAGATTCACGAAATACATTTTAATTATAGTCTAAAATATCAAATCTGTTTTTGTTTTCTAATTTACGAAGATATTTGCAGAAAAATAAATAATTTCTAATTATTGTAAAATTTAGTCAATTAGCAAACCCCGGAAATTCAACAAATACTACTTTTAATTTAAAAGAAATTGTATGAAACTGGTTAGAAAAATTCCAATTAAAATATAATTATGTATAATAAATAATATCTCAAGAAACCCTATGTACATTAACTAAAAAAAATCAGAAACTAATAATACTGGAAGTTTTCTGATAATATCTAACTAGGCGTTTTATTATTTAAGGATATACATAGATATAAATAAAAGCCCTCTTCAAAATATTAATAACCTCACAATAAGAAAAACAAAAATCTAATATGCATATGAAAACAAATGATGTAATTTGTGTTTATTTTTTGTTTTATATAAATCCAACTGCACCATAAGGCAGCTTTTGTGCTAGTGACTTTTGTTGCATGTTACCAAACAATAAAATATTGCTGTTGGGTTATGTATGCATGTACATATAAATATATATATTATAAGTAAACAATTCACATAAAATGATAATATCACTAGAATGATAACATTAGCATGAAAAATAAACTAATGTAAAACGTTGATAAAAAAATTTTTTTTTCGTAAAACCTACATGTTAAAGCAGGCATATCGGCACTGCCTGCTCGATTGGAATGCCAGTTATAACAGCCATGACTGTTATTTAATTAACAAAATCGAAAACGTTTAAAACTACTTTTAAACCTGTTGCAGTCCAGATTTTATTTAAATTAAATGAGGAGCATTTGGAATTAGATTTTGACAATAATCAAATTTAACTGACATTTGTAACTTCAAATCGAAAAAACTAAATTGGTTTTAATATCTTCAAAAGCGGTTTTACAAAAACTGTTGAACAATACCTCACCTCTATGCCTAATATTGCATATAACAGACTTTATTTCTTTATATACTATAATAGAATTATAACTTTTATTGAATTTATATTTATAGATATAAAACAATCGCTGTGCATACTGCAACAGAATTAAAAAATATTGTGGCACTTTAACAAGTACCATTTCTGCTGTAAAAGTTTAAAACCTAATAAGAGTTACTAGGTTTTCATAAACAGATGCAATTGCTGTTTAGTGTTTTTAGATTGTGCAATAATTTGTCATCCAGTGATAAGCAATAAAAGTCATATGCATAGAAGCAACCTAAAGGAAGAAACTTATTTGTTTTTAGTTTTGTACATATGGTTTTATACGTAAGAAAATAAATATTTTAATATTCCCTAAATAACTTACCATCAAACCATTCTCATTATGTCCCGCAACCAAAACAGTGTTTATAAATAATACAGTTAAGAAGATTGATAAATTAAATATTAATCAAAATAATGTTTTGAAAGAAAATAATTTGATAAGTAGTTTCCTGTATTTTCAAGATAATAATAGCAAAAAGAAATAAACAAAAACATATTTTTATCGCAAGACATAACAAGAATTCATTTAAAGAAAAGTACAGGGAAGCAAATAAGGAGGTGACCCACCCTCCCAGACCCCACCTGTGTCCTATCTTTTCCCGGTGTTTCAGCAGAGCTTTCTCTGCCACTTCTTTGTTAACAAACTGAACGTAAGCCTCCCCAGAACTTCTCCCCGAGCAGTCAGTCAGAAGGGTTATTCCGTTGGGCACTATCTCCAACCCTACCCAAACAACCCAATCAGCCCTTTAACTCAAAACAGCATATTACAACGCACTAGGACAATTAATAAACAAGAACATCAATGAAATAACATCTTGATTATACTTATAAGAACACTGCTTACTATTTAAATTTTTGAAAAATAAACTCAATTTACAAAAGTTTAGTAAAAGATTCGAGTTATACACATATAAAAAAAAAGAATGATCAATAAAGGTAACTAGTAGAATGCAAACACAAATTAACATGAAGTTGCCTTACATTCTAATGATAAATTAAAAATACTGACTTCAAGTACACTATCATCAGACTGTCGAAGCAATTCATTGTAATTGATATAGGCCTAGATATTCAACTAATATTAAAAATTGATTTCTTATTTTAACCTTTTCGCTTTGAAGATTGTAAGTTACCTGCTAAAAGTTTTACGATCAATTAATGAAGGCCAGTATTTTTTCAAAAGATTGCTGCAAATTATTGCAAATCTACAGCACTCTCTTCAATAAAAGAGATTTGATTAAAAATTAAAATCTCATTATTTAAATGAGAAACAAATTAGTAAGCAATAAATGGAAATGTTTGTTATTTATTGATTTCCCAAAAACTGTATTCTCTTTAAAATTTGGTATTACCAACTTAATCCGCAATTTTAAAGGGGAAGTCTAATGATGTACTAGTTACTTCAAGTTTATAATAAAAATATGCCTGTATATTAAATTACTACACAGAACCACTTGAAAATCAGTATGATTAACCACAAATCAAACTTGCTTGCACCTTTTAGAAGTATTTGGTTTAACCTACACACACTATAAAAACATATTTATTGAATACGTTATAAATAAATTAGTATTAAATCAGAAACAATGTAATATCTGAACAAAATTATAAAATATAAAAATATAAAACAATTCTGTTATCAAAATCTATCAGTGTTCTTATAAATGTAACCAAAGCGAAATTCAATTTACATTTAATTTTGTTAGCAAAACACAAAAAACAAAAAAAATCTAAAAAATACCTGTGAAGAATTGGGCTATTTCTTCCTTGGAACATCCAAATGGAAGTCCTCTCAAACGAACACATCCATCTTCATCGGAACCATTCATTGGAGCACATCTTTTTATAACCCAGTCCATCTCAGCTCTGTTAACTTTGAATACTATAAAAAAAGAAGAATGCCATATAGTAGAAGAAAACTGCTTGCTCAAGTAATACTTGCCTTCGATATACCTATTTCCCATATGATCTCTATCTCGTTTGATTGCACGATGCACATCTTCAGCACTTTGAAATTCAACAAAAGCTTCACCACTCGGTCTTCCTTCTCTAGAAGTTGTCATGTGTACACCTGCTTTTCCGCCCAAAATTGTACAATCTTTGAAAAATTTGATAACATCATCTGTTGTTGCAGACCATGGTAAGCCTCTTAACTTCACAATACAATCTTCTTCTTGATCTCCCGCCCCGGACATTTTCCTGCTTTACAGTAAACTAATGAACGTGAAACGCCGGGAACTGCAACGTATTTTAATTATCAATAGTTGAAGATTAAAAATGGATTGTTATTATTATAATCAAATAAGATACAGCTGTTTAAAACACATTCTTGTTATTTTTTTTACCTTTATGTGGGAAAAATAGTTGCAATTTGCAAAATTTTGGGTACGTAAACAAGTATTACAACAAAATGGAGTTTACAAGTTGACAACTGGTATAAAGATAAAGGGAGGTTCACAATTAAGGAAGTTATTTATTTTATAGTATGTAATTATTACTTCAACAATAACGATTTGTAAGTCAAAATAAATCTCATAACATTCTTTTAAGGTATATTTGAGTGCAATTAAGCGAAACTAAACAGCAAAATAGTACAATCTCGTTTCTTCGAAACCCAATTTAAAACGTATTATTAAATTTAATTGTGAACATCACATCAATTGTAGCGGAAAAGGAAATATTAATAGAAATACTTCGGAACAGTGTTGCCGATGGCAGCGACTTTACACAAGAATATCTACTTTTTTATAATAGGTGTCCAGTAACTCGACTAATTTTGTAACCTTCAATTTCTCGGTGTGTGTAAAACAGAAAGATTGATTGATTTATCTACGACAACAGATTGATCAATTCAAAACAAGTTCTAATCTGCGTCGATTTTCTGGGTATTTTCTTGGTTGCCTTTAACATTTCTTTACACAACTCTAAACTATGACATTTGAAGGCAATACTTTGAATAACCTGTACCTGTGTTTTGCTTTAAGGTGTTTTGAACTTAGGAAATTGTTATAAATATCACAAGATAGGAAAATAGCATGAGAGCAACAAAAAACCAAGTCAAAGATATCCTTGGAATTTTAAATGATTGTCTTATTAGAATAATTCTTAAATTATGAATTCAAACATTAAACTTTTAAATGTCATAATCAGTTTGATTATTGATTATTCTCATTTGCCACTTTCATTCTTGATACTATTACGAAAATAAGATTCTAACATGAAAATTTTATGTTTCTCTGTTAACATTTTTAAATTCATAGTTTTGTAAATTACTATAATTATAATTAATTTTACTGTAATCACTTAAAAAATAACCTAAATAAAATTTAAATATCACGTGTGCTATTTTAATAGTTTTACATTTTAATTGATATGAAACTATCAAAGACAAGAAATTCAGAATCTATGGGTATCTTTGACTTGGATTTTTGTTGCTCTCACGGTATAAAGCGCATGAGACTTACACCCAGACATTGGAAAGTTACTTTAAAAAAGTAATTAGTTACAGTTACAGTTACCTTATCAAAAAATGTAATTAGTTACAATTACAGTTACGTGGTTTTAAAAAGTAACTAGTTACCGTTACAGTTCCTGCAAATATGTAATTAAGTTACTTTACCGTTACTGTCAGTTACTTTGATTCTATAAAGAAAATAAAGAAACACTTTTTAAAACCCATCAAAATTCAAGATGATTCTAACTAATTTTTCTTTGTATAAGTTTACTGTACAACTCTTAGAATTACACAACATGAAAGCATGTATTTTCTGAACATCATCAAAACTACATTTGAAAATCGATTATTCAAGTAACGCAAAAGGTAACGACCTGAAGTCGTTACCGTTACACGCTTTTTGTAATTAGTTACAATTACTTTACTGCGTCTTTAGAAAGTAACGCGTTACTTCTAGCGTTACTGAAAAATGTAATTAATTACAAGTAACGCGTTACATGCAACGCGTTACTTCCAATGTCTACTTACACCTCTTTTAAAAGTGCTTTCTTCTCTGACAGTAGCGTGTAATCATGATAACTGCTCTTGTAATGATTCGTTTGCTAGTGGTATTGCAGCAGTTGTGTTCAGGAGTAGTAGATCAGCCAATTAGAAACTTTTTCATTGGAATCGCGTCATCGTGATTACTGCTCTTGCACCCAAGGTGTTTTTGTATTGACGACGTGTACCTTGGGGGCACAACGTGTCTCCTTCTTATCAATTACAATCCATATTATTCATCCTTCATTAATTGCAGTATTGTATTAATAAATTAAAATAACTTAAAGATTAATAATGGTTAAAAACGTGGTTTGTAAATTGTAATTAATATGAGAAAGACGAACTGTACTTCTCAGGGTAAGTCACGCACACGTTCTCTATTCTGCTGCTGTTTGTATTTGAGGTTAGACATAAGATAACCTCACACTTTTAGGTTAGAGTATTTAATAGTCGTCCAAGAGCAAGCAAGCAATTAGTGATTACTATTCCTGGACACAATCAAGCATTTATGCTCAGCACTTTACGACAAATCAACCAATCAATTATTTTATCGATAAATGTAAAATGGCAGTAAGTAATGAACATGTAAATCCACTGGGCAATTTGTGCTAGTTTAAATTTAGTTTAGTTCTTATTAGCGAAAGTCATCAACCTACAGAAGACAAAATGGATCAAAAAGGCGGAGAAGAGAATGATCAACGGTAGCTTTAAAGTCCTATATACAGCGTGTATACATTTTGATGCTCACTATTGGGATCTCGGAAATTGTAAGAGATACGAAGTCGGTTGAATTAGAAAAGTTTTGGTTATTTTGGAGATCAGTTTATTTATGCTTTGTTTTTTCAAAAAAGTTCACGGCTTACTAGATATTTGCTAAAAAATTATCTTATTTACTGTGCCTGAACATACTATAGATGATTATGCTTTTAACATCGGCAACACTGTTCTACATGTTTCTTATACATGCTTATACGCAAGCGTTACTTTTATAGGAATTTGTCAATTTGTAAGCCATATTGTCAAAGTGGAAGTACGAAGCAGAATACAGCTGTTACTATTTAGTGAACTCATCGCAACATAGACGCTTATCATTTTAAAAAGTTGTTATATAAATACTATATTTGTATAAAGAATGGGTTCGTCTCGGCATAGAGATAGAAGCAGAGACAGAGACCGTGACAGAGGGCGAGATAGGGACCGTGATCGAGATCGAGATAGGGATCGAAGAAGACGAAGTAGAGATCGTGAAAGGCACCGTGATAGAGATCGAGATCGTGAAAGAAGGGATCGAGATAAAAGAAGTAGAAGTAGAAGTAGAAACAGAGAAAGAACTCCTGAAAAGGCTGCCGAGCCTGATGGTAACAAATTATTGGCTGAAACTTTGGCTACAATTGCTGCCACAAGAAATTATGCAGCATTGGTTGCCCAAAAAAATGGAGATCTAAGTAATGACAGTACAGGATCACAAGGTAAATACTATTGCATTTGTAATTAATGTTTCTAGAATATATGGTTTCAGAACTAAGTGCTGATGAAGAGAGAAAGAGACGAAGGAGATCCCGTTGGGCTGGGGGAGAACATGAAAAGATTTTTATTCCAGGAATGCCAACAATATTACCATGCAACCTCAGCAAAGAACAGGAGGAGGCATATCTACGTAAGTGCAGTTGTATTTCTTTTTCGTTCAGATTTGTGTTGGTTCATTTCATAATCAGTTAGGTGTTTAGGAACTCTGAAATTGAGAAATAGGTAGATTATTCCTTTATATCCATGTTCAAACTTTTGTTTCTTAGGTACATTTTTGGGTGAGTATTGTAATTTTGTTGGAAAAAACCAATCTGTTCTTATAAATGTTTATAGATAGGAGGACTAAGTGTGAACCTTTCCATAAATTAAATTTTTTGCAGTTGATTGATTAGTAATAACACTTCGTAAGTATTGGAGTAAATATTAGTTAAATATATTACACTTGATAAAAACATAACAGCAGTTTCAGGAATACTTGGATGTTGACCAATACAACATCATAAAAAGAGGAAATGTTAATTAAACTTTAGTTTCAGAATATTTATATTAATTTACTGATCTATGAAAAAATTTTAGGTTTTTCCTTCATCCTGTTGTTAGTTCTTTAAAAATTATGGATGTTTTCATATGTTTAAAAAAATGTTACATAGTAAACAATTGAAATTCATTTTTATAATTATTCCTATAAAGTGCAAATTCCACTATTTTGCCATCCAGAGAAAACTTATTAGTTGTAACTTCCATGGTATGAATGGTAACATATTTGGAGTAATGTGTAATATATTAAATGATGTCTTTTGCAAAAGCAAAAAAATCATACATCTGAAAATAGAATAATTATTTGTTGGTTTTTAAGATGTGATTTCTAACACTTGGGCGTTTGCCCTCGTCTAACCCGTTTTATTACAGTTCAACTCCAGATAGAGGAAGTGAGCCGTAAACTACGCTCTGGTGACCTCGGGATTCCAGCCAACCCAGAAGAAAGGTGCAGTCTTTACAACCAATCTTGAGTGCCAGACAGCTGAGCATCACCAGTGGTTTGGCATCGATAAAACAGTCACAAACATTTTAATTATTTTCTTTCCTTTATGTAGGACTTTTAGATGTAGGATTAAATAGGATGGGTTTCAATTCAAACACTACAAGCGATTGGATAATTCATATATTTATATGCATTTCTCAAATATTTGATTTTGGATAGAAATTAAATTGAATGTTTACAATAACCTAAACCCACCTTGCAGTTATACCAAGAAATGAACAAACATGTCTAAAAGCATGATTTACAATGATCCGAACTACCAATTCATTGACAATCTGACCGTGAGCAAAGAAAAGAGGATGAGAAGGTTGTGTTTTTGCCATGTTGTGAGAAATATTGTAACTCTTATTGTTCATAATCATAACTATGATGAAAAGAGAAAATGAAAAAACACCTGATTGATTGACATGTGGCAGTTAACCAATCAGGAGGTTTTTTTATTGGTAACATGATAGTGTACTTGTGGACACAAGCATTGTTAGTATCTTAACTTCTGAAACAGTCTGTAATTCATATTTTATACAACTTATAATCAAAATAAATTAAGAAAAAGCTTGTGACACATCTAGAAGCCATACGTTTATGCATAACAGTTTATTCTTGTTGATGTCTTATTGTTTGAAATTTGAAATACAGTCCATCTTGAAGGTATCAGCTTTTATGGTATGATTATTTAAACATATTGCTTTCTTTGGTGGTAGGATAAGATATTGAATTATTCTGTTCTTACTTTTGTGACTTGATTGAAATTGTTATTGTTGTTATCTTTAAATAACCACACTGCAAAAGCTAATGTTCTCAAATATGAACTGTATCCCTAATTTTAAATTTATGTGGATCAATGGCAATGCATGAATGTAGCCTCAGAAGTTTTTCATTTAATGAAATCCTCTAAGAGTTGTCTCCTTTTCTTTGCTTGTAATTAGCGCAAAAAAAATTCTCCGAATCATTGCAGAATTTATATTATAGAAGGATCAGATTATCAAAACATTACTGTAGTTTTGTACTGCTTTAAAGTCTGATTGAAATTTTCTTTTTTCAATTATTACAAGTAGTTTCAGATAATGAAAAGAACAAGTTGATAAGTAAAATGTTCATTGGATAATAATAGTTTCTAATATAACTTTAATTATAAAGATTTTTATTGAACTAAAAGTTAAACTTTTATCTGTTTTCTGTTTTTACTATAAGAAATGCATATTACAATTATCCATTCTCTTCATATGTATATCACATTATAAGGTTGTTTGGTGACTTTCTGTAATATCTCAATACTTTTGCTGGGGTGGTGCAATAATATGAAATAAAAAATAAAGCAGATTATAACAAATAAGATATTACAGAACAGTCATTTAATCATTTGGCAACATGAACAGATTTGATTAAACTTTTGAATATCTTAAACCCATCAAATTAAACCAATTCCTAAAAATACTATTCATCTTTCACCACTTTCATTCATTACAATTTTTTTCATATTGCTGTACTGTACTACATAAAACATTAATATGTTTCATAAGTATCATATCTCAACCATGGTTACGGTTAATTGTCTCCTAAGGTGCAATTTGTGTGAAATTTCTGAAACATTAGTAGCTTACGGAATATGCATTCTGAAACTGATTAAATTTTAGCAACCGATTGTACAAGTTGGTTTTGATTGATGGTTTCAATTTACGACTCAAAACTGAACCAACTTTTTTTTGGTCATGGAATATCAAATCTACTTTAAATTGAAAGATACAATAGCACTACATTGATGTCATTTCAATGCTGCTTATGTGAATGCTACATCTTATAACTGAGTCTTCGAGTTGTAAAAATATGAGATGTTTTTATTTTCACTGGGTATTTTTTGAGAGGGAGTAAAAGCATTGGTTTACCTGGGAACTTATGATTTTTATTTTTGCCTGATCAGCTTGATTGGTCAGTTTCTGTATAATTTTACAATCCTGACAATTTAAAACCAACATTACAGCTAAAGAAAAATGTTCATTGCAGTCACTTTTGGTTACCTCTTTAAGAAATAAGTTTGTTGACAGCAACTGAAAGGGAAGCTAAAAGCAGTTTTAGAACTTTTTGTCATCATCAGCTTGGGAAGTTCAAAATTCTGAATGCAGTAAGGACACGTGTAACATCCACAGAGGAAAATCTGTTGTTGTTTTGCTTGCCTATCATGTAATGCTTGATTTAAATAAAAGTGCCTCATATACTTTAAGTTTGTGTAAATATTTTGTTCCAAATATTCTAAACATTAATGATAAATAATATAAGGGCGTCTGCTGATTTGATCATCAAATTTTAGTCACATATTGTTTGGCTTAAAATAAGGAGAAAAGTTCCCATGAACGTAGTTATGTATATCTGATTTTGCTTCCTTGTCCAGTTATAGCTCTTCAAAGATGACACATAGATACAAGTTTTCTTAAAATAGTTCTTGAACCACAGATGATACAAATATCAATCTTGGCATAGTTACATAGATTACATACTTATTTGTGCTTAATTTTATCGATATTTGAAGATGCATTCTTGATAATCTGGGAATATACCAACATTTAACATCTTCTAGTCTAGTTCTACTAAACTTGGTATTTGTTGGTTCAAAATCTATTTCAAGAAAATTTGTACCAATTCTTTGAAGAATTACAACCAGACAAGGAAGCAAGATCAGATATACAGGGTTGCTAAAAAGTATGGAAACACGCTACTCCTGAAGAAACGGTAAGAGATAGACAAATGAAATTTGGAGAACTTAAAGTAGGTATTTTTTGCCATGTTTTGCGAAGGTAATTAAAAACAAATCTTCAATTGTTTTTTCGTACAGCCGCCATATTAAATTTTTTTAAATGGAACACCCTGTATACGACCCCATATTGGGATAGAGATTTTCAAGACAAATTCAATGATATAAGGGTTGCTATACTTATCTTGAAAGGTTTTGGAGATAATCGCCATTCTTTTGTCAAGGATTATACCATTAAACAAAAGAATAGCGATTATCTCCAAAACCTTTCAAGATAAGTACAGCAACCCATATATCATTAAATTCACCTTTAAAATTCCTATCGAAATATGGGGTCATGTACAGGGTGTTCCATTTAAAGAAACTCAAGATGGCGGCCGTACGAAAAAACAATGCCTACTTTAAGATCTCCAAATTTCATTTGTCTATCTCTTACCGTTTTTGCAGGAGCAGCGTGTTTCCATACTTTTTAATAGGGAAACCCCTGACAAAAGAATAGCAATTATTTCCAGATCCTTTCAAGATAAGTATAGGAACCCTTATATCATTGAATTTGTCTTGAAAATCTCTATCCAAATATGGGGTCATATACAGGCTGTTCCATTTAGAAAATCCAATATGGCGACCATACGAAAAAACAATTGAAGATTCGTTTTTAATTACCTTCGCAAAACATGGCAAAAAATACCTACTTTAAGTTCTCCAAATTTCATTTGTCTGTCTCTTACCGTTTTTGCGGAGGTAGCGTGTTTCCATACTTTTTAGCGACCCTGTATGTTTATAGGAGCTTTTCACCTTATTTTAAGCCAAATATGTGATTAAAGTTTGATAGTTAAATTTGCAAGCACTGTATATATATCTACATCAAAATATTGTTTTTTAAGAAAAGACCTTATCATAGTTTTGTTCTATAAATCTATGACAAATCTTAAACAAATGAGATCTAAGATATTTTAAAATTCAAAGCAGTCTACAGTAAAAAAAAAAAATATAATTTAATATTTAAAAGTTAACATTAAAATACAATTTCAACAATGTCTTGCTCTGTTTTATAGTAACATTTGCTTTTATTATTATTTTATTAACAATTAAGCGCCATGACTACATTTTAACTAGATGTATCCAATAATTTTAAATTATAATTTATAGTAAGTATTTACCTATCATTTTATCATTTGCATTTTAAAATAAATTACATGTTATTTGTTGCTTTCACTCATGATTACAAACGTATGTTTAGGAATTGGTTTTTCTTTCTTAAAGAATGATTTAATTTGATCTTAATTATTTTTCTAATGAAAAATATCAGTTTCAGATTCAAAGCAAATATTTCAGCCAGAAAGAACCAATTAATTGACATTTTTATTGCAGCTTCTTACAACATAATAAATTTTTTCTCCCTTAGCTTAGGATTAAAAATTAATTAATTATATTATGTAGTAACGACCTAAAAACTAATTTATAAATAATTTTTGGTTTTTAATTTAGAAGATTAATCTAAAATGATCCTTTTTACCTTTAAAATTATGATAATGACTATAAAATATCCTACTGCTACACTATTGCAGTTTTTTAAAATACATCTTGATAATGGCCAATTGATCAATGGTGTAGCGTAGGAATTACAATTCTCTAAGTTTATGGGTTGTTTTTCCTATTTGTGCAGATCTCCATCTCCTGAACCAATCTATAGCAGTGATGGCAAGCGACTAAATACTAGAGAGTTTAGAACGCGTCGCAGATTAGAAGAAGAACGTCATGCATTGGTTCTTAAAATGCAAAGCATCAACCCAGAATTTAAACCTCCTGTTGATTATAAGTAAGTATTCTAGAGTCACATCTACAGTCCCTTAGTTAGAATAGTTTTATTTTAAAACGAGTTTGGTCCAATTACATTCTAAACATAACCTCAAATTGAACCGTTTAAATTCACTTAAATAGGAATCGAACTTCAAAGTGACAAAAAGCTATTAGCAAGAAAGCAGTTCATTGCCAACATTACATATGATAAATGTACTAGATTCTATCTGCACAACCGATTTAACCTATCGTTAGTGGATCTGAATTACTATGATGTTATTTCATTCGATAATTTTACGAAATCCAATAAACAGTTCTTTAGGGTCATCTGACACGGTGTTAAATTTGACGCCAAAATTGACTACAATTTCGTCATTGAAATCTGACATCGTTGCATACAGCACATTTAATGTCAACTGTATTTAAAAATTTGACAAAGAAATGTTTAGAACATTTTTTTTACATGCAGAATTAACACGATTTTTAAAACATGTTCTAAATATTCCTTTGTCAAATTTTTAAATGCAGTTTTGATGTATGCAACGATGTCAGATTTCAATGATGAAATTGTAGTCAATTTTGACATCAAATTTAACATTGTGTCAGTGTTTGATATAAGCTAGATTCATACTTTTGAAACTTGATCAAACTATTATTTACAGTGTGATCATCCAGTTTGATATAAATTGAGTTTGTAAGTTTATGACGTCATTATTCTAGACTAATAGTTAAGTTTGATCAAATTATTTGATAATGTGATCAGGGCTTTAGGTGTACACAAATTACTGAATTTAACAAGAAATTAAAAAAGAAAGACTTACTAGATCTGCATACATATCCATGATAAAGAGTTATTTAAATTTAAAAAAAAATTAAAATATTAAAACACAACCTCATTTATTTGTCTATAAGTGGGTTTATACAGCTGTCCTTAACTTTAATTTTAAATTTAAGAGCAAAATTTAAGTGTAATCATAACTTCTAAAATAAACATGGTTTATACAAGAAATGAATCGCTAAGCATTAACCAATAATATTGTAGTGTTTACCCATGTCAGTATCTCTGCTTTTTGTAGCGCATTATGCTAACCTTAGAATTTTTGTATGTGAGGCAGAAATCTATAATTTTAGGGTTGTTGTAGTTAAAGTTGAAAATTAGGAACTTTCAAGATCATGCATTCTTACTGCTAAATTTAAAGTTACAGTGAAAATCTGTATAAACACTTGAGTTGAAACTACTACTTTTTTTCTCTTAATATTAATTTTACGTTTAAAATTAAAGTTAAGGAAAGCTGTATAAACCCACCATAATACACTTGGCTTAGTGTAGATATGGCAAACATAAGCGAAGCTGTATTGGTCTGACATATGTAGGTTTGAGCCTGGAATCAGGAAGAGGATTCTTTAGGTCTGGTATTGAATCCATGGGACCATATTATCACAGTACTATAAATGGAAAAAGTATCTCACTAATATCTATTTGTTGTATTCACAAACTAAAGCTAATAAAAGGAAATAACTAATTTACTGATATTTACTTTTCTAAACATATTTTGTTTTTCTAGGCCACCAGTAATAAGAGTAAGTGATAAAGTAATGATTCCACAAGAAGAACACCCTGAAATAAACTTTGTAGGTTTATTAATTGGCCCTCGAGGGAATACTTTGAAAAGTAAGTTTTTTGAAGTCTTGTATTAAGAAATTGTTAATGGTATATGTTACTTAGCTATGGAAAAAGAAACAGGAGCAAAAATAATTATTCGTGGGAAAGGCAGTGTTAAGGAAGGCAAAGTAGGACGCAAAGATGGTCAACCCCTACCAGGAGAAGATGAACCTTTACATGCATACATCACTGCCACCAATCCGGAGAATGTTAAAAAAGCAGTTGAAAAGGTTTGTGCAGTTATAATATAAAGAGCCTATAAACTCTGTGTCTCAAGATGAGAGAAAAATTAAATATATTGTTATGTTATTTTTTTTATTAATTGAATAGTTTTCATGATCCTCTGCAAATAGATATGAATTTATCTAAATTAAATAAAACCAAACCGATATCAAACATCATATATGTTTCTTTTACATAGTTCATTTTTTTGATTCGTCTTCTGTGTGTAATTAATAGTTGATTGTTAACTGTTAGTTAGTTACATACTATATTTCATTGATTTAATTGAGAAAAATAATAAGAGTGACTTGCTTTCAGATTAAAGAAGTAATACGCCAAGGTGTGGAAGTACCTGAAAGTCAGAACGATTTAAGACGTATGCAGCTTAGAGAACTGGCACAACTTAATGGCACTCTAAGAGAAAATGAAGGCATGCGCTGTAATAATTGTGGAGCCACCGATCATAAGTCTTGGCTGGTAAGTTAGTTTATCATTGTTTTTCTGGAAACATCAGTAAAAGATTATTAAATTTATGAATATGATACATAACTTATGAGGGTGTCCAACATGCTGTTAAGACCCTTTAAAAATGGCGAATGGTGTTCAAACAAGCATTTTAAAGAAACTTTCAGATTTTCTTCTTTAGTTTTCCAGTATTTATGAACATTTATTTATTAACTAGAGTAAGTTCTGTGTTACATGTAAGTCAAAATTAGTGGCAATTTTCAATGTTCAATTTAAAATTAACACACAAGCAAATACATAATTCAGTACACATTGTACAATAGATACTGTTCATACACTATATTACATTTATATACGGGGTGGCTGAAAAATCGTTCACCAGCCTATAACTATTTTATTTTTAAAGATATGAAAAAAATCCAAAGGTAAAAGTTGTTTGATGTAATACGAGGTGTATTACACCTACTGTTTTCGCATAACATCAACTAACTTTAATTGTTTAAATGAAACACCCTGTATATTTCTCAAAATTCTGAATACACCTGAAATTATCTTTTCAATCATATAACATATCTAACGATTTCCTTGAGGACTTGTCCTGCAAGATCCCCCGATTTATCAATTCTGGATTACTTGTTATGGGGCTTTTTAAAATATCATGTTTATGTAACTCTATCAGCAAGTCTAAATAAGTTGAAAAATAGAAATACTGCAGCTATAGCATTAGTTACGCCAGAAATGTTACAACACGCTAGGTATAAATTAATTTTCAGAGCAGAAAAATTTAGTTTTCAACTCATTTAGACTTCCTGATGGAGTTACACAAACATGATCTTTTAAAAAGCCTCATAAGAAGTAATCCAGAATTGATAAATCAGGGGATCTTGCAGACCAAGACTTTAAGAAAATGGTTAAGTATGTTATATGGTTGAGAAGAGAGTTTCATGTGTATTCAGAATTTTAAGAAATATACAGGGTATTCCATTTAAATAATTAAAGTTAGTTGATGTTACGCAAAAACAGTAGGCGTTGAGTTTTCTTTCAATGAATGATATTATGCCTCTTATTACATCAAACAACTTTAATCTCTGAATTTTTTTCATATCTTTAAAAATAAAATAGTTATAGGCTGGTGAACGATTTTTCAGCCACCCTGTATACCAAAAATATTGTATTTCCATTATTCAGCAATGCAATTTAATTGCTTGTTTGACCACCAATAGCCATTTATAATTTCCGCGGTTACGTGTGTTGGACAGCCTCATTTCATATGTCATTGCGGTTATTTTATAATAAAAAGAAATACCTACTTGCCCAAACAAAACCATAACATTACAACTTTAATTTTACTATACAATGTGTCCAAGGTAAGGATGCACAGCATGGGGATCTTGGAAATGGTAAGAGATGCAGGATCGCTTAATGGGATGAAAGTTGGCTATTTATAGGACCTTTTTGTTGGCATTTGCAAAATTTAGATATCTGGGATAGTTTCTGAGATATTTTAAAAACAAAGTAGATTTCTCAATTTTTGTTTTTATTTCTTCTTTCATTTATTTGAAGAGATATTGAAAAACTAAAACCACTTTTCCATTGTCAGTTTTTGTGCTCTATTAAAATACACTAACAAAATTTCTGTTTTGGTTTCGAGTAACCATCATCAACCTCATTTTTTTAAATGGACTGGAAAACAATTGAAAATTGTTTTGGATCACTCTTGTTGTCACGATTCTAATGATGTAAACATCATAGGGTTATTTTGGTTTTGTATGCTATAAATTAATGCATTCTGCAGTACCCTGGCCTGCAGAATCACCTGATCTAACACTATTAAATTTCTTCCTCTGGGGTTATATCAAGAATCATATGCTTAACCAAAATTTTGAAGATGAACAGGAATTATTACAGTTAGTCACAGCAGCGTTCAACACAAAAAATCAAAACCAAAATAACCCTATCATGTTTACATGTTTACATCATTAGAATCGTGACAAGAGCTATCCAAAACAATTTTCAATTGTTTTTCAGCCTATTTATAAAAATGAGCTTGATGATGGTTACACAAAACTGAAACGTTGCACAGAAATTTTGTTAGCGTATTTTAATAGAGCACAAAAAGTGGCAATGGAAAAGTGGTTTTAGTTTTCCGATATCTCTTCAAATAAACAAAAGAAAAAATAACAATGAAAATCGAGAAATCAACTTTTTTTTAAATATCTCAGAAACTATCCAAGAAATCTAAATTTTGCAAACATCAACAAAAAGGTCCTACAAATAGCCAACTTTCATCCCATTTAACTGATTCTGTATCTCTTACCGTTTCCAAGATCCCCATGCTGTGCATCCTTATCTTGTTAAATTGTTTTCTCTTCGGTTAAAAGTAAAGATGAAGTCTTTTTTGTAATATTTTTTTTTATTTTTTAAATTTTTTTATTTTAATAATCAGACGTTCAACAACTATTGTTGTCTTCTTCAGTGATAAACTACAAAGTAAATATACAAAAATATGTATCATAAATAAATAAACTAATATTATAATTACCTTATGTATATAATTAAAATTAAATTCTAAAAACTAATGTAAATATAAATTTGACAGTATTATTTGTCATTACAGAAAAGGGTATCTTCGATTTTATGTTATATGAAATTTTGAAAAGATTGAAATTATTTTATTAAATCGTGATATATGATGCTTAAATTTTCTGTCTTGTCTAAAATTTATACTATTGGGTTGTTTTTTGATGTGAAACATTTCTAAAAAGATTCTGTTGTGATATTTTTGTTCATGATCTAAAAATTTTAATGTTCTCAAAATCGAAATTATGGTTATAGTCGTTGAAACGTATGATTATTAAAATAAAAAATTTAAAAAATAAAAAAAAAATATTACAAAAAAGACTTCATCTTTACTTTTAACCGAAGAGAAAACAATTTAATGAAACATAAAAGTAAAAGAAATTATAAATTTAAATCCTTATCTTGGACACTATACAGGGTGTTTTATTAATAATTGGAAATATTTTAACTGTAGAATCCTAAGCTCAAAATATTAAGATTTAACCCAAATAACTTAGATAAAATGTGGCTCCTTACTGAGTTACAGGGTGTTATTTAAAAATTTAAAAACTATTTGTACCCAGTACTTTAAAACTATTTGACATATCCTTGTCATACTTGGTGGGAAGTGTAGGTACTGTACACCCTACTAAATTATGTTAAATAATCGTTTCTGGCTACTACCAGAGGCGTACGATAGGGGCAAGTGAATGGTTGACCCTTCCCAAATTCTACGCCACTAGCGGAATTGCCCTTTTAGCACAATTTTTTGATTCTCCAATACTTTCTATGTAAATAACATACTCTTCATTCATGGCGATATAGTCATTATTTTTCGAGATATTTAAAGTTGAAAATGAAGCGGCACAGTTATTTTGATCTTAATGTGTATTTATTATGTCAGTGTTATTGGGTCATAGGATTGCATTTATTATGCAAATGAAACTTTAATCCCCATTAACAGAAAAACATGTTATTTATTGAAATTTCTTGAAACGAATAAATGCATTCAACATTTAAAAACAAATTGTGGTTCTGAAAAGAATCATTTTGTTATAAAACACCCTGTAACTTAGTAAGGAGCCACATTTTATCTAAGTGATTTGGGTTAAATCTTAATATTTTGAGCTCAGGATTCTACAGTTAAAATATTTCCAATTATTAATGAAACACCCTGTATACATGTTTGGAAAAAAAAGCTTCATGTAGGCTATGACTTATTTTTGAAGTGCTACAAGTAAGTTATGTTTAATTCTTACACCACACATCAAAAAGATTTAAATGTCAATGGTCCTTTCCGCTCTTCCTTGAATAATTAATGAAGCTTCTTTAAGAACTTAAAGAAGCTTGTTTAAATAATTTGGTTTCTAAACCTTCATTAGCAATTTTAAAGTTTGTGGAGACCGTGTTTAAGTATGTTTGCTGGTTTAATGTTTTCCTATAAAGAGTATGTGGCGACACTTTGTAAAAACTAGAAACATTGACTTTTCGGAAATAAATATTCGAGGTAAAAGGGTCCCACGTATACCTGTTAATTCGTTGAAGGCATTCTCGAATGTTTTGCACCTTAAAATTTTCATAGAAAAAAGGTTTTGCCATTTGTCAATTATTTTCTTTCAAACGTACTTCTTTAGAAATATCTTAAACACTTTTGTACATTATAAATAATTTTCGTAGAAGGTTTAAGCATTTTGTTTAGTGTCTAATTCTTAGTGTAGATAACACATTATAAATTTTCCTAGAAGAATTTTGCTTTTGTCTAAATTCTTCTTAAATGGATCTACAGCAATAATATTTCCTTAAACAAAATTTCTGTTAACAGTTTTTAGAAAATGATTTTCTTCGAAGACTCGAGAATTTTGTTCTTTGTTAAAACACAGGTAGAGATGTATAAAAGCTTAGTTATTTACAGGGACGACACAGTCACTCGCTAAGATTCATTCGATATCATTCCAGTTTGCATAAAATTTAACATAGTTCCTCGACAATTGTTAACCTGTTATAATCTTTAATAAATAACGTTTATTTTTACTATTTATTATTATTAAACGAACTCGCACATTTATTATAAAAACGCCTGACCTCAGTTACCTCTTCAAGTACAAGTAAAACTTACAAATTAAAATCGCTATTACTTTTAAATGGTTTTATAAATTAATCTCAAATTTTGCACATGGCTTCAGAATAATTTTTATTTATGTTAGTTTATTATTTTTACTTTACTCTTATAGATTCTCAATTAAGATTTGTATGACAATGTTGCTATTATTTATAGTATAGAGACCGTGACACAAGCAAGCTATTCAATTAAACTACTTTATTTATAAATCATTTTGCATGCATAGAAAAAATGTAAAATTCAACAGCATTATTTTGAAGTCTTACAAATTATAATTAACAAACAAATATCATTCCTTATCATACAATCTATTATTTCCTAGTAGAATATAAAAATAATATTTAAAGAATCTAAGAATCTTCTTCATCTTGAGCTTTTTGAACTAAAGCAATAAATTTCCGTTTTAACGTTTTAATAGCTTTCTTATTTCTAATTTGTCTAATTTCTGACCCAAGGTATTTGAGAAACTGGTCAATGTCATCATCTTTTGTTGAAGGTAAAACATTGACATCTTGGTTACATGAGCTTGAGTCGTATTGTATCATTGCACTTTGATCAGCTGATCCATCGTATTGTTGAACATTCATACCCATGGAATAATCTGCTGTACTATCAAGATGTATATTTTCTTCTTCTGTATCAGATTCAAATTTACCATATATATCTAAAATAGAGAAGATAAAAAACTGATATTAACATATAAAATTTAAAAAATTACTAACATCCAGAAGTATATTCATCGTCAACTTCCTCTTTAATTTGTTTGGTTTTCTTTCTTGGACGCCCTCTTTTAGATTTTTCTTCCATGAAATATTTTAAGTAAGTGCTCTATTTTAACAATACAGTGTGCATAAACATGAGATAGATTGAATACCTACTGCAAATAAATTATAAATACTAAGTAAACCATCTACAGCTTTTGAAACAAATTTTCCAAGATTGCTAAACACGTTAACACTAAATTAAATATTGATTTTAAAATGCACGTAAGATACAACAAATAAAATTAATTATTTCATTAACTTAAATTTGAAATTAGAAAAAGATTACCTCTGATACTTCGTGATTATGATAATTATTAAGTGATTTAACAAAAAGTTTGGTACCATCTGGTGTTGCAATAAGATAGAAATTAGCTTCACATTCCTGCCTAAAAAACAAACAAGAAAAAAACTAGGTTACAAATATTGATATTTCTTTTTTAATAAAACATCGTTTATAATTAACAACTAACTTGGCACTTTGACTTGTTTCATTCTTTTTCTTAAACATGCGTCCCCCATGTACACAAGAGTATTTTAATTGATAATATTTAATTTTTGGATCAATGTATCTTTCAGTTTTCTTTTTAGCCCCTTCAACAGTCCGGCAGTCTCTTTTCCAGAAATGTACAAAATTCTTTTTTGATAATTCCTTTAGTTTTTTATCGAAATCCTCATAGGTATCAAATTCATCTCTTAAATTTATGCCAAGGGACACTTTCACTAAATTCTTTGCTTGTGGTGCCGGTTGTTCGCTGTCGGAATTATTCATAACGATAGTTTTCCCGCCTTCGGGTGTGGTTGTAGATACGCGCCGATGGACGTAGAATTTTAGCGACGTAATAGGTGTTCGTGAAATTATTCGCGCCTTATATTTTTTTAATATCAGCAGAGGCTCTGTTATTATTCGTTACTCAAGTTAATATTAGTAAATATATTCAATTTTATCAGAAAAGACGGCAATTCGTAAATATGGAGATGTTTCGTTCGGTGAAATCGATCCGCCGGCGACTGCTGGGCGCCTCGGCATTACGCCGGCGTAAAATGTGCTATTTGAATCTTCGTTGGTTTCCGTGAATTCCATTCCATTGACGCCTCGTCACTGCAACAATTTATTTTCACAGTAATGTCGATTAACTTGAAATTACTTTTTTACATGCCCTTACGGCCTTACCAAAAATTAGTTACCAAATAATAGCGTGTCGTCGCCTTAATTCGAAAATCTCGCATCATTGAAATTCTTAATTTTACAGTAGAATGATTGATACCCAGTGAAGTATTATACAGTTTGGTGTAAAAAACATATTTTGAAAAAAATTGAATTTATGAGCTCTTAAGAGTCAAGGTACTCTTAGAAACTACAAGAAATATAAGGTTGCATAAGGCCTGGTTTGAAAAAAATTTACACTACTATATCTGGATTTTTAAATACAATGTGAATATATTTCTTACAAAAATTTTATTGATAATTGAACTACATAATAATTAATAAATATGTTCTACAGAGAATTATTTTTTCAAAGCCTTCTTAGAAAATTCTCTAATATTATTTTTAATAGGCGCCAATAAATTTTGCACAATATCAAATGAAATCCTACCGCTAACTTTTTTAGCAGTTTTAGAGAAATCTCTGTCTAATTTTGTTGTTCTTCCATTTTTCCTTAAATTTGCTTTAAGTACAGACCAGTATCATTATACAGATCTTAGTTCTGGTACCTTTGGCGGGTTTATGTCTTTGGGCACATAAGACATTATTATCTTGCAGCCATTTCTGTGTAATATAAAATATTGTACAGGGGTTAAATCAGGCCAAAATAGTATAGGTGAAGTGTGCTTTCTTAAGAGAGGAAGTAACCTTTTTTTCAAGCATTCGTTAATGTACACATCAGTGCTTATAGTACTATTAGCCACAAAAATGCCACTCTGTTTGCCACGCTGACGAATTGCTTGCCATACGAGTTCCTTTACACCAAATTTTTCAATTCCAATTAATGTTTTTGACTCACTTAGAACCTCTCCTGGATAGGCACTGTAAAATTGTTTTCCAGGAATTGTAACAAAATCTGTTTTGATGTATGTTTTGTCATCCATAACGATGCAAACATCTGTTCTGTTTAGCAGTTCTTGGTTTAGCTTTCGGAAGCGCCGTGTTGCTATGTTAAATTGTTGTGATGATCTGTTTTGCACTTTGATCTTAACGTAGGTTCTAATATTTATTTTAGTTCTAGTTACCATTGATCTGCTGGTGTTACATTTTTTGGCGATATCTCGCTCCGACATTGAATGATTTTTTTTAATCGTTGCAAGAATCTTTTTTCCAATGCTTTTGTTATTGGATCCTCTTTTTCTTTCACTACCGGAGTTTCTTTGTAAAGATTTAAGGAATTCTTTTATGGCATTATATACGGTTTTTTACAACATCCCACACTTTTAACTGTTTTAAAAAATGGAACATTCAATGTAAAATTGCAAAATTTTTTCTCAGACTTCATTTTCTCGGTTTGGCATTTTGGAAACAAATAAATACTGTTTACATTTAACAACTACAAAAGCAAATGGTTACTGTGACTACTTTTCGTCGATATAGCTTGCTATTTTAAAATGATGCATAAATGGGAAAATAAGCTTGAAAGATGTGTAAATTTTTTTCGAACCAGGCCTTATTTTAATACCCAATAATAATCTTAAAAGAATCTCAAATAACCGTGAAAAACCGAAATTCTTCGTTTTTCGGGCATAACTTCCTTACTCTAGGAATTTTTAAAATCAACAACACTTCCTATGGACACTTTTTTTGGATCTAATAATCTTTAATTTGTCCAAATTTTTATGTGATGTTTTGCTTTTCTAGACGTATCATCAGATTAATTTTTACATGTGGGTGTTGAATTGAATTTTGCTGCAGTTTGATAGAGAATTGTATGCAAATTCCAGCAATGTTCAACTTTCAAAAAATTTAATGTTTATTTGGTGAAGAATTTAATTTAATAATTGAATTATGGTAGACAGGGACAAGACTTGACTTAAATCACTGTTTATTAACATAAAGATACAAAAAGAATTTGTATGAATTGATTATAGACTTATTTAAGAAAATTGGACAAAACAATAATAATGACTTGTTTTTTCTTCACAGCAACGTGGTATATATCACTACTCTTCCCTTAGACTATAAAGTATTTGACTCAAATTGATTAGGCTGCTTGACTTGATGACTTGACCTGATTACATAAAAACTTACATGTATCATCTGTATCACAATTATTTGACGTATGGTCTCCAAGATCATTTGGTGTTTGGCCTTCAGGGTCATTTATATCACATTTCAACTAGTTGACTTGAACTTTTCTATAAAACGCCAAAAATTGGGCATAGCCTTATTAGCATATTATTATTATTATTTATCTGTACTTCTTCTCTTTCAAACATTTTAAAAAATATATTTGATCATTCGCTACACTCTCAAATGGTAAAATAAATAAAAAATTGTCTGACTGTCCTCGATTGCTCTACACACCGTACAATCTGCAGGAAATTAAGGAGGGGAGCAGTGTGATTGGGTAGCTAGTGTGATGATATTCAAAAATCTAAAGCGATGCCCAAATAAGAAAAAGTAATAATGACAATGATCTTCACTAAATTCAATTTTAAAGACATAAAATGTGACAACAAAGTATCAAACAATTAAATTGAACATTTTAAATATTTGGAAATGTATTATATAGTATATAAGTTACGATTTGTAAATAAGTTAAGAAAATGAACATTCTAGATTAGTTAAATGATATGATTACATGATAGCTGTTTATTGATAAAAATTGATAAGGAGTTTATGTAAAAAAAAAAAAGTTGAATTTGTTGAATAATTCTTGATAGGAAGTGGAGAGAAAATTTTTTTAAAAAGAGTTTAGAAATGTAGAAAAGTTATTTAAAATTTATTAAAGAAAAGAAAAGTTATTAATTAAAATTACATTTGTCATGATTGAAGTTGTATTAAAAGAAGCATATTTAAAAAGAATGATGTTAATAAAATGGTGCATATCCTGATTACTGATTTTTCTTATTGTTGATGTGGGAAAATGGAAAATATAATTTAAAAAAAAGGAACAACTTCGTGAATTAACGTGAATGTTGTTTATGTTAGTTAAATTATAAACTTGAAACATAAATTGAAACAAAAAGAATATAACTTGATTAGTGCCAATTTTATGAACTTTGAGAGAGACAACAATACATTTCAGTTAAAGTTAATATTAGTTCCAAATTGCAATCTTCGTGAACATTTAAACAAATATGGTCGATATAAAAAAAAATAATTAGTTCAACGAAGAGTAACTTCATTATTTCATTTACTCACATTCTAATACATTTTATTGTATGGAGAAATAATGGAACCGTTGATATGTGTGGTTCAAATGTCTTTGGTGAGGACTTAAGCAGTCAATGGACTGAACGGTGACATATTGAGGAGGCTTGGATAATCATTAACAGTGGAAGACCTACGCGGTAAAGGGTGTATGTAAACAAGGAGATCTGCGGAAAAGGAACAGGAAACGTAAAGTTAACAAGGTTGTGGTTAAGTGAAGTTAAACAAGAATAAAAAAAGGTGGTAGATAAAAAAAGAAATAAGTTAAATTTGAAGATATTCAAAATAGAAAACAAGATTTTAAACTTTTTTTTTGAAGTAATAAAAAGGAAATGTAAAATTGTTTGATTAATTAACTGTCAACTTGATAGAGATTGGTCACGTGTTGATCTGGTGTCATTATTATAGATCATCAATAAAAGATCATCCAAGTTGCATAAAATAATCACATTATAACCTTTAATCACAATTATTTGACTTTTGGCCAAATTATTTGACATAAAAAAAAAATTATAAACGTAAAAATATAAAAGATAATTATAACCTTTCAATAAACATTGTGTTGTATCACATATAAATAAAAAATGGCGTCCCAACGTGGTAGGGCAAGTTAAATAAAAGTATTGAAAAGATGTCGAAGCGGGGTAAATCGGTAGATAGTAGAAAAAGGGACAAAAGAGAGGAAGAAAATATTGAAATTGAACAAATGGAAGAAGAAAGTACAAGTATGGAGGAGACCATGGGAGATGTTGAAAAGGGAGACAAAGAGCTCTCCATATCATAACACTAGACAAGTCAACTTCTCAAAATCAGATAGTTGCAAAAAATCTGATGATTAGCCTGTACACAAGGCAGTCTGTAGGATCCCTACAAATTGGTCCCTGCAGATTGCCACATGTGTAGGGCCTACTATATAATAATAATAATAATTTATTTACTCTAATTTTACATATTTTATAGTACATATTACATACTAATTATACATACTGTAGTCCACAAAAGTGCACACCATGTGAAAGATGCAATGTTGGCATCAGCAAGAGATCAACTCCTGTTGTGACCGGCATTTTGACAATATTTTTTGCTGTTTGCTATTAAACCCATAATAGGGTTAGATTCTGTATAAATTCAGTTTTTGAGATTAAATGGTACTTAGAAAAAGTTTTTATTAGAAAAACTTGTCAATGCAAAACTTAATAAATTAAAAACAATTAACTACTAGAATTTGAACAGAATTTTTAAAACAACACAATTAAACCAAAATCTAACTTAACAAAATAGGTAGATACAGTAATATCAGAGTAATTGTTCAAATAATCTGCCATTTACTGCTAGGCAATGACCCAACCTACTGTAAAAACTTTGCATCACGTTTCCTATTATCCTTGGTGTAATATTAAAACACTTCAGTAATTTTATCTTTTAGCGAGTCTAGATTAGGATGAGTTTGCAAAGAGTATACTTTAGATTTTAAATAAGGCCACAGGAAGAAATCGTTGGGGGCTAAATTGGACAACCAGCATGGCTACTGAATTTCTTTGTAGCGTCCAACCCAAGTTCTTGGTATTATCTAAGAATTCTCTTACCACAGCTGAACAATGAGCTGGACAGCTACCATATTGGTACTATATTGGTTGCTCTTTGACATTATTTCATCTATTGCAGGGCAGATCTCCTCCCTTAAAAGATCCAAGTAAACTTCTGCATTTGAGCATCCATTAATAAAATAAGGATTGATTGTAATATCACATAGTAGGAGTACATCCTTTGCCGATATGGCGTTGTCTTTCATGGACATACGGTATAAGTTGTGTAATGGTCCTTCTCTTAGTTTTGATGTTTGTAAGTCATATGTATTATTTGACAGTTGTATGGCTGTATTAAATTTGCCATAACTTCATTTTTATTTTAAGGTCATGTCATGTTGTCAGGCTTGTTGAGATAGTCACGGGAGTACTGAGCCTAGGTGCCGGAGGTACCCTATTCAAAAGTTATGAGCATTTTTGTAAAGCACCGGTTTTGCCACTTCTGTATCCTCGCCTACCATGGATCAGGTCAGTTGAGGTGTCATATTGTCAGACTTGTCGAAAGGGTCACGGGAGTACCGAGTCTAGGTGCCGGAGAAACTCTTTTAAAAAGCTATGAGCATTTAGGTTAGAAGTTAAGTTAAAGGTTAGGTTAGGTTATCTCATAAAATTGCATGTTAAATTTTCATGGCACCTCCAGCATCTAGACTCAGTACCCTCTCGACAAGCCTGATAATATGATAACTCAACTAACCTGATCCATGGTAGGCAGGAATACGGAAGTGACGGAACTAGTGCTTTATAAAAATGCTCATAATTTTTGAATGGGGCTTCTCCAGCACGTAAACTCAGTACCCCCATGACCCTCTCAACAAGCCTGACAATTTGACAGTTCAACTGAGCCGATCCGTGGTAGGCGGGTATATGGAAGTCTACTTGCAAATTTAGTTTGAAATTAGCATGACAGTTTTCAAACCAATTATGTGCCATTATGTTTGCCCAAATAATAATTACCTGTTGTTTGCTTAAAACACTTATAGTTGGATTTAAAATTAAAAGAGAAAAACGGGAAATGAAATTTTTCATAATGTAAACTAAGCTTTGTCTATCAATCAACAAAATAAGATGTTTTGTGCTGCAACCTTTGATCAAGTAGGCCAATCTGAATTTTGTTTACAGCAAAAGTTTGCTATTTTTATTCTCTTTTCAATGATGTATTGCAAGTGGTAGTGTGCCATTTAAGATGTTGAGGTTATGCATGCTGGCAGTAATATCTACGGTCGAGTTAATTGTGTATTCTAATGTCCCCCTTCATACATAAATTGAGGTGTTTATCCTTATTTCAGTCCCTTTATTTGTTTACGAGATATTAAGGGTGGGAAGTTTTTAGATGAACATGCTGTGATGAATAAGGTTGCTGCTGGTACTACTCCATTGAATTGTGGTGGGTGGTCTAACATGCTGATAATTAAAAAATCATTTGAGTTACAGCATTCAGTTTCTTTTATACACTTATTCTTTCAGTAAAACCTAAGCATTGTTAAAGTTTTGTTGAAATCGGTTCATATTAGATCCAAATAGCATATTTTTCTGCAACTAATCATATAGAATGATGTTATTTATAATAATTTTTATTCATTTCAGTGTCCAGACAAACCTAATGTTACCAACAATATTGTATGCTCAAGCTGTGGTGCAGCAGGTCACATTGCAAGAGATTGTAGACAGAAAAGACCTGGGCAAGGTGGTCCACCACAGGCTGGTGATAAAGCCAAAATAGATGAAGAATATATGTCCCTTATGGCTGAATTAGGAGAGGGACCACCACCGCCAGGTACTGCTACAAATGGCAGTATTCAGAAGAAGAATACAACAGGAATAAACATGTTTGAACAACAAATGGCGCCCCGTGCTCTTATGCCACCTCCAATGCCCAATATGCCTAATGCTATGATGCATCCTGCCATGAATGGTATGCCACCACCTCCATGGGCTGGTGGTCCAAATATGGGTTGGCAACCAGGTCCTCCTGGCATTATGCCACCACCACCTCCACCTGGTGCATCAAGTCCACCACAAATGGGAATGCCCTGGATGAGCACTAATAATCAGCCACCTCCTCCAGGTGCAACTACTAGTAATAGCATTCCACCTCCTTGGCCAGCAGCTCAGTTTGCATGGCCTCCCGGTCCAGCAAATTGCGCAGCTCCACCACCTCCACCAGGAATTGATATGAGTAGTCTCTTATCAGCTCCACCACCACCTCCACCATCTTCATAAGATGAAGGATTGTATGTATCTTCTCTGTATTTTTACATTCTGGAGAAATATGTTTAGAAAGGACAAATCATTTTTTAATCAACTGTGTGCATGTGCTATTTTTTGTCAGTTAGTTTAACTGATAGCTATTTTGATTTTAAACTAAATCTTTTTTAAAATGTCCACTTTAAATAGATACTGAAAATAGAGAAATCATTGTGTTTCTTTCTGTGTCATGTAAGGAGTTATGTAACCTTTGAAAGGAAGATTGTATAATTTTATTATTTTGTGTAATTTCACTTTCTTTATGTACAACTACTATCTGTCAAGATGTTTTCTTAATAAAGCACTAGTTATAAGAATTCTGAAGATGGAAACGTAAACTTTTATGTGTTATTTGGTAATCTTCTTGATATACAAGTGGCAATTAATGTACTATGTGTTGGCAATAATAAAGGATATAATTTATATGTATTTGTGTTTGGTACATTGCTGTCTTGTAATAGGCAGTTAAACTAAATTATTTTAGACCTTGGATCTGAATAAATGGAAATCAATCGCTTTAGTGGCCTTTTGTAAAAAAAAAACCTCTTCACCTAGAACACCGTGTAGAGTAAATAATCAACAAAAACTCAATTTTCTTTCCTTACAGTCGATTGAGTGGCACTTGGTGTAGAGGGCATCACCATTACCATCAACTTTCTTTCACTTTAACAATAATAAATAAATTTACAAAACTGTATGAAATGACTTTATTAAATATAATTATCATATAATATGTATATACAAATTGCACAGTAGTTAAATAAATCTGACACTGTTATAATATTCAAGTTATTCGGAAATACCAAAATGAAAGTTGAACTGGAAGAACATCAACTAAATTACAATTTATGAATATATTAGTGCAAACTAACTATAAGGTGCCAGGTTATTCATATTTTATTAAGTGTAAATATTCTAAAAATATTTGTCATTTTTTTAATACACTAAGAACTTCTAAAGCTCACATTCAAATTTCTAGAAATATATATTAAGTTATAAAATAAATACACATCTATTAAACAAAACTGTGCAAATTTGCAATAAAATAGAAGCATTAAGAATTAAAAACACATTTTAACAATTCCATTAAATGATTGTGTAACTTATACTACACAAACTAGAAAGTAGGAACATACATAACTTTGCACCCAATTTAACTAATTTTTTAATCTACAGTTATATCTGCTAAAAAGGAAAGAGGGTTGTATTCTAATTGAAGTGAAATTGACATTATGAAATTAAAAAAAAAAAGATTTCAAATGTTACAAATATGGTATATTTCTTGCACAGTAGCAATAAGTTGAAAAAACAAATCATTAGATTTACAATAGGAGCAAAAGATGGTTTATCACAACATAAGTTAATACCTTTTGGAATGGGCTACGAGAAAAGAAGAGGTAGAGGAGCGAACATTTGCTGTATGTAGATTACCCATGAGATGAGAAACATCATCCTGTTGATGTCATTTCAGGGTGGGAGTTGCTTATTTTAATAGGGTAGTAAATGTTTTGTGAATGTGGTTTTATTTTTTAGTTGGAGACGATAATAATGATTTTGATTTTAGTGGCATTTTTTTTCTAATTGTGATTTTAATGTTATAAGTAATCATACCATATTTGTAAAGATACTGGTTAATTGTGCAGCATGTGGGTGTAAAACACCATAAACTTCTGTTATTTTCATGAGCCTGACATTTTTGGTCTCATGGTTCTAATTAAATGTTCCCTCCTATACCCTCCTTTAGACAACAGTCTAAACAACGTGCGAGATAAAATTCCAACGAAATATGAAAAACAACCTTTTTGGAAATTTGTGGGTTACATTTTGCCATTGCGCAAGCAATATACATTTTAAATAAAATTTCTTCTGTAATTTAAGTATAGGAGCTATTCAGTATAGCAAATGAATTACATATCACAAAGGCAAATGAGAACATATACTAGATGTATCACATTTATGGTTATGTTTAATAACTAGAACATATTTCAGTTGTCAATTGTAATGTTATTAAATAATGTATATACTATTCATGATCGTTTCGCAGTAAAGTTTTTACTTTTAAACAACCACCTAGGGCTCTATCTTCACAAAATATAAGATAAAAGTGCATTTTATTGACTTTTAGACATGACGTTCACAGATTCAACAAAAATCACTCATTAATGTAATATTGATTAATACTATCTGTTGCGTTTTGTAGTTATGTTATACCCTGTGTTACTAAGATTTAATATCAACATGCTTAGCAACTAAAATCATGTAATCATTCATCAACTTTTTTCATCAATACAACACATGTATTTTTTCATAAAAAAAAACTTTTCTCAAGTTCTCGTGTGGTTTAAAACTGGTGAATTACAAACACTATCCTAGCTATTTTGGAAGCACTATATATTTTTAGATTTTGTTAAAAGGAAGATAATCCAATTAATAAAGATGCTAGTTTTCAAGTTTTTTAAAAATTTATTTAACATATCTTAGAATAATTAATGAACATGATCTATGGTTATCAAAAAGATATCTTTGTTATTACCATTAGCCAATCGAATGACAGTATTTTATTATTTATCAAATCAATAACTTATTGAATAGATACTATCTAACAACTACAGAATATGTGGATTAATTAAATAGAGATATAGCAGTATACTACTGTTTTGGTGGAGCACTACTATAATTAAACTATAAACAGTGTACTTATGATGTATTTAGTAGTCATTTTTAAATGTACCTCTGCTGGCTTTGATGTAAACAAACATGTTAACTCAGTTACAAACCTCTTGGTCACCTTGGTATAAGCAGCAAGCAGGATTATCTAAAGATAAGGTAGACTGGTAATTATAAATGTGCTTTATTGGAATAAAATTTCCACATTAGTAATGAAAAACTACTTTGACATTCTCATTTCAAGATGCACAATATGCAAATAAGCAGAGCTTTCTTCAAATGAAACTGTCAATCGACAAAACGTCCTTAACTGAACTCTGGAGTACCAAACAATCTAAAATAACTGCAAATAACCCTAATTTTCAGGGAAAATCCTTGCATCATGAGTCCTGTCCTTCGCACAAAATGTCCGCAGTTTTAAAATCAATAATATTAATAAATTTTGAAACATTTGGTTTGATGAATCAATTAGTATGTACTGATTTGTAAACTGTGACAAACACAACTACAATAGACTATGCAATTGTTACGTCACTTTTGTTGGTTACCATGGTTACCACTTTCCAAACAAATCGTTTCCATGTGTTAAACGCCATAAGATAACTTTTAAACTCTAGAAAAATGTTTCAATCGTGTTTTATTTAATCTTACTATACAGGTAAGTTACAACGATGTATTTTCCATCATTTAATGATAAGTTATGAATCACATTTTACTGAGAAAGGAGGATTAATGTATATTCAAAGCCTAGTCAAGTGGGTATTGCTTAAATAAACTATAATTACTTACCAATACAATTTATATATTAGGTAAAACACAATAAACACTGTTTTTTATAGATTCGAAATTTCTCTTTTGGCAATTTAACACAGGAAAATGTTTTGTTTGGAAAGTAGTAAGAGAGCGTGATATCAGTACTTGCACAGTCTATTCTAGTATAATCACTCTTCCTGTCATTGGTATTGTTCATTGTAACCTGTCAATTTGGTGTTCAGAAAAGATTTTGTAAAAATAACCTGAAGACAGCAGTCATGGTTATACACCTTTAAAGCATGTTACACAAAAAAATTCCTTGGAACAAATTGATGCATCACTATTGAAAATGTGATTTTCAACCAGAGCAAGTTATAGTAATCACATAGTAACAAGTGTACTACCATATATGCATACCCTCCAATACAATATTGCATATATGCAATACAAAAATCACAAGAAACTTTACCTTTGTCAGTTATTAGCAGACTGAGGAACCCTATAAGCGCTGACTGACCAGCCAGAAATAAGACAGTACACATGAATAAAATGTTAGCGGGGAATCACCTGGGTGGTACTTGTATAGTAGACCAGTTGACAAGTGCAAACAAAAGTCACTTAATCAAATGTATAACGCAGCTGGCTGAGTACTTGCAGCTTATGGGGGTCCGTGGTCTTGTTATTAGTTTTGTGCAGCCAATATTTCCATTTCTATATTTTATGTATTGATCTTTGGTTCAATTAAATTAAAACTATTCATTTGGTATAAACTTTGCCCAGTCTAATTTGTTTGTCAAGAGACCTTTTTATTTACCTGAAAAGGCCTATAAAGGATTGTAACTAACTAATTTTTTTTATTGCTTAAAACATAAGACAGAGAATTCTGATAGCACTAATTTCTTGTCACAATATGTACAGGGTGGGTTAAATTGGTTGTCATCATGGGGCATTTGACTTAGTTTTGATGATAGTGAAAAATGGTTTTCATGACCACAGGTTGCTTTTCAACAAACTCCGTTCGTTACTGAATATGTGAAGTCTGTGTGGATTTTTTTTAAATTTTGAAATTTTGACTACTTCAGATTTGGATTCTACATCAAAAACTAAAGACCAGGTGGTGTCTTTGTTTTTTGATATCTCTTCGGGAACATGGTCAAAATGGCCACCAAAATTTGAAAATTTTTTTTACTTTAGAATCATATTCTACATCAAAAAATAAGAGATGCATATACTTTTAGTTTTTTGACATCACCTCGGGAACATGGTCAAAATGGGCGGTGAAAGAACAAAACGGAGTTCGTTGTGGTTATGCTTTGCATTCCCAGATGTTTTTATCCTGAAATCAAATGTGAAAACAAAATTTGAATATTAATATCTTTCAAAATATTAATGAATGATTTTTTCTAAAAACAACTTTCCTCATATCTAGCTTATTTGAAGAGTTATCTAAAGACTTTTTGATAAGAAATTTAATTTGTAATAACATAGCATACTTAGTTTTTCGTTAAAATCTACTGTTTTCAACAAATGCCATGCAATTTATTTTTTGTAATGGAATGTATAGTTGGCCTAGATTTACATGAAAAGATTATTGTTCGAGTTTTACAAATATGCATAGGTTGCTATGGATTTATCAAAAAATCATATTATTTGCCAAGAACTTTGACAAAAAACTAAGTGTGCCATGTTATTGCATATTAAATACGCAAGAATATTTAAAAACTTAAATTCTTGATTCAGGACTCTACATTCTAAAGTTAAATCTAAATCATCTTGTAAAACTAGTTGTTGTTTCCTTTTTTCACATTTTGTTTACTTACCAAATTTAAATTGGGTGAGGTCTATTTAAATTTTAGTTTTTCATCAAATAAATAGCTTGAAAAGAACTGTTTTGCGTTAAAAAAAAATAGTTTTTGATATTTAGCAACAGATTTAAAATTAAATATTACTGAATATCAATTTTAGATTGCATGCTTGTTTTGTTAGGGTGCGACTTGCTCACTTGTTCTTTATGTGAAACCATCACTGATTTACATAGATAGGGTATGTTTTTAAATTACTCAAAAAGCAGTTTCAACACTCGAATGCCTAGAATGTTATTTTTAAATTGTTCGAGCACTTGTCTAGTTTGTTTGAAAATCACACGACTTTGTTCAAGCATGCGTTCAAACGCCGGTTTCATGTACGATATGCAGTGCAACAATTTGGGTAAAGTAATATAACCTAAAAAGTATGTTAAATAAATGTAAGATCAAGCATTGTAGTCACATGGTTGTAATTTGTGTAGTGTTGGTGTTTACCAATTAGATCCCTACAGCACAACTTTGGTATTTTAAAATTGCTGTGGTTCAAGCAGATAGCATTCGAACTAGCAGTGCAATCTAAAAACAAAACTCATAATATACAATTAATGCTGTTTAGAGATTATCCTTCTGCAGGTTATATGAGCTGCAACACGAGTACAACAGGTCAGTAGTAACAAAAATATGAGAGCTTTTAGTATGTGAGTGTCATTTTTTGGAAATGGCTGTCATCGATTATGTAGAATAGATGGCCTCAAAAAGCTTGACAAACACTGCCCTAGATTAAGATTATGTTTGAAATTGATTAACAGCAAAATAAGATTTGAAACAATGAAATCTGTTGAGATCAAGATTCAAAAACAACAACAAAGTTTCAATGTTACACTGCAGAAACAACATGAATAGCAGGTAGCACTACAGTTGTAAATCTTTCTAATTTATGTATAAATTGTATTTTAGAAAAAGCAATAGCATTATTGTAGTCTGTTTAGCAGTGGTAGCTTGTGCTTTATTTTATAAGGAGACACATAATCAGAATTATGAAATATTATACCTACTTCATTCAGAACAATAAACTACAGTGAAACCTTTCTCAACGAACACCTTTGTATAAAGCAAATCATTATAATCCACGTGTTTCTACCTCTTCATAGTGGATACCTCTGATTATGGACATTTTCTTTTGGTATGGATGCTGTCCGTTATGAGAGGTTTCACTGTACTTGAAATAAACAAATACCTTGTTATCTCGCTAGCCATGGTTCACAAGGATTGTCCATGGAAAAATTAATTTATGTCTTAGCTTAATTTAGATCTGAAATGAATGTAAAAGTCACTATCAACATATTTGAGAAGTCTATTAATTAATAACAAGCTGCAACTTATTGAAAATGATTTCAATTTTGTAAAATTAATAAATTTTGTCATCGACAGCTATAAGCTAAGACATGAATTTATTTTTTCATGATCAACCCTTATAACTTTTTATCTGATCATATATATGCTATAAATAGGGCTGTTGAACTCATGTAACCCTGTAAAAATGGTGGCTGGAGGGCACACATAACATTTACATTGCAAGGTTGTTAATGGTGTGTGGGTTAAATATTTGTTTATTTCCATGTTATCTAGTGGTGTGAGTTTTTAAGTTTGGTTAGCATAAAGAGTTTACAATAATTACCTTTTTTATATTTAAAATATTGATCAATTTTTCTGCCAACTAATTGATTAATTTATTAGTAAATATAAAAGAGCAGTAAGTATTGCCACATTCATGCTTTAGCACATCTGGATATTCAGTTTCTGGCAGCAGAGCATCGGAAGTTAGTATTGAGGTTTATTTATTATTATTGAAATAAACTGAATTAATAGACGTTAATTGAAATTTTATTTTGAGGCAGCATGTGCTTCTGTGTCATCCAGCAAAAACCACCCCTGCTGTTTAGATGTAATTTTCATTAGGAAGTACGATTTCTAAGTGAATTGTAGAGATTAATAACTGCAGTCCTCCCTAAAAAGTACACTGGTGAATAGTGTATAATTGTTATATTGATACATACATATGTTTGTATTTGCCTCATTCATACTGTGTGTGCTTTAATAACCTTATAACAATTTGCACATATTAATATGATAAAACAAATTAAATCTTGGCTACAAACAAGTTTCTATATCTTAGCACGACAGATTGAACAAATTCGCTTTTACTAAACAAAAACGGCACTTCAAAACAATATGCAATATCTAAAAGCCAGTCTTTTTTAATTGCATGATGTGCAGGAAACTTAAAATACAGAGTAAGTCTTATTACATAATATTATATAAATCCCTTTAGAATGGTGTAATATAAATAAATTGAAGCTTAAGTGTTTGCTTTGTAATAAAATGTCATATTTGAGAGAAAGTACAATGACCCTGTAAATAGTAAATACAGATAAGTGCAGAGTTACATGAAACTGTAGAAGTGATCCGAAATAAAAGCAAAAATAATATACTCTATTGTCACAGCTACAAAATTTAACATTCACATAATTAACTTAAATCATACAAATCTACGACAGTGTCATTAAGCTTTCTGGAATATACACAACTGTGTGGTGTGTATGTGTTGTGTGTGTGTATACATTTTTAAAAGGCATTAAATATTGAAAATTTTTCAAGAAAGATTGGATAATGATCTATCTAGGATGATACATGATATCAGCTTGATAAAATCTGATGAGATTTCTGTATCGGTGAAATATAAATAATTAGTTAAGCACATAACTTATAGATGCGAGCAGTCACAGTAAATGCATGTTTGAATAAAATAGTGCAAAATGAAAATTGCCATGCTCATCGTGCTTCTTTGGCTGTTAGCTTATCTATTAATTCTTGCAATGGAGCTAATTCTCTTCTTTCTATTAAGCTAAATTCCTGCAAAACAAATATATATATAAACATTATATGTCTATAGGTACAAAGTACTTACCTGTACGAAAAAAATAAAATGCTTAAAAGATGTATTAAGATGTGCTTCTTCCCCAAGTTGTACAACTTCACTGAAGTGCTGATGATAAATATGTGCATATACCCTAAATAACCTCTTCAAAATGGTTTTTGCAATAGAGAGAAAATTCTTTGGAAAAGGAACACCTATGAATGACATTTATTTATATTATTCACACAAGCACACAGAGAAAAGAGTATATAAATTAGTAAGACAGTAATTTTAAACAGTAGTGAAAATGCCAAATTAACTAGAGCATAAAATTATATTTTCATGGAAAAACATTTAAAAAATATCTCTTTCTCTTTACCTATTTTAGAAGGAAATAATGTCTCGTCATCCAATTGATCTTGAACCCAAGTCATAAGATAGTCAATGTATTTAGGGGCTGAACATTTAATAGGTTTTTTAACTGTATGTCCATCTGCCCAATGATATTCATATTTTGGTCCTGCTGACATTATAGGACAGCTATCCTCTGTGCAGAATTCTGTTATTGTACCATATAGCATATTGATTTGATTAAAAAAATCAACAGCTGGAACAAAACAAAGAAATTGAGTAGGGTCAGAATACTTGGTAGTTGATTAGAATGCTTCTTTTAGTTACCATTCAATTAAAATTTATGCTTCCAATCTGGTCAAAATAAATTGATATTTTTTAGCACCTTTTTATATCTGGATTTTTAAAATTCAATAATGCTTTGAAATACCTAGTTGTTTCTCATGAAATACGTTTTTGCATTATACAGGGCGTCCCTAAACTGTATTAAAAGCTTCAGGTAGCTGCCTTCCTTAATCAACTGTGATGGCAAAACTTTAAATGCGAATTGTCTAACGCAGTTGGTTTCTTCACACAAGCCAAAACAAGAAACATAAACTAGGCAACGCTGCCGAGTCCCCGAAAGCGGCGTAACCTTTACAGCCAAAGGTGACGCCAAGTCAAACATCTGATTGCAATAGAAAAATTAAATCAGGCTAGCTATTGAAATAATTTAAATCTAGAGCAATCTAAAGTAGTTATTTATTTAAAAAATCACATTTATGCAAAACACTACATTTTTAAAAATTAATTATTTACTTGTAATTGAAGTAAAATATCAGTGGTACCTGTACGTTTTGTAACAATAAAATGTATTTAAATTTAAATAACGGAACGTGCCTTAAGCTAAATGTTCGAACTGTCTTCCAGCAGCTTTTTTCACTGCAATATTTAGAGTCTTCTTCTAAACAAGTATTTCTTACTGTTCATGGCTTACTTCCATTTAAATTATGAACTGGCATAATATTTTCAGATTCTTTAAGCCTTTGGTGAGCATTTCGAATAACATTATGACTTGGATGGCTCCTAATAGGAAAACGTTCTGCGTAAAACCTGGTAGCTTCATTATTGTAATTTTCATTACATTGCCCAAGAATCAAAATCATGTCAGTATACTCATTTATTGCATACTCCATAACAAAACTAAAGAGAAACAAAACTATAAAACTGAAATACAAAACCTAGGATTAAAAGATTATCACAAATCCAACAAAGCTTCTAACTTAGCTACCTAACCCTAAATGTACCTGGAACTTCTTTTAATACACATAAAATTATAATTTCAGCATTTAAGTGTTTCAGATACTGGAGTCACATTTAAATAAGATAAATGTTTCAAAAAGGTTAGCCTTACACTCAGCTTTCTTAGTATTTGAAATGAAATTTACACATGTAGTAATAGGCATGAGCCTTGTTTGTTTGTCAAAAACAAGTGACTTTAAAATGCATGAAAATTAATTTGAATCGCAAATATAACTTCTGTTTGGTACCAACTTTTCATCATGTCAGGAATGTTATAATGTAAAACAAAAGTATCTAATCTTTCAATTCAGAGCATCTTTTTTGTTTTTCTGTGTTAGTTACTACATAAAACATTAACCAAAGTTCTTTTTTTTTACATTTGCTGCAAAGTTGGCAATACTGCAAAAAGATTTAGCGAATTTTCTAAATATTTAAAATTATTTTTTGTAAAAGGTTATGTTTGATTAGATGTTATCAATATTGAGTGCTGCTGCCGAGTTGTGACAATTCTAGATTTGCGTAATGGCACGATTCATATTGATAGCAGGAATGACAATGAATGTATATCAAACATTTTAAATTATTTTCTAGAATTTTTTTTATAACAAACTTCGATTATAATGTACTGTTTCTTTTGATCCCAGCCAGTACGCTACAATGTTGGGCAAATTTTAGTCAGATTAATAATTAATGATTACAATTAAAAATCTAGTTGTTAATCATCATGAACAATTTATGAGTAAATCAATTGTGATGATTAACAGTTAAATATTTAAGCATGATTGTCAGATATACAGTAATCGAGGCGATATTGTCATTAATTATTGATCAAGCAGGACTTTTAAAATTAGATTTAAATTAATTGAAACATTTAAACCCTCTTTCACATAAACAACAAATATTTTAGGTTAGAGTTCCTGCACTGTTCTAACGAACTGCCTTGTGACTAGGTATGTGAAAAAGCTGTTAGAGCATACATTCAAACAAAGTGTTGTTTTCAGATGCAGATGAAACAATTTAAAAACACACCCAATACATAGTCCTGGCCTACAAGATGGTGGCAACCCATTTGGACAATTATTGCAGTGGGTTAGAGCAATTAAAACTCTTGATAAGTAAAATTACGTTTTCTTTTTTTTTACTTTTTAGTCTACAACTAAAAGTGTCCACAACTTCTTCAATATTGACAGCCAAAATGGCCGCTCTGTTTTCAACTTGTAATGACTACTACTGGTAGTTTTAGGTTTTTGACTTCCAGCAATTCCCCCTTACGTTGTTCGGACCAATGATGGTGCTGGTGAGGTAACATTCATGCATTTATTGTACATGTGCAAGAATAAAGTAGGAATTTTAGTGGGAATTATTTTCAAAGTTTTTGCCTAAAACTACCTAACATTAGTACTGACCTATATGTTGCTGAAACATCTAATGTACATCATGAGACACCCTGTACAACAGAATACAGAAAACAAAATTACAAAATTTCATACTGTAAATGTCACAGTTACATCTTAAATTGTAGGCAATAGGTATCCTAGAACCAGTGTTGCCAATCATGTTGCACTAATCACAGCCTGTTCTGAATCATTATTTTCTCAATCTCAACGTATCTCAATTTGATAATAATTTAATCCTAAGTTGCATAGTGTTCTTAGCTGTGTTGTTAAGTTAAGAATATAATTAATCAATCAGAAGTAGTAAAATTCAAATGTCAATTCAATGTAGATATGTTGATTAGTATGCAACAGATCTTCCTTAAACATAGATGTATCAGAAAGAGGGGACATGGAATAGGAATGCCTTGCGAGACACAATTTAACTAAAAGATAATTTACTTCGATATTTAATTCTGTATCCTGATAAAATGTTTAGTTCTGATTTAGTGGTTTATCAATAACTTTTATGTTAGATAAGGTTGTAAGGTTTTACAATTATTGTGACCAGGATCATTATGGAAACCATGTATGCACAACAAAATCATTACAATACCACACATATAATGATTTTTGTATTTGTTTACTATTGTATCTATAAATCTATTTACTTACTGTTAACAGCAACCCATTCATTAAGATCTTCTCCATCAGGAAGCATAACAGCCAACCGAAGATTTCCTGAACCTAGCGTTGCTGCTGCATGTTTCATCAGCTCATACTGATGAGTACCTTCTGGAATATTCTTTTTGGGTTTAAATGTCTTAGAAGAACGACTCCCACTGTAAATCAGTGAATATTACAGTAGACATGCAATACAAAAAAAGTTTATTTCTGGTTCAGGATAAAAATAGAATGAAAGGTTTTGATAAATTGAGAAACATCTGAATACTTACAAGAGGAAGCTCATTTTAAGTACAAGTTAACCGAATTTAACTGCACACACTAAAGTATTGTTGTAAATACATACAATTATATTATAAGTAATATAATGAAGTATTGTTTCACTTTCTATTTTCTGTTATTTGTCAATGACCTTAACTGCTTTAGCAGATGATTTTAGTCATCCATCTAGAACCAATCCTATACCAACATGACGATATTACATGTATAAAATTTAGAGGGATCCTTAAACAAGGACGATTGGGAATTTTCTCTGTTACATATTGGTATTTGATCTTTGAAGGTTTGGATTTTGCGTTTTGGATTTTTTATAATTTGAAATTATTTATTTAAAATGGCAACAAAAGCTGTTGCGACAGCAACAGTACGTGCAGTAAAAAATCGAAAAATCTTGTCAACAAGAGCAGCTTTAGTTTTAGTAAGTGTCCCGTTTCGTATTTATTGGTTTATGACCTACATTACGAACATAACCTTTATTCTTGAACAATCGTTTCAGACTCCTGCTGCAGTAAACAGGATTAAGCAGATCCTAGAAGGAAAAAATGATTATGTAAGTAATTAGTAATTTCATCTAAGAACTTAAAAACCTTTTCGTATATCCACTTTTAGTGACCTCTTTTGTTCATTTTGAAAAGTTACCCCATTCATTCCCGAAGCACTATTCATCACAATATTTACAAGATCATAATGTGTGTAAGACAGCTGTTTTTTCCAGATTGGTCTTAAAATTGGAGTTCGACAAAGAGGCTGTAATGGTCTCTCATATACATTAGATTATGCAACACATAAAGGTAAAACATTTAATTATCTGCATTGTATCTAAACTATTATTTAATTCATATACTGGTAATAGATCGCATGGATGAAGAAGTTGTTCAAGATGGTGTGAGAGTTATAATTGATAAGAAAGCTCAACTTACATTATTAGGTGTGCATTTAGTAATTAGAATTTGAAACAAATATTTTCTTCTGCTTTTTATAGGTACAGAAATGGATTTTGTAGAAAACAAGTTAAGTTCAGAGTTTGTATTTAATAATCCAAATATAAAAGGAACATGTGGATGTGGAGAATCTTTTAGTGTGTAGAAGACACAAACTACTAGTCACTGTAAATAATATGACTTATTTATATGATACTCAGAAAGTATTTGTAGTAAATCTGTAGGCAATATAAAGTTTCTTCAACTTTTTAAGATTTTTAATTATCTTTTGTTAGTTTTTACTATGACTAAATCCAATATCAGAAGGAGAATGTAGGTATATTTTCCAACTTTATAAATGTTACATAAATAAATATAGTATTCGTGTGTTATGATGCATATCGGTCATGTGAGAAAAGTTCAGCAGCTATAGGCTGAGTGGACTGATTTTCTCAAGTAACTGATTTGTGATAAGGTGTGTACATGTCCAACATCAGTTTTCCTAAATTATACAATTTCATTTTTCATGGCTGGCATATGACAGTTTCTAGTAAAGACTAAACTGTTATGCAAATTATAAATTGATTTATATTTACACAAAGTTGTGTTTATAATAGAATGTAAATATCTTGACAATGTTCTTTTTTTGCCTGATGCATTTTTTACTGAACGTGGATTCCAAAATCTACATCGTGTTTCATTAGTTATGACTGTATTTTAATGTGTGGTGTAAAACAACCTGATCATGTGCTTTGTACTGGCATGTCACCTCTTAGCGATGGATTTATTGATACTATTATTGTATTAATTTTCTCTATTAATGAAATTCCAATTTACACTCAAGCACTAGAAATAAATTGAGCATATAACTTGTCATTTACATTAAGAAAAAGGAAAAAAAGAAAATATCATTTATAATCATTATTTATTTAAGCAAAAGTACATAGATTGCAACGAAATTACATAATAAATTATTTGTAAAGCAACAGTCAAATTAACTAATTGTATAAAAATAATTAAATAATTAAAACATAGTTATACATTTCATATTTGCTAATTATAATAGTTTTGGTTGTTGTCGTATCGCAGTAATGTCCAAAATTCTATCAAAATGGTCATCCTGACGAATTACTGGTACTGCCTGAGGCTGATTGTTAGGCTTACTGTTATCTAAATGAGTTATAATTAAAATCAAGAAAACAGACAGGATACAAACTTACCTGATAAAAGATTATATTTTTGCATATATTGAACTGTAGCAAAAGAAAATTCTGGTCGTCTTTTTATAAGTCCTGCTTGTTCAGCAAGTTGTGGAGAAGCTGTTTTTTGTGTTTGCATATGGGCTAACTTAGCTAACTGTTCATTAGGTAAATACTTCATTAGAAGTTGCTTCACTGCAAAACTTACATCATTTGGAGAATAACCCACATTGTTAGGATGTTCCATTCTAAAGTATAAAACAAAACTCTCGATTAGAATTAATTTTCTTTTAAAATACATACATTGAATAATTGACAAAGTACAAGCTTTTTTAATTTTTAATAACTTTATTATGACTACATATCTTCATGAAATTTGTTTATTACGCATTCTATCTACACATACACTTGTCTTTAAAAAAAATCTACAGTAATATGAATAACTGGTATAAATAGGATATATTGTGAAACAAATTTAATCTGGTATTCGATTAACGATTAAAATGTTTACTTGAATGACAATTATATCATGCAACCAAGCAACAAACAAAAAACTGTTTCACACTAATGCAATATCACATAAACTACATAAACTATTACTTGTATGTTTTTTTACAATTATAAAAATGTTATTAAATGCTTTACTCGTATGCAAAATTGTAATTGCATTTGATATATTCTTCAACGCCCCTTTTAATAATAATTGTTATAAAATAGAACAATACATAGAGCATTGTAAACTTACTCGATGGCATCATCAGTATCATCTAATGTGGGTACATGCACCCCTATACTCTTCAAATGCTTTATTGTAGCTTCTTTCACTTTCTTTCTTATACTACATGTAAGTATATTATTAGAATCTTCAGGAGGACTTGATGATGAATTATTGCTTGGCCAAATTCCTGATTTTCTCAAAATTTGATTAACTTGACCCTAGAACATTGTAAGTACAAAGAACCAAAATATATATTCATGAAAGAAGAAATTTAGTGCATCAACAGAGGAAAACTAGAACATACATCAAGTGAGACAAAACCAAAACAAAAACTGATATTTCACATATATTTACCTTGACATTCTTATAAAACCACTGCTCATCAGGATTGATCTCTTCATCACTGTAATAAGAAAAAAAATTGGCTTTGTAAAAAATTAATTATATCTCGTAATTCTTAAATGATAACATTTATTATGAGAAAATTTTAATAATATAGCAATTTATACTTACTCTGAGCTATAATCTTCCATATCAATTCTAACAGTGTTTACAGGAGATGGACATGTTTCTGGTACATGAACAGGTTCGTTAAGTGTTAAGGATACTTCTGTATTATCAGTATTTTTTTTATTACATATACCATTTGGTGTACCTGCTTCAATGTATGAGTGATTAAATGCATTACTATCGCTTTCAGAAACTTCACATATCTTAGGTTGATGATTTATTGAATCTTTATAAGCTCTATTGAGATTTTGTTGACGACGTATAGATACTTCAAAGCTAGTCATCACATCTAATGAAAACTGAGGTAATGGACCTTTTCTTACGTGGCAGTTTTGTAATGGATTATATAAACCTTGCGACTCAAGTTGTGTACTTGTTCTACATTTTTCACCAAATATATTTACATTCCTATTTGTGGGTGATTGTGCTTCTATTTGCTTTGGTATTTCTCTACTATTAAGTAACGCAGCCACTTGTTTTTGTAAAATTAGTAATTGATCATTTTGCTGATGAATTATTTTTAATAAGTCTTTTACAGTAGGGTCGTCACTGTTTTTATGAACATCATTTGAATTTTCAAGAGAGTTTGATTGCACAGATTCCATTTCAGTTTGTATAGCAGCATTACTCCTAGTGTTCTTGAATAGCTCTTTATTATTAAAACAACCACACTGATGTTTATTGGTTTCACAACCATGTGAATCAAAGGAATCATACATATAGCTTGCTGGTTTTTGTTTATTATCTTGACATTGTTCATCATTTTTAACGCCACATAATTTTGCATTGTCCAAGTTATAATGATATCTAGAAGTAGTACTATAATTATCACGTTTATAATTATAAAGGTCAATTATATTATTCTCCTGTAATAAACCAGCTTTAACTGCAGTCTGACCTGTCTTTGTAAGATCAGAACCAAAGTCTTTAATTTCAAAACAATCAGATTTTTGAAGATACTGATTATTGTCTGTGTTATGATCATGCGCCATTATTTTTAAATCTCTGCCATCTTTCACACGTTTGCCAATATTAGTGCTTCCATTTAGATTTTTTATATGTGCAAGTGTATTTTTACCAAAATCTCTATTTGGATTGATATTTTCTAAATCTTCTTTGGATGCAAGTGTAACTTTTGGATGGTCAATTATACTTAGATCTAAATTCCTGTTAGGAATATTAGCCATGTAGATACGTTCAAAAGGCATTGCAGATTTATTAGGCTTCGCTGGTATGTTAACATCAGCTTTTTCTTTTATATCATTCTGGGAAACAATATTAGAATGTAGAGAAGCATTGTAGTGTTCTAACAATTTAGCAGGACTTTCAAATCGTACTTGTTTTGATAAACACTGAGAGTTAGTCCAATTTAATGAATTATTACTTGGTTCTTTTT
>VTPC01000673.1:96252-113202 GCA_011009095.1 Ignelater luminosus | reverse complement strand
GGCCGTCCAAAAATAATTTGTGCCAGCGGAAAACTTGTGCTCTTGATAAGCACTGTTCCCCATAGACCTGTTTCAACTTTTCAAAAGTCACACTCGCGGATTCACCAAGTTTAACACAAAACTTTATTGCACAACGTTGCTCTAAATTCCGATGCTCCATTTCTGTAACACACAACAAAAACACAACTTCACTGATGGCGCAGTCAAAAATAATGTGTTAGCTGTACGGAGTTATAACTCGGACTGAGGAAGTGGAAGCGATAAACAAACCGGTTTAGCACAGGCCGGTAGACACAACGTTGCCAGATCTCCCTCAGCGTTGCCAGTCTCATTACTTTTCTCACACACCTCGTAAGTGTGATGCATAAGTATACAATGGTACAATACATCAAAGGATAAAAAAATCCAGTTTTAGATAAACCAGATGTAAGTCAAATCATAGCCGATATCAGAACGTTATTTGTTTTTGTTAGAAAACTGATCAGACAGACGGTATGAAACTTAATAACTGAAGAATTAGGTTTTAGCTTACAAGTTACATGTTAGTAGGGTGACCAGATCTGCTCGAATTAAAAAATGGGCAAATTATTTAAAAATTGAGAAAGGAAAGATATTGAAGTAAACATTCCCTTTTAAATATAATCATGGGAGGGGGTCCCCTACAAACTGCGAAGCAGACACAAAGATTTACATAAAAAAATCTTTGGCGAGCCATCCTACCCACCGCTAATGGTAATAAAATGAGAGTTGGGGCTAGACGAGTCCTTATCAAGTTTGGTTTTGGGTTCAGACTTTTAAAAATCTGACTAAAGATCAGAGAGTTCATTTTGACATGTCCATCTGTGCAAGCCTGCGTTGACAAAGTTCAAAGACATTGATCACCCGGTAGTCATTTTCTGTGACGTGCCTCATTTTTAACTAGGTTTGCAGATTTGAGCTTTAAATCAAAAACCAACTGGTTTCTACCCATCCCCTATCCACCAAAACTTTCTCCGATTTTTTGGCTGCAAATAGAATCCTATATATTCTTGCCAGTTACAATAGGCAGAAAATTTCCTACCCAATCATATATTACACAAAACATTTTATTTCAAATGGTAACAATAATTTTATTTATTCCTTTTAAATGAGTAGACCTTTGTTCAGAATTGTAAAAGATCGGGTAGATAGGCTAAAGCCTCAATTACACAAAATAACTAACAAGTAAAGGAGGACTGTAGATAACCTTCAGTACCTTTAACAAAGACCGTGATGTCTCCCTTTTCTTCAGAATGACATCAAAGTATTCTCCACATCTTGCAGATTTTAAACGTCAATTTGCGTTTTTTATGTGACCATACGTTATAAAATTTCATTTTGTCTTAATTTACAATTACTGCACTACGTTTAAAAATAACTTAGAGTAAAATAGAACGAGTAAAGTCAATCCAAAATAATAAGTAACTAAGAGAAAAATGGTTTGGATAAATATAAGTACTTCCTTAAGTAATTGTTTTATTGATTTATTTATATTTCTCAACCGGTTTCGTTCATTTTTGAACATACTCAGGAGAAAAAAATTATATTCTATTCACTTCAAATCATATTATAATTAAGAAAAAGATCGCAGCTTAGTATTATTTCTACAATCCAAAAATGAATATGTACATTCATTTATAAATTGACATTTTTTCTCCTGAGGATGTTCAAGAATGAACAAAACCGGTAGAAAAATATAAATAAATAAATAAAATAATTACTTAAGGAAGTACTTATATTCATCCAAACCATCCAATATATACCTTAAGCCATGGATCTCCAATATATAAGAGAAAAATGGCTATACAAAACCCCTAATTATTCCAAACGAAATATGGTCTGCATTATGGAAATAGATTTTGGATTATTGAAGAAGATACTTATGCGGGTTGCTATTTAAAATAAAGAAGCCAAAACTTTTTCCCAGTTCTAAGAAAACCTCACTACGTGCCATATAATTTCACCCCGAAACTCCAGAGATATAGTGCATACAATAAATAAATGGTGGAGCGTCACATGAACAGTACTTGCGACCAAGCAGGCAGCAGGTTTTGGAAAAACAGCAAAGAATACCAAACAATAACCTATTGCAACGTAATTCGAATATGTGTCAGGGTAGAAGACTCTGAACAAGATTGGTATAGGTGCAATATGATCCTCTTGTGGCTTTTGACTCAGCTTGACTCTTTTGCAAAATATCTCTCTTTCATTGGATACCCAGAAGTATCAGCTACAAAAAAAACTCTGAACTGTAGCCCGAAAACGGCCAACTTGGTTGTTAGATTTAGAAAAACCGGAGTAGCTTGACCGTTTCAAAACAATTGCAAGTATCGTGGTAAAATGGTGTCTACTAATAGCAATTGACAACTTGAATACGAATCCGAAAAAGAAGTCCAAAAATCGATTGTTTACGAGTTATAGATGAAAAACCTCTAAACAATGTGAAGAATTCGTGTATAACGCGTTGCAAATTTTGAGCTCAGAACAAAAACGTTTATTGTATTATATTTATATTTATTTATACCTAACCTAGGTAAATCTCAAGACGAGTACACTATTTTGGTTAGATATTACCGATTCTCGTTGAGAAAGCTCATTTCAGAATTTTACTGTTTGCACTGTGTTGTTAATTGTTAAGAAAGAGATAGATAGTTTGTTGGAAAATGTGTTTCTGATATTATTTGTCATCAAGTTGTTCAAATAAACACTGAAACAAACGTAAACGAAAAGTTTGAATACAATCTAATGAACAGGTATACATTTTGAAAATTAGCAGTAAACGTTCCAAGAAGATTCTGCAAAGTCATATACTGTCTCTGTCTCTGCTTGTTACTAGCGGTTGTTTTTATGCTGGTTTCTCTTTTAAAATTGTTCGCAGTTTTAGTACACAACAAAAAGAATTCAAATCGGGAGATTGTAGATGCTATTCCGTTACCAGAATGTTAAATTCTTAAATGACTACATTTATCTGTTATTGGCAGAGGAATTACTTAGTAAAAAAAAGATTGTAAGTAAACAAGGATTTAAAGATATTTATCTACGACTCTTTAATAATATAATCGTTATACCCGTAACCATAGGGATATAATCATACTCATAAAACACTAGTGTTTTATGAATTTTATTCACTGGCGGTGTTTTGTTGGTTACCTATTTACAGAGATAAAAAAAAATAAAAATTGTTATAATCTCAATTGTGGAGTTGTGCAAAAAATATCTTCACTACTTTTCATTGAAAAACACAGAGGAAAACGCAGGAAAACACTAAATTACGCACCACAACTTACAATTTTTGATTTTGGAAACAAAGAAATGTGGAAATAATAAACAACTGCAAAGCCAGCTTAGTTACCGATGCACAAAAATGCTTTGGATCCTGTAATGTTGGTTGCCTATTTATGACGGGTGAATGCTTACTTCCGTCAAGAATTTGGACATCGTTTTCAGAGGATTCTTGTATTCCAGGTCTAAAACTCTTTTTGTAAAGATTGTTTACTTTCATTGATTTCTACATATTCAAGAATTTGGACATCGCCTCCCTCGGGGGAGTCCACCTCCAGATTTTCCTCAGAAGTATTAGAATCGCACATAATGGACATTATTTAGTCGGATGATTTACACACGAGCCGAAGGCGAGTGTGCAAACTCCATCCTCTTGAACAATAGCCTACATTATGTGCTCGTTAAATAATATAGTATTATTTGTGGCTGAGCCAATCTAAAGTACAGTCGTTCGCAGACCTGTGGTTAGAAGAAGAAAAGGTTATTTGTAAAAGTCCACGGTTTTTGATAAAGACAGACATAAAGAATTAATCGGCCCGAAAGGTACAGGTTGTTTTTGAACAAAGTCGAATCTCTCGTGTTATATAGTAAGTAGATTAAAAGACCTTTGCACACTGAAGCTTATAAACAAAATTTGGTCACATCCCTAAAGTTTCAGGTACTAATTTTTGTAATCAATAGATACCAAAAAGGACAAGTCTAGAAAGTTCAATTCTTCCACACAGAGAGACTCAAAAAGTCTGAGTTATTTCTACTTCAAAATTTTAGTAAAAATACGTGAAACCTGTCTCACCGTTGTAATTCATGAGCCTCTATCTCTTCATTGTAGATATTTTGTATTACCAAATATTTTCTTTGGCACGGACGTTCTCTGTTATAGAGAAGTTTCATTAATAATAAGTTGGAATTGGAACAGACAAAAAAGAGAAACCCAAAAATGACACACCTTCTATTTTATTATGATTGCTAAAGGGAAGGTTTAAATTCCTTTTTTGTTCTGCCTTCGGTTTTCTACTCGCCACTGGTTGGCTTATCTCTTTATAGGTACTAATGAAATTATTTTTTTTTCTTTCGCTCTTCTAGCTTGTTATGCTAACATATATTCTTTTTGTCTTGCACTGCAGTTATTAAACAGTTCTCTTCTGCTTTTCACCACTTTTACTTTTCGTTGTTAATTTTTTGACATATGTTGTCTTATGGTTTGTTTAGAAGTCCAAATACTCCAAACAACTATAATTCTATACACAAAAGGTAGGTTTTGAGTTCCATACCTCTGATGGGAACCTTGTCTTCAGAATGCTGAGAACTATCCTCGTCTTTGTTCTCATGGTTATGAATTGCAAGATAGTATTAAAAAATAGAAACCTTAAAGTAACCGTTTGTATGCACAGTGAAAATTTGAAAAACAAGTTGAAAATGTTGGCGAAGTACGTATTGATGTTTGTGAAAATCTAGGAAAACAATCTGGAAATAAGAAACGATACTAAAGGGTAGTTTACTTTTCTAAGAGTTTAAGTAATTTTCCACAGTTAGTGTCATTTATCAGGTGAGTATTTTTCCCAAAAGTCTAAAAAAATAATATTTAATTCTCCATACTTTACTAAATTTTTTGTAGTTATGCTTATTATCCTTGGTTATCCTCTAAAGGTTTAAACAGTTTTAAAGGTATATATTTAATTAGTACATCAATCTTTAATTTCTGGAATGTTTAAATAAAAATTAAAAGAAAATACAATTTGTCATTGTTTCTCACAAATCTAGTACTTCTTGCATCTTGTTTATTTATGAACTCGGATAATGAATTTAAAAAAGTAGGTAGAGTTATTAATGCTAGAATATAAGAATAATACTGACGACTAGTTTTTTTAATGCTTTTGATATAAATTGTCCGCATTGCAAACAACGAAAGACTGCTGTATTTGTAGAAACCGTATGATTTTACAGTTCAGTTGAGTTACCAGAGATAGATTGACTTGATCTTTGAATGTCACAAAGTTGTTAGTGCAGATATCATAAAACGGAACAAGAAAGAAGTATGAAAGAATGTTACGATTTCATCCATATATGTATAATGTAAAGTATAATACATATAAGTGCTATTACATTGCAAAACAACATGCGACTTTACTGAAAGGTAGTATGTTTAAAATAATCTGCCGTTAAAGTGTCGTTTTGCTACTGTTTCATGTATAATTATTTCAATGAATTCTAAGAAAGCGAAGTAGTTTCATTTTTATCATTTATGGTGTTATTAAAAACAAAGGCAACTTAAAAAACAGAAAATTAATTCTAATTGGTGTTCAATAAATATATGACATCAATTTAGCTTGAATTGAGTTTACTTGTATATAATAACTAAGTTTGTTATATTTTTTATAATGAATAGACAGACATAGAGACTTCATGATCTTTTTTGCCTAATTTCGAACCACCTATCTGTAATTGAAAGAAATTCAAGCAAAGAAAGCAATGATGTTAACATTTAAACAGTCGCCCAACACAATGGCTGTTCAGTAAGACTTACCACTAGAACCGATATTCCGAAAACTGGTTACACATTGAAATTACATTATGTATATTCCGGCTTATGTATCTAGAACTTAATCGTAGATCTTTTTGTTTTATTTGAACTGATGTGGTTAATAATCTGAAATACTAAAGGTGACCCTTAGCAAAATTTTCTTCTACCAGAAACTTAAATATGCGTCAAGTCGTACTCCTGTAAAACAAAGTAACATCTGCGTTTCACCTATCTGACATTCAACGTTTCCCAATTCTTTGAGTATTGCAGAACATCCTAGAAACTTCTCACCTCACGAAGATCATTTTCTAATCCTGCGCAAACTGATGTTTGAAATACCATCACGTCAGCTCAAAAGTTTCGATCGTCTCAAACTGGAATCAAAGCGCTCAATGAGCTTGAAAAATCTAAAAATTAGTCTGTTATTCAAGCAATTAATTTGCTAACGTTTAACGTGCTAATTTTTCAAGGTTATTAAAATCAAAAAACAAATAAATTGAATATGATGCTAAATATTCCTTTTTTTCGTCGTTCCAGAAAGTTAATCAACGCAAAAAGTTCAATAAGTATAACCTAAGAAAGCCTATAGACCTTTGGATTGGTCGATATAGAGTTAGAAATTTCAAGGCATAAATTAAAAAAATTGATTACCTGCAGATCAGTTACTTGAAAATCTATTGAGCATCCTACGCATTAATATTTCAGGGGTATTGGACCCAAAGGATAAAGCTAAGCACGTCATTGTGTTTGATATCTAGAATTTCTTGAAGAAAAGATTACTGTTAATAAGAGACATTTTAACAGCTTGAAAAACCTGATTAATAGTAAAAGTTTGAAGAAACTAACTAATTTGAAAATTGTGAAAAGCTCAAAAAACCTCATTAGTTTAAAACATCCGACCAGTCGAAAGCCCGATTAACTCGAGATATCCGATTGAGGTTCAAAAAGTTGGACTACCTCAGAAAGCCGAATGATCTCAAAAAGCACCTAAAAACCACCACGCTTGAAAAGCGTTGCTAGACCGTTGCTACCATGCACAAAAGTCGAAACTGTCTACTAGAAGCAGATAATAAAGATGTCAGGTTGGTTATGAGTAAATGGAAACGTGTTGTTCAAATCCTATCCACAGCAGGATTTCAAGTCTTTGAAAGCATAGTAACCTTTAAAAGGCCGAAACATGACTTCAAAGGCATTGAATAGAACTGTTGAACAAGACAAAAAGGGAAACTTTAATTATTGCCATACTAAAAGTAGAATAATAATTATTTATAGTACAGTCAAATTAGGGAAAAAGGGGGGTACCCCGGAAAAGTTCACAAAAGTTTTGATACTTTGTAGAATATTTGAGGGAGGTCCCCTGATGTATGAAACATAATCATTCCCCTCTTTTGGTGAGCTCAATTGTGTAACCTTTTTCAGTTTTTTGTAGATATCTCGAAAAATATCTATCTTAGCAAAAACATGCACTCTATACTAAATTAAAGTAGACGAGATTTTCTACAAAATTGACTCTATTTAGTTTTTTCTAGAGATGATTTCTTCGAGATAATTGAGTTTGAAATTTGAGGTGTTTTAGGAATTGGGTACAGGAAGCTGTCTTGACGACTACATACATGTCACGTTACGTTTAATCTAGTGTATATGAAGATGTAGTTATAGTTGGGGAGGATATTGATCTCCTCGCATTCCTTACAGTCTTGGCGCCTGCCAAACGAAATATTTCCTTTTACAAGCCTGGTAAGGAAAAAGTACCACCTCAGGTATTCTCTTCGACACAATAACAACAAAAGAGCTTACAACATAGCATACTTTGTGCTCATGCTTTTGCAGGGTGTGACATAACATCAGCTTCCTTTAGAAAAGGGAAGACAGCTGATTGCAAACTTTTGCTGCTACACGAGGGGCTGTATTTCAGAGTTTATGTATTCAAGGATTCCCATTAAAGGCATGAAGAGGTAGCCAAAGCAGGAAAAATACTTCATGGCTTTGTATGGAACTCCTACATTTATAACTTCCCTAAACCTGCTTAGATACCATGCCGTCATCAAGTCTGCCTCGAACATCAAACCAAATCCATCTTCTCTACCTCCTACTGAAGGGGCAGCTATACAGCACTCATATCGAGTTTACCACCAAGTATAGCTCTGGATGGGAAATGAGCTTTCTGCTGAACAATGGAGTTGGGAGCAAAGATCTAATGGAAACCTAGTACCTACTGCAACCAAAGATTCTGTTGCTTCTGAAGATGTTTTCAACTTCATCTTTTGGAGATGCGCCAGGTGTTGTTGTGGGGAGTAAGTGTAGATGCAGGAAAACTGATCTGAATTACTCCACTGAGCGCCACAACTGTCACGATGACTGCATGAATGGCCTGGATCCTGCTGTTGAGAAAATCATGGAGGAAGAAGAAGAAGCAATATAAAAAAATACTCACCTTCTGTTTTCTTGGATACATAATACAATAATTCTGTAGAAATTTCATTGTTCACTGTATATATTGGTATTCATCATTCAATGGTTTCAAGTTTTGGGAAATATTTTACTGTTTCCCTTCTTCAGATACAACAAATTTGAATGTTACTATCTTGTTTGGTCGAAAAAATCATCTAGAAATTTTGTCTAGTTTAATCTTGTACAGAATGTATTTTTTGCTAAAATCAATATTTTTCGAGATACTTACAAAAACAGAAAAAATTAGAAAATTGACAGATTTTGTCCTCTAACTATTTGAGCTCATCAAAAAAGAAATTGACAATTATGTTTCATACATCAAGGGACAAAGTATGAAAACCTTTGTGAACTTTTCTGAGAAATCCCTAATTTGACTGTACTATGTATTCAGCAAAAAGTATTGCTCATGTTGTAAGCCCTGCCGATGCAATAAAGGAAAAAAACAAACTATGAAACAATTAGACACTCGAAAAACCAATTTAAACTAAACATATAGTCTACTATGGGTATAGAAAGTGAAGAAGCAAAAAATACTTCACAATCTGCTCGTATATATTTGAAAATGTTAAAACATTCTCTAATAACTTGCTGTAGTATCGTCTTTCAACGATAAGATCTTGCCAAAATCCTAATGATAACCTTTGATACTACCTGCTGCTATAATTTCCATTCTTTAAACAGCAAAAGACAAATGAATCTAAAAGGCATTTTTAAATCATCCCTTTCATAGAGAAGTTTCTAAATAATATGACAAAATATACCTCTTAAATTACTGATCATTTTACGAGACCATCAATAATAATGCTTTCGGATTTTCTTTTTTGTTGTTGGCATGGAACCATCAGCACTAAATTCAATAAAAAATAAACACCATATATCTAAAATACACCGACGACAATATTTATTTCGAATAAATTTTTAGTTTTCTTTATGGAAAGTATTATTTTACATAACAAATGTTAAAATCCCTTGGTTTTCATGTAGCAATTCATTATTTAAGGTAATACGAAACTTAAAGATCTAAAAAGGTCAAAAATAAAATGTCTCCATCCTGTCTGTTATGTAATTTATTACATGGTTTGGTACGGACCAGGTGTGCATATTCCATTAATATTTTATAAATTTCAAATTAATTTTCTTTCATAAAAAAATTGCAACGCCATATAAACTGACAATTCGACCAATATAACTTGTTTTAGAAATAAAATATGAACGTATTTATTCATTAGTTGCTTAGTCCCATCTATTTATTTCTTCTTTATAAAATGGCTGTTTTATTTGACGCACGCTGATTTTGGATAAGGGTATGCTGTGATTAACCGATCTCAGGTAGGTAAGTAAAATTAATGCGTCACGAGTCATTAAAGACTAAAGCAGATGGTAACTTGGATTTATAAAGGATTAAGGATAGATATCAAAACATGGAAGTTTATTATTGGATTCGTTTATCAGAATGTTTAATCGAAATGCCACTAATTGTTGAAAGTCAGATTTTAAATCTTGTTAATTTACAGTTAAATGAATAGATTAGATGATTAGTTCGTTGTTAGTTGTTAGTTGTTTGCAAATAAAAGGTAATCCTACAAATGCTTTAATTGATTATTGCTTAAAAATTCTTTTGTATTTCTGGGTTTACTTCATTTTTTTAATACTACCTATTTGTTTTAAACTTTATGTTTAACTTTATTTATTTAAGTACATACTTATGTAGATATGTATGTAACTACAAAAAGTACTTTTAAGGTAAATTCGATTTTCTTCATTTCTTCACAAACTATGGTATGATCTATAGGTTTAGGAATAAAGTAACGGCCAAATTAACCTTCTCGTTAGCCCAAATCAACTTTGCTTGTCTCAGTTTTGCAGCAAAAGGCAAAGTAAATGAATTGACTACCTATTAAACTTTAGTGAAAGGAACTAGACTATCTAAACTCCTAATTCTAAATCATAATATGGTAAAATTCGTGCCAACTTAATTAATTTTGTAGTTCTTGTACTTTCCGAGACCCCAATGGTAAGGTTCGAATTTGAATAAGCCTATATGCTGGGTGTCGTAAAAAGTATTCTTGGAATACATAATAAACAACTAAGGCCTGATACTAAACTTACTTAAAAATATACTCTATAATTGAATGCAGAAAGTTTAGTAACACGCTTTCATTTGATGTAATTATACTGTAGAACCTGGTACAAAACTCATCGATAGCTCAGAAAAGGACATCATCTTCATCCAGGTATATTCTGAGTATATCAAGAAGCATTCTGTCTTTCAAACAGTTTCTGATGTGCAGACTATAGAACGACTAGCCTATACCATGTCCAGTGAACCTTTCATCATTCAAAGCACTGATCAGATTTAGAAATGTTTCTTGAAATGCTTCAAATTGCATAAACCACAAGTCAAAGTCATTCTCCAGGCTGTAGCTTTGGCCTGTAACGTTCCCCTCTACCAAAGTAAGTCCTACAATGCCTCCTGACCTGATGGCATGCCAAACAGTAACTCTCTGTTTATTGACATAACCTTGAATTGATGTCGAAACAAAAGTGGAAATATGTTGTGAGCAGAATTGTTTGTAACTGTATCCCAGGTCATAACAGAGGAGAGCTTTCTAACACATTACAAATTACAAGATTATACAAACGAATTAACTTCAGATCTTTTAATATTTTACTTTCGTATCAAACTGCTATTATTACTAGTTTGGCGTAAAAAGCAGTTCTTGAAAGAAGAAAAAACTAGAAAAAAGAGTCCATCAATGTAAGCACTCTTATATCATCCAAGGCAATAGCGGCGCTTTCACTATCAAAGTCAGTACCATTGCATCATCATAACCCAGAAGTACGGCACTAGTATCAACAGTTATTCTTAGAAATAGAAGCAGAAAAGAAATCAAAAGACAGGACTGTCCTTTTTCTCCTCATCTGGGGACGAATGTGTTTCTTTCATCTCCACCAATGACTAAGACAATGCGAATAAAAATAGAGGAAGGACAATAGATTCTTCTACCAAATGCCTTTGATAGCTTCACGAACTGTGTTTTCATTTTGATAAGAGGAAATGCAAGACCTTTACTTGAGATGTTTGTCATTTAATCTATTTTTTCGAACGTAACGAAAATACTGATTGTGTCTTTACAGAGTTTTCATAAGTAATAATTAGTTTTTCCATGCTGACATTTATCTTTTATAAAAGTAATCAGTTTCTTTATCCAACATTAAGAACTTCGTAGAAAAATGTTGCAATATACCCATTTTAGTGTGACAAGTTTTTAAAAACATATCCAATATTAGAGTATCTTCCCAAAAAGGCTTGAGTCTAGATAAGACTGACGATCAGTCTAATTCCTGAAATATCTCCAGTGTTTCGAGTTTACCTTAGACTTCTCGGGCCGATTGTACATAAGTCAAAGTCTTTTCAAACCAATTGAACTTTTTGCGCCTACTAAATATTTCCAGGCTAGTCACTTGTTTTAAACCATTGAGAAACGGTATTTTCAAGTCTGTAAGTCTTTCTTGCTAACACTTACTTTTTACGAGAAGCTTCTAATACTCAAAAACAATTAGATATTTAGCAACAGATATACTGAGTATAGTGCTTTTTCTGTAAATGCAAAGATGGCGAAAAGCAAAACAAAAACCATAAAAATACCAAACATCCTAAGTTGTTCCCAGAAAGCAACCTTCTTTCTTCAAGGCCGTATTTAGAAATTACCACATTTTCAAAATCCTCTCAAGATTATTTAAATTCCGGTTTGATTTCTAAAACTTTTCTGGGAATGTGATCTAAAAGAGCTGCAGAATCTTATTTAAAAACGATCAATCTGAATATCCATCTAGGACCTTGAGTAGAAACAGTCACATTTTCGAGTTTTGGCCTTTATGGAATTTTTAAGTCAGCATCTAGCATCTTTTCTTTTGTTCAGTTGCGATTTTAAATACCCCCATAAGAAATAATCGCATGTGGCTGTGTCAGGCGAATTAGGCATCTACTCAGTTAGCTTTATGTACTTAATTTTCTTTTCTTCTAAAAAATTAAGCGTTACCTTTGCGGTGTTGTCCGGTGCTGAATCCTGATGAAACAGGTAATCTCCATCAGGATACAGCCTTCTAGCTTCTTTCATGAAGGGTTTTAAAAAGGACTGGATGTAATACTGGGCGTTGATTTTAGCTCCCAGTTTGAAAAAAATTTGTTTTGTGGGCCCCTTCGCAGAAATTGCTAACCATACCATCACACTCTTTGGATGCAAAGGAGTTGAGTATGGCTCGCATACTGCTCAGGTGTCTTCACGGCTTATGTACTGTATTCCCCTTTTTCCACATGAATTTATTAAATACACCCATGCTTCATCAGAAGTTATTACTTGCTTCCATCTGTTCTAATTTCCGATACAGATCCCATGAACGTTGATACCGCTTCTGTATAACGCTATTACTAAAATGGTGGCACTTGGATTTTTTGACCATTTTAAATCGTAATTTTTTTATATTGTATCTAACTGTTGATATACTTACACGTAACACTTTAGACATTTTTCTCCGAGTTAGCGAATTTCTACTGGAGATAAATTTCTTTAAACGATTTAGAGATACATGTGTTAGTTTGGATGGACCGCCCCGTTTCTTTGACGTTACAGACTTTTGGGAGTTTATTTCTAACTGAGTTTTAAGCTTAGATAAATACGCTTTTGAAATGTTAATATCCATTTTCTTCAGATGTTTGATAATCACACTGTATGACCAATTCAGCTTCAAATATGTTTTTATTTCGCTAAGTTGTTCTTTATTAAATTTCTCTTGCGGCATTTTTGCACAAAAGTTTAAATAAGACTATTAAAATACCTAAATGTCAAACGTTCGTATGGTTACCAAACAACTGAAATCGAAAATGCATTAAAGTGACACGTGCGATTTAAAATTGTTCACTATAATATTAACGCCACCTGTGAAATCTGTAGCTTGATTGAAGAGTGAGTAAAGGGACCATCAGGTCTGAGGGCTGCTTTCTTCTTAGTGAATTAATTGCAATATAAATTGATGTATCAGATTTCTTGATGTACCGTTGATGTGAGAGTATTGATTCACATTGTAAGACTTATATCAACGGGTATTGATAGATTATGACATCAACTGAGCATTTGTAACAAACAAGTATATTACACTGACTACAATAATAGTAAAAAAGAAGTTGTAATTACGACTGAGAAAGGCTTTTTTCTGTATCTTTCCAGTCTTGTATGCTTTACGTGTTTGTAATTAGTTGCTTGTCGTACATACAACAATTCATCTGTGAAGAGCATGTTTCGTCATTTTTAGGCGACAAATTTATGTTTTGTAATGAAAATTAAAACAGCAGTATGATGTTCTCTACTTAACTCCGAACTTGCTGCAAGTCTTCTTATTTTAAAGGATACTTGTAGACCTTTCAGAACAGTTCTAAATAAAATTATTTTTGTTTTTGTGCCAAGGCACTTAATTTGCCAAACTTATAAAGACAGAAAATTGTCTTCTGCGTGCTATGTCTACAATATGTAAGTCTTTTGTCAACTCAATGAGTTATAAAAACAGTCTTTTTCTCAAAATGCCTAAGATGGCTGCAGTTATCGTACATAAATACAGTAACTACTTGTTTTTAGAAATTCTAGAAGTGCAGCTGTTTAAATATTCTGAAAGGATATTGATTGATTCTACAACCAAATAATATGAAATATCGTTCAAAATATGACAGTGTATCTGTAATGGCTACAGCCCTGCAGTTCTTATTGACAAGCCGTCACTGATAGTGAATAGCAATTTCTTCCATGATAACTTTTTTTAATTTTCTATCTTTAATTTAGTTTCTTCTTGCTACTATTATGCACCTAGATACTATTACGTAAATCATAAATACTACCGTAGCGATTAAAATTTGGAGTAAAAGGTTTATTAATAACTGCTTTACGTCTTTTTTAACAACTGCAGTTTTCATTCAATCCTTGTTGGTCTGAATAACATTTATACTAATTTGATAAAATTTCTTATAGTACCTACATAATAACGACGATAAAATATGAAACAGATTGCTACAAAATTGATCTAAAAAATGCTGATAATATCCACGTTTAATTAAATGAACTTTTTATACATGAGTAGATTGATCAATTTACTTTAAGCAATTTTGAAGTCAACACGAGCTTACTAAAAGAGATTATATAAAAGATGAATGCTTGTAAATCGGTTGGATGTCAGCCAAATTATGCATTATTACTTCTAAACATGCCCATTATACAATATTAATACGCTATGTTATTACATTCTCTTCTCCTGTTTAAGTACCTTTTTTAGAATTACATGCACGTGTGTCGAAGAAATTTTTTATAAACAAATCATTTCTATGGTATTTAATACGTCGCTGTCATAATGCAAGAAAATTACTGAACTGGTAGTCAAAATTATTAATTTCTTTTTTAGTATAAGTAATAACAGACTTAAAAGTGTATTCAAGAAAGTTTTCTTTTTATGGCATAACATTTTTAAAAATACCGAGCGTTCCTACAATCTATAGACTGAAGATTAGAGCCGTTATTTGAAGATATGTACAACGATGATGTGGCTGTGCAGAATGATTGCTCTCCCTTCTATAATTCTATTTTCATGATTAACTCGATTTAAATAACTGGGAAATTACTATTTTGCATAAGTAATGAAAGTCTTTAAAATAATGAGCGGAAAACCATTAGAACTCAACACCTCGTATGCTCTCTTTTAACAACACTTTTAGATTTTTTATCAAGGGTTTAGATGTTCCAATTTGTTATATTGATTAATTTCGATAAACTAACTTGTTCTCAAGAAAAAGTGATAGGAATAAAATTTTATTTCATAAATTAATTGTAAAAAATTAAGTTAGTAAGTAATTTATTAGTTTCCATAAAACAATGTACAAAATGAACCCTTTTTGTTCTAATATTCAAAAGAAATCTGCATTAGAATATACTAGACTTCTTTTACTTATTTAGTTCTTTATTTCAGGAACGCTCTGTATATGAAAACAATTTTCCATTTATAATTTTTGCATTAAATGTCATTTACAAAATTAATTTTAACGATATGTAATGTCTACGTAATTAATAACACAAGAAACAAAAATACTGTGCATTTTGGTTAGATTGTTTTCATAAAAGAAATGTACTCGTAGCGGTTACTTCAATCAGATTCATACATATGTACGATAAATTTGGAGTTCATCTCCAATTAAAGAAAATATCGTATTATAAATTCCAATAAGGTTGTAAAACTTCGTATCGTTGGCCCAGACACATCGATCTTGATTTTTTTACAAACCTTTCATATGTCAGTTGAATCTCAGGAAATGATAACGAAGTACATTGTTTTAAATTCTGCTACTCTAAAAAGAAAGGTTTAATCTAAGATTCGTTTTAAAAAAGGCATCTGTCAGAACCAGAATTAACTGGTAGATTGTATGCAATTCAAATTTCATTTTACTCAACTTCTTATTGTAACAGAGTGGATTTTTAATTAACATGAACTTAAAAAAACAGGTCGTGCTGATTATTTTGTATGCTTATTACGTGCAGTAGTATGTAGAACAAGCGCGACAATATAAGTGTAACAAATTCATGTTATAAAATTGCGTTAACGTTATTCACACTGTGGTGTTGCACTTTTGTTTCACGTGCGTTTGGAACAAATACACGTAAGTTCCCTGAACGTACAGTTTGGGTGGCCTGCGTGCTCGATTGTTTGTATTTGCCTTTATATGCATAATTTTCTTTGCAAGTTTGTTTTGTAAATAATTTTCCTTTATGCATCTTAAATATTTCAGATCTGCAAGAGTAACATAATTTGATTACAAAGTACAAAAATTTCTGAGACGCAAATATCAAAGATTAAAATTTCTTGTTTTTCCGATATCTGAAAACAAAATGCTTTATGAAACCAAAATTCTTATAATGGATATACGTGGGGAGGGGGGGAAGAGTACCTCTGTACAAAAATATGCTGTGATACACTAAAACTAGCAAGTAATGTAATTATTGAAACCTTAACTTAATTTAACCAAAAAGTTACTCTTGCATATTTCTCAAAAAATGTGTCATTTCCGAGTAAACTTGCCTTTTCCTCAGATCTAGCATTATATCAACCATTAATTCTAACAGTAGTAGTATAGGAATCTTGAATTACTATGTTATATGCTATTAACATGTCTTAAACTCAAAATCCAGTTAATTTTAGAAATCTAATAACTAATTACTAACTAGATATGATGTAATAACAACAACATTGAGATAGTTGAGGTAGTTTGAGTAGTGAAAACCAATGAGTGAAATAGAAAAACTTATAACTACACTCTTTGCTTGCTTGTTATAAAAGTTGGCAATTATTCAAATTATTTTATGAACCATGATATATCCTTCCACAGTATTATGAATATCATAAAGAACATAATCACTTTACCAGGTGTATACCTATGAAATGAGACTTTTTTTTTCAATTTTAAACGTTTATTAACAAAAAATGGTTACAAGTTTAATCTTCAAAATAATAGCCATCGCTAGCGACACATTTTACCCATCTCTCAGGCAATTTGTGAATGCCGCGCCAAAAACATTGGCCGTCTTTGGCCGCAAACCAATCATCGAGCCATTTTTTGGCTTCTTCGTGAGAATTGAAGCGCTGCT
>VTPC01000673.1:42134-95852 GCA_011009095.1 Ignelater luminosus | reverse complement strand
CCCGGGTTCGATCCCCGGCATCTCCAGAAATATTTTTATGGGAATGCAAACGAATTAACAAAACAAGTTTATAATCCAGACAATGACATTTCCGTTTGTTGTTATAACATCACATACGGGGATGTAGCTCAGTGGTAGAGCGTTCGATTTGCATGTGAAAGACTGCGGGTTCGATTTCCGGAATTTTTAAAAATCTTTTTGTAGAAGAGGCTAAAAATTATAGATCTAGTCAGTATATAGTAAAGACACGTAGTGTAGTTTTTGGATTTTTTATCTAATATGGGTTGCGAATTATGGCATTAAATCAATCACATTGTTGAGAAAATGTCTTGTGATGTGTTTGTGTGTAATCAAGCTGTGGAAAGTACAGGAATTTTTATATTAGTACCACAATGAGGCAAAGAAATCTAGGAGAATGGGTTTTAAGACCAATAGATTAACCAGACAAATGATTAAGAGAAAATATCCTTTGGTTAGATCAGCAAGTGATTAGGGCAGAATGCTAATCAATTTATATTTTTTAAGAAGTTGTCTTAACTGCGACATAAACAAAGCGGTTTACAAATCTCACTACATGAATTTACTACATCTCCTTTTTTACTAACTTCTAATGTAATGCCTTGTAGGCCCTTAATCAAGATTTCTGTTTTTTTTTTAATTTTCTCTGAAGTAATTGCCTAATGCTAAACTTCTTTTCACACCGCAGAGGATTTCTAAAAACTTTTCTAAGTGGTTTTTTCTTATTCCATGTCCAAAATTTCTTATCTATTTACTTACGAAGATTGTTAGATCAAACAACAATGCTTTTAGTTCAGAGAAATTAGGAAAAATGACGGAAATAATTTATAAAGTTTTGCTACTTTGGGTAAATACTCGTTGAGGGTCTAGTAAATAGAAAACGAAAAACTTCCCCCTCCTGGGGTGGTAGCTTAGCCCCCCCCCCTCCAGAAACAGCGTTTTTAATATCTTTTTTCATTTTTACTCATTCTTAAACAAAACCACTCGTTTTGCAAGGACGATTATTATTACAAAAAATATTCTACGTTAAATTCTGCACAAAAAAGGTCCTATGCAAGTTTTGGCTACGAGCTATCCGTTTTGAGTAGTTTATGTATAAATGTAGCCAATATAAAGTGAAAAGGGCTGATAATATAGTGTGAAGAAAAGGTTTCGTGAAGAGTCAGGTTATTATGAGTCAATTCTATTCTTTCAAGCAATAAATGGTTGTGACACCACTTCAGGTATATTTACAAATCCAAGAGTGGTTAAGGAACTGCTTGAACGCAATGGTGTGGAGATGAAAGGAATGTAGTTCATCTCTTATCTCAGTTTACTCAACTGAAGCACTAGCACCAGAAAAAATATTGACTCTTATTTATGTGGATGTAACGAAGGCTACGGAATTTGCATTGTTCAGCGATGCGCAAAAACTGTCTAGGGCAAAACTGTAGCAATACAGAGCCAATTGACACGTCAGAAGAGTTTTATGCAGACGATCCATAGATTGTGATTTATGTAAATCATAAATATGTGCTCTCCTGTTTTTCTATAATAATTTTTAATTATCTCCCCACTTTATTTCAATGTTTTATTCATTATTATCTTATTAATATATTTTTTAAAACGATTAATTCTCATTCACACATTCATGGTGGTCTGTGGTACCAACTAAACTGGAAAATGTGTCAAAAACGTGCGTATTCTTATGAGTTACTTTTTTCCAACGGCTGCTACCCAAAAGAATAGCTCGCAGTCAAAACCTGCATAGAACCCTTTTTTGTGAGGAATCTAACGAGGAATATTTTTTGTAACAATGATTGGCCTTGAAAAACGAGTGGTTTTGCTTAAGAATGGGGAAAAATAAAAAAAATAAGAGCTGTTTCTGGGGGGGTAGGGGTGAAAGCTGTTACTAGATCCCCAACCAGTATTTGCTCGAAAATTTGGGCTAATTTCCTTGAACCATTTAGTTTTTACTTAAAGAAGTCTTAACAACTAGTAATGACACATTTACATATCGATTGAGGCCAATTTAATGTAAAATGTAATACAGAGGTTTGGTCTCCTTGTCTAATGGTATTAAATTACTATACTAGTTTGTATCTGAAAATTTGAAATCATATCGCGCAGATAAAGCTTTAACTGACATACGCTATATCAAACACAATCTGAGGCTTGCACAAAATTGTTTTTAGGATTTAGGATTTAGGATTTAGATTGAGGGATTGACGGGTTGGAAAGGGAGCGTCACTTAGATTGTCATCTTTCTTCCCCTTCGTGTTACCGAAACGGTTTAGTGCGATTTTGGATATCTTTGTTAGTTCAATACATAGCCACTGAAACTTTTTAAATTGAAAAAACTACGTACTAAACATATCTTACCTAGAATCTTTACAATTTTTGCGGTATACTTCTTCTGATTTTAAGAATTCAAGATTTAGCATAAACAAAGAAGATATCAAGAGAGAGAGGTAACTCAATAAAGTGGTCATGTCTGTGCTAACTGAGAGTTATAAAAGTATGTCCATACTTAATATAATTCTTTTGAAAAAACTACTAAGGCCCATAGTCTTGCCGCGAGTGTGAAAAGTCAAAACAAAGGAGAAATCCGAATCCAAGGACACGGTTCCTATGATACATTCTACCCAAAAGAAAGATCCCTTTTACGTATCATTGGGCAATTATGAAACAGCACTTGAACGTTACTACTTCAGGTAACAGTAGGATTTAGCCAGAACAAGCTAAAAGCTTTCGAAAAACAAAATCTACATGTTACAGTCTTTTTATTCTAAATGATAAAATTTAGTGATGTAAATCATTTTAAAGAGTTCCTTGTTGGGTAAAGGTAATAAAAAGATTAGTTGATGGCTAAAGGGATTCAACCAAGATGAACATTTTTTTATGGGTTTCTATTATCAATTGATGTCATCACCTAAGTATAAAAAAATATAAAAATGTATTTAATGATTTTTGAATGGAATTTCTCTGATTGAAATTTAATATTAAACTCAAAAAGGCTTATGTAAAATGTTAACACCGTCCCATTAAAATAAATGCCTTTCTCGTGGCAACTTATCTTCACAAAGAATCTACGAAATACAGTCTCGACAATGCATAATTAAAACTCAGAACTTTTCACAAAGCTTTATTTTTATTTTAACATCATCAAAAACTAGGCCTACCTAAATATCAAATATCTATTCTTTGTAATTTACGTACCTACATATTTATAATACAATATTTTTATTATTCATGTGCTTGAAATATGCACGTATTTACGAAACACCTCGTACATTAGCAAAAAAGTGTATTGCTGTAAATTTTCTTAATTCATTGCACTTTTACAGCAGCACATTTACTTGCTTGCATTTGTAAATTGATATTTATAATCTGTTTTATTTATATTTTAACGGTATACTTTTATTATTTTCCATATTTTTTAAATAAATCTATACGTATGGATATTGTAGTTTACCCTGTTGCTTATTACAATAAAATAAAACAAAATTTCAAATTATAGATATATTATCAATAATCTATAAGAACGTACGAGGTGCCGCCAAATTTGCTTCCAATTAAAATTTTATTCTTATCTAAACTTTTTACAGATTGCACCATGTACAGATTGCAATTTTATATTAATTTTTATACATAATTATGCCAGGGGTACGTTCCTCAATTAAGAATTTTATAAATTCTCAGTTTACATTTACAATTTTTTTCTAACGCTCAACATAAACTTTATCGAAAATACTTGTTAAAAGAGTATTGCACTAGCCTGCATGGTGTTTTATAAAATTATTTAAATTAAAAAAATAATGTACAAAATTTAAATAAAACAAACAATAAATAATCTTATATTATGAGTATTTATTGGTACCATCTTTTTTATATTACTATTATTGTATGATTAAATATGCATGAGTAAAAAGTTTTATACCCTGAATCCGCATGAAACACACTTAAAAAAATTAATGTTTACAAGAGATATATTGTCATAGGCTGCTTGTGTCTCGAAATAACTCTGTGTGGTAAGAGTGCATGCTCTGCTTAGATTACTAATGGAGAAACATGAAAATATTATTTTAGTAAACTATTGTCTGATTTTATTTAGAATAAACCAACCTTATTCATTAATAATAATTAGCTTAGAATATTTTAGTTGTGAAACAGAGCAAACATTCTTTTTATTTAACATAAGAACATTTACTAAAGTATTTATAAATCGAGATACAATCATCTTTTTCATAACTTAATAAGTAATAATAATAGGCATTAAAATAAAAACAGGAACTTTTTTAAGAAAATTATAAACTAATAATACTTTTTTAGGAATGTCTGTGATTTTATATGTACAACTTAACATAGGATACCAGCACCATTTACTGTTTTACTGTATTGCATAATCTCAGCACTTGTAAATTAATAAATATCAAACCGGTAGAATGTATTTATTTTGTTTTAATTTTATTTTCATTCAGACAATTCCGAAATATTTCTATTTCTTTCTACTAATTATTTTGTTGAAATTATACAAAGTAGTACTGACAAAAGTAAAATCCACTTTTCATATGATTCAATACATTTGTTCAGTAATTTATATGTATAAAATGCTTTTGCATACAAATAAGGTGAACACTAAAGGAACTTGAAGAACAACTTAAATTATGAAAAATTTAACTTACAAAAATAAAGAGAAAAATAATACTCTGCGTGCACAACCTTTGTCTCTTACAAGTTTTTATTTGTAAAAATACATTTAATACCTTTAAAAACTACAGTGTGAAATTAAAACTTGTACTTAGATTTAATAAAAAAAAAACAGTAGTAAACAAATACATATCAAATCCAAATAATGACATAAAAACTATAAATAAATAAGGGTTACATACGAAGAAGTATACGAACTTGAAATGGTAACATTTAATCTCACTACCACCTACATCTAACAAATGTCACAGTCGCTCAAAAATATAACGTGCAACTATTATCACAAGTTTAACATCAGAATTTGTTCATTCGAGCACTACATTATCTATTCTGTGAAAATAAAAAATAATATTATTATATCTTTTATTTGCACTTATCCATGTGCATTCTAACATTTTGTGCTTTAAAAATTAATGTGTTACAAATAACTTTCCACTTAAAGATTAAATAAACAAATTGTTTTACATTCTTGTACATCCAAAACGTCTTTTTTTAGATACATATTTATAAGTTAAACTATCTATTATACTTTTTTACAAATAGAATTATCGCGGAAGCCTTTTTTTTTTTGCAAAAACCAAATTTTTTCATTAACCGTTTCTACATAGTTACAAAAACATAAGTAATGTTCCTAAAATTTTTTTTTAGACAAATTAAAAAACTAACATGGCAAATAACTTCTACCCTAGTGATGTGTCTGTTAATTTTTGTTTAGTTTATCTCTGATTGAATTTTGAAACTGTTTGAACTTATGTCGTACCCTGCAAAAATCTTGAATAATTAATTTGTGAGAATAATTCTGATTGAAGTGGACTGTTATGAAAAAATATATTATGTATTCATTGTTGTTATCGTGCTATCTATGCTTATATTTTTAGTGCAAGGTGTATGATGAAAAATATTTTCAAATATCTACTTTAATTATTATATTCACAATTTCTTCCTATAATATATTATTTTTCTTTTTTTATTTGAAATTAAAAAGTGGGAGAAAATAGCAAAAAATTCAGTTTTGTTTATAAGAGTATTGCTAGTTTGCTTTACTAAACTATGTGTAGCTATAAATATTTGGCCCACTTTTACAATCATTGGATAACTTTATCGAAGGTATTATTGCCATAGATACGACTGTTGTTTGTCATTTTCACAATTGCATCCATGGCAATAATACCTTCGATAAGGTTATCCAATGATTGTAAAAGTGGGCCTAAGTGTTTGCTATATACCAAAGATTGTTCTTGTTGGTCAGTTACATATGTTAATCATTTACTTAAAAGGATGCTTCATAATATTCCTTGGTGCCAATGCTATTTTAATTGCTATATCTACCACAATTACCTTTATTAATTCAAAAGAATACAACAAGAATACTCTAGTATTCTGGCTGTATTACTTTCTTATAAATATTTTGAATTGATAACAAGTAACTGCGCTAGAGTTAGCAATACAAGGAGTATTGGCACCAAGAGGCATTATGGTAGGCAAGAAACTAGCTGTAGCTACTAATATAAAACTATGTAGCTGTACCTTTTTTAAATTAAGAAGATTATACTTTATTTCTAGAGGAAACAGAAATTTCTCATGCCATGTTTTAAGCTAATTATCAATGCATAACCTATTGGTAAATTTTCTAACATTATAAACCTCATGAATAGTTACAGATTTCTTTTACACATGATTTTATCCAATTTAGCCAAGATGTCTGATTTGGACTTGTCTGTGAATTCTCTTCAACAACTTCAACAAAAATTAAAAAACTAGAAATGAATTTATAATGCTATCCATCACTTTTGAATTTCGACTAAATGGTAGTGGTGAATAACTTTAGAAATCTGTTTCTACTGTTTTTGTTTTTAATGTAATGTAAAAATAGCCCATTCATAAAAATAATTATAATATGCTCAAATCAGACATTTCCTAATTAATTATAAGCAGCACTTTAAAATAGATCTGGATTTTTTCTTAAATTTTTCTTAAATCTTCTTATTCTTAAATTAAATTCTTTGACTCAGAAGTGGAAACAAATAGAAAAGAGTTTCTTCCTATAGAAATCTGATAAGTAATTAATTTACAGAACTAATTTCTCAAAGAAGGTTTCCTATTGTTTCTCATTTAAATCTGATCAGAAAGAATGAAACAGACAAGTTTTGGTATTGTATCATAAACATTTATGAAAGGAATGACCTTAATGTTTCTTGCTGCTTATAAGATGAAAAAATAAATCCAGTTTTAGTTGATCAACCATAATTCACTCGGGAGAAGTAAAATACAGAATAGACATGACTTACTAACTATTTTTCTTAAGAGTTTCTTTGCAATGATTTCAAATAAGTTTCTAATTTGTTCTTAATTTTATAATAAAATAATGAAAATACATTAATAGTATTTTAAAAATTCATTCATTTAAGAACAATCTTTTAGTATAAATCAGTCCTTTAATCAAAATCTCAACACAAAATAAAGTCTGCAAAAAACTAAATTTTCTAATAAATAGCGGTATATTATATAATTTTTTTGCAGCCAAAAAGTATGAGATGATTTATAAATGTTACTTGTACATTTTTTCCGTATACCTAGTTTATTACTTAGATTAGACTTTTTTCTTATTAATTTTGTACTCGAATTCAATAACAAATTCAAAACATAGTTTTGTTCTTGAATACGATATTATAAACCTGAACATCAATTTGGGGTAATACTTTTACATAACTAACACTTAGCCAACACTGATTTTGTACAAACGGTTTTTATATTTTTTATCAAAAATTTACACGTTTATGCTAAAGGCTTGTCGTAATCGGGGATACCTTTTGTTGAACCTATTTTTTTTACAGCATTCAAGACCGCTTTAAAATTATTAATATGCAAGAATTTTAAAATAACAAACTCAACTATTACAAATGATGTAGTATAATAAAATTTTAAAATATGAAGGATCACATTTTCTAGTCAACAATTAAAATCTTTCGGTTCCAACTATGTATAAAGGAATTGATATTTAAAATGAAATGATTCATTTTTAAACCAATATAGGGTTATATCAACAACTATTATTTTCAAGACTATTTAGTAATGTGAAATTGTATTTGTTTATGGACTTATTAACACAGTAAATTTAAAACATCATGTGCTGAAAATCATAGATGAGCACAGAATGTTGTAGAAATGAAAAACTATAAATGTTAGAATATTTAAGTGATTAACAGTTCAGTAAGTGGATAAATATTATATTCCAAAAATGATAATATATGATTTTAATATCCTTCTATTGATTTCCTGTTATGATAATAATCAGTTCTGTGCTTTTCTATAAGATCTAATTACCATTATTATAGTAGTAACAGAAAAATATGTGGATTATATAATCTGATCTGTACAAACTGTTTTAATGTAGAAATTACTGTACTAATATCGCAGTATTGTGGTGAGTTTATTGAAGTTTCGATTTAAAAATTGATAAAAATATTATAGTAAAATATATTTCTAAAAACAAATTTAAAATACTATAATATTCTTTATCAAATGTAATAAGAACAAATTATATTAAATGCGCTGTAAACAAAAAACCGTTGTATATGTATAATAGTATTTATGTATATATTTGGTAAAAATCTGTAAATCTGTCAATAAAATAGTATCAGGAACTGTTGTGGTAGTAAAAAATAATCAGTAGTAGTTTGCTGTAAATTGTGTTGGAACGTTGGCAATATGAATATCAGTCTTATATTTACCAAATTCTAGGCAAATTTGAACATTGAAAACTTATCAAAAGTTTTATTTGAACAAATTTGCCGCGATTTAGAATTTGTTAGTAATCATTTTAATACCAGAAATAAACCAGGAAGCACATACGACTCTTAAATCTATCATAACATTTAAATAACAATTTATCACCAGTAAAGATATCTGGCGATTGTACAAAAAAATCCCAATCTACTACAAATTAACAGAATATAGAATAACGGTCTTTTGACCAAGTCACGATTTTCATTTTTTTTACAATCTACCACTAATATTGCCCCTAATCTTAGTCAATGGACACACGCGCGACTTTATAAAAAATAAATTCGCGCTCGAAAAATTAAAATATTTATTTTATTACAAATAACGACACCTAATCTTGGCCGTTTTGTTGAACTAGCTCTCGCCTATCATCACGAGAGAGCGCAGGAGCCTTGAATAGATCCTGCGGTTCGTCCTCGATTTTAATGCGATCGTTCTTTGAATCCTCTTCTATAAGTGGTTGTTGTCCGTAATGATCTCTATTCTTTTCACTTTGCGGCAGCAGATGGATCATGCTTACAGGTATAGGGAAGCCCGTTCCAAAGTCGGGATAGAAGTTTGGCGCGAACGGATTGAATACGGGAGGTTGCGGCGGAGGTTCTTCTCTGCTCGAAGGCCTTGTATTCGGTTGTACTGGCTCTGAATCGCGCGGTTCCGATTTGCAGGAATTATTGTTATTATTACTTCCTAATCCCAAAAAGTCGGGTGCACCTGGGCCGCTGATGCAGTCTTTTCTGAGCTGTTCGAGTTTTAAACTCTTACCGTACTTTCCACGCACGTACATTAGCAGGGAATTGTATGGAATACCGAAAATTCTAGACGCTTGGCTCGTTGTCATTTTCTTGTTCCATACGTGTTGAAGAGCTTCGGTTAGTTCGGCGTTCGTCCAGGATCTAGGTGGTCCTCCACGCGGTGCCGAATGTTGTCCTTTTGGTCTTCCCACTTGAACATTATTACAAATCTCTGTTAGCAAAGAATTTTCATTAAATAGAATAAAAAGGAGGTTCTTTCAATACTTCATTTCTTTTTATGGGAAAACTATTCTTTTTTATTTATTTCAATTTTATTATAACTCGAATTCTAAAAAGGTTAAAGACATAAAATACTGAGAGGGCCTCGATTACTTTAAAGTACACAATAAAATTCATACATTATTATTGGCAATTTATAAATAAATCTTGCCAAAATTTAATTTGTGTCAACTTTATAATAAAGTTTATTTAGAAGAACAGTGAAGGTTGACAAATTGATAAATCGATGCGCTTCTATTGACCTTGATTAGGAGATAGTATATTTCAAATTATCATGTCGAATTAACAGCTTTTAAGTTTACAATGTAACATCAAATTAAAAAGAGGTAAGTACGACCCCCTGGATTTACAGCTTACTATTTGGCGATTTCCGTTTTATAGTTCTGTACGGATCAAAATCTTTAGGATTAACTTTACTTAATGAAAATTTGTTAAGTACTAGTCTGGTAAGTCTAAAGTTGTGCTTAGTTCGCAATTGACTTCTGAAAAGGGTAAATGGAAAAATATAAATTAACGATAAGTAGCATAACTTTTTTCAAAAGGTAAAAGTCAGAAGACAGTATATTGCAATTCATACGGGTCCCTAAACCACATCCTGTTAACAAAAAATAGCTGTTATTTTCATACGACTTATCAACGAATTATTAAAAGGAGGCTACCATGGTGATTGAATGTAGAAGCATCTAAAAAGCATGTTATCGAGAATACTCCAATCACTTTACAGTAAATTGAATATTGCTCATCAACTTAGAATCGAGACGGGTGGATATGTTGAAGCACGATCCAACTGAAGTAAACTTAAAGTTGTCTGGAAAAGACTGTTAGCATCTTTTGCGGAACATCCAATATCCAGAAAGACTGAAAAGTCGATTAGTGCAGAAGGCCATTAAAACCTTTAGGGCAGAAAAATGCGGTAAGCACAACACAAAAAAGTCTGTGGTTGGTCTAAAAACTTCCCTTAGGACCGAAAAGTCCAATTTCAAAAAACAAATTCCCAATAAATCTGTTACTAAAAAATATCGTTTTAAATTTAACTTTATATCTTCATGCTTTCGATGTAAGAAATCATGGAATGCTGTTCTTCCCTTTGTGGGGTACCGGCGCACACTGGTCGGAAATGACGAAAAACCGATCAAAACTAAATAACTCTCAGAATTGCTTAAATATTTTGTATATAAGGTGTTATTGGCGTCTCTGCTATCCAAAGTGATGTAGAAAATGGAAATTATTTAATTTATTTATTTGTTTTATCGACGAAATTTAAAAAAAATTCGTATCTGAATTCGTACATTCCGTCTGTCTGTTGGTCTGTTGCCATGTTACCGTAACTTTACAGCACATGTTATATATGAAATAAATTTAGAATTTTCTCCTGATTACAGATACATAATCAATATTTCGATATCTAGAATAGTTTTCGAGATAATCAAGATCGAAAATGTCGATTTTTCGGCATAGTCTGTCTGTTGGTCTGTTGTCATGTTGCCGTAACTTTACAGGACATGTTATATATGAAATCAACTTTGAATCTTCTCCTGATTACAGATATGTAATCGGTATTTCGATATCTCGAAAAGTATTCGAGATAATCGAGATCGAAAATAGCGATTTGTCGACATAGTGATATTAAAGGGTTAGTCATAAGTAGAGCCACCTTTTTTAAATCACAGAACTCTTGCTAAACAAATGAAACACAATTACTTTCTTTGCTGTTTAGTGAATGTCATATTGACAGTTGGATCCTAACATGAAAGATTTTGTCAGAATATTAACTATTATAAAATGAAACGAATTGAAAATGAGTGTTTTGCAAAACGAGTGTGCGAGTTTTATACTCAGAATGGTTACAGTAAATGTGCTACATTCAACCATTTTAAAAATGAAGGAAAATCGCGACGTAGCATCTACAGAATAATAGACCGATATGTTAAGAGAGGTGTAATGGAGTATCAGAAATTATCCGGAAAACCTAGAGTTGCAACAAGTGATCAAAATTTACGACACATTGGGAGACTAATAAAAAGCAATCCTCGAATTTCATCGACTAAACTTGGCATTCGACTAGGAGTTTCGCAATCATCTATACAGAGAGCTAAAAAGAAGTTGTCTATTAAGTCATTTGTCCAAACATCTGCACCAAAGTATATAAAAAACCAAGAGGAAAAATGCCGTAAAGGAGCAGCGAAGCTTTATCGTGCAATGCTTGATGGAAAAAAGATTGTCCTGGATGATAAAAGTTATATACCCTGTGATCCCGATGAAATTCCTGGAAAAAGATTTTTTATGGCAAAAGATACTAATTCTGTTCCCTATCAAGAAAGATTTCGACCAAAAACTAAATTCCCTAGCAAGTTTTTAGTATGGCAAGCGATTGATTCTGATGGCAATGTTTCTTTTCAAAAGAAGATATCATCTTTTGGCCGGATTTAGCACCAGCTCATTATTCTAAAAGAACGATCGAATTTTTAACTCAGGTTAATGTTAAATTTGTTGATCGAGAATCAAACACTCCAAATTTACCTCAAGGGCGGCCAATAGAAAAATTCTGGGCATTATCAAAAAGAAAGTATTCTCAAAGGTCCATACCAGCTAAGAACTTAAAAGGATTCCGACAAATTTGGAAAAATATTACTGCAGAAGTGGCAGCAGAGTCTGGGCAAAGTCTTGTAAAGGACTTTAGAATTACGACTAATATCCAGGGAAGGTGTTTATGCTCCTTTGAAAATTAAAGCTAATAAAAGAAAACATTAATTTTGTTATTTATATAAGGAAAATGTTTTGTTTGTATCATCTCGTTCAATAAAGTGACTTTGAAAAAAGTGGCTTTACTCATGACTAACCCTTTATATATGATATCAATTTAGTTTTTAACAAGGGGCATTCACAAGGTGTACCTCGCCGATTTTCTTGAAACTTGGTCTGTCTGTCTGTCCGTCCGTCCGTCCGCATTTTTTCAAATTTTGCAGTTTTGACTTCCGATTTGGATTCTACATCAAAGACTAAAAACAATGTGGTGTCTTCGTTTTTTTGGCCGCCAAAATTTAAAAAATTTTCGAAAAACTTTTTTACTTTAGAATCGTATTTTACATCAAAAAAATAAGAGAAACGTATACTTTTATCTTTTTGATATCACCTCGGGAACACGGTCAAAATAGCCGCCAAAATTTGAAAAAAGTAACAAAACGAAATTCGTTGTGGTTATGCTTTGCATTCCCAGATTTTTTATTCTAAGATTAGCTCACCGATACTAAAGTATCGGGCTTCAATTTTGATTAATAAAGTTTATTTTTGAACATTTGGTCAGTGGCGTACCTATGGGGTGGCGGGGGGCGGTCCGCCCCGGGCGTCATCTAGCACTTTAAAATAACTATTGTTGTTTATACTTTTACTATTTCCTCAAAAAAAAATCAAAGCGCTCTACATTAACTACAAGTTTAAGACTCGAAAAGCATAATAAATTGAATATATACAGAATATTTGAACAATAGATAAATTTAAATATATTTCTGTTTGTTCTTTTTATCGATTACTAAAAGTCCCGCAAATTTCCGCAGCTGATTTTTACTTCCTTAAAAAATATATACTTTTTCTCATATTACAACATAAATTCACATGGGACCACAGGGGATAACATTTTCAAATTTCAAGATAAATAAAGAAAACTCGAACATTGTTCAGCTAACTATCAACATTGAATTTTTCATTGAAATCATACTAAAAAAATTGCAGTAACTATGATATTGCATCGTGCTTAAAAGACTATATAATATAATATAAATATATTTAAATTTCATTCTGCGTAGATTATTTTTTAGAGTTTTGGCCGATTTTTGCTGGTTTCCGACCACAGTGCGGCGCTTTGTGTGGCACAATTTTATTATCTACAACTGCTGGTGTACTTACTGTAAAAGAAACGTAACCCAGAGTTTTCTTAAATTGTACGTTACAAGGTTTTAAACCCAGATCTCAATACAACACAATTCATGGGATAATACCGACAAGTCGAAGATTTTCTTTACTTACAGTAAAAGTATCACCATACTTCTAGTATAACGCTCTCCAAAGCAAGCTAAATCAATGAAATTCCCAGTTTTACTTTAATTCTATTTTCGATGTTTGAAGAAAAAACTGTGTTTGTTTGGAGTAAAAGTGATTTTTATAGGGTTCATTTTAATCTATGAAGGCATGTGTAAGTTAAGGTCACCAGACTTTTCGCATTTAACTGAACTGTATATTCTTCTGACTGTTTCTGTTTTATAATTCATTGCCTCAAAGGTTCTGTATTTTTTAAAAGTATTTTTTCTTTTCAGTTTTTAATCATAAATTTGTTAGATAGAACAACTGTTTCCAGTTGTAACAAAATAATGTTTTGAGCAATCATTGGCATTGGCGATTTTTGAGAATTAATTCTCTCTTCTTTTAAAAACCTAAAATGAATAAATATCTTTTAAGAAGTACAAACCTGCATTCGGCATACATCTGCATTTTTTTTTCTAACTTGCAAAAATTACTTTCTATGTTGTTTCCAATCAATTCTTAATCCAAGACAAGTGATGAAGTCTCAAGATCAATATGAATGTTGCCGGCAGAAGCTTATGGCACGGAAGAGATGCCAAAAAATTCTTTGATTTCCAGTCAGTAAAAGTTATCTTCAATAAGCTGTCATGGAACTCTCAAGGTTGCGAAACAGACGAAGAATAATTGCAAGCAAGGTTTAGTAATATTAACTTATGATAGTTGGTCAGTTCTTACACTGATCAAAATTTTAGTACTGGTTTGGCCCATCCTGATTATCGTGATATGGAAAGGGAAAGTTAGGTAGTCGTGGTCCGATTTTTCATTTACTTCTGTAAATGTCTCCCATTTAACTCTAGCGTTTAATCTTACTATCCCATCAAAACATTTACTGTAAGTGGTTTTTTCCAAGACTCAAAGGTGCGATTCTCGAACTTATGCCAACATATTGCGTATACGAATTAATTAAAATTGAAAGTATATAGTCAGTGTACTTGAAATTTTGTATTTGTTTAAACACTGAACACTTGAAAATCGTTGACAATTTCGGGACAATTTGCAAACGCAATATGTTTGTAAAAGTTCGGGAATTTTTTAATTCATTCGTTTCCGCAAAAAATCCTTTAGCTTCTCCATGTACACACAGGCTATTGGCAAATGAGACGGCAGTATGTCTTGATTTTAGCTAGTAGTCCTGCATGGTCATTACTATTTATGTATGCAGAACTCTGTATATGTAGGTTGACTCGGTAAGTAAAGTCTGCACTCTTTTAAAAAAATTGTGTTAGTGATCATGTACACTTAAGATCAATTATAAATAGTTATGAATACACAGTTTCTTGCATATACAATACCGCAGGATATTTTTTTCAATGAAATGCAAAATTTAATTTCGTATTGATTATGGAAGATTGTCTTTGTCTTCTTAAGAAACTTAATTTTTATCATTTATACTCAATCGATTTTGTGTACTTATTTGATTAATCCTTCCACTAAAATTTATGTATCTAATGCGGAATCTGCAATCAGCTGAAACTATCAGTATTGCTGACAGGTCTTGCTGCTGTTTACCTCAACGTGGTCAATTATCTTACAGGGATTTGTTTGTAGAGACCACCGGATCCTTGTCTTATGTTATATAATATAGTATCTTAGAAGTTCCAAGCTTCCTTTTTAATCTTTTTGTAAAAGTGGTAATTTGAAAAGTTGTGTCTTAATTATCTTCGAAATCTTTTAAAATAATATTTCATTAAAGTATTTAAAAATACTATTGCGTAAACTGTTCTTTTAAATAAACCATTGATGGTTCCCGAGAAAAAAGATTTATGCAAACGTTCTTTTTTTAAATTTTAAGGCACATTTAAATTAAATCCGTTAGTTTAAACTAAAGACTTATAAATTAAAAACTGTTCTAATACATAAATATGTAAAACCTTAACTACGTAAAAGTGCTTACTTTTCTTTTTGGCAAAAAGCTGCGAGTCGGGCGTATTTCTTGGGTCTGCCATTTCTAGTAGTGGGTTTCGACATCCATCTAATCCTGGAGGAAAGAGACCGAGCGGGGAATCCAAACCGAAAACTGCAATAGCAATAATAATTATTATGACAGAAGAAATAAATTTGTTCTTGTTATAGTAGTAGCTAATAGATGAAACATTCGTGTCATCGTATATTTTATCTTATAATAGACTATAATTGATAGTGGCAGCTTACTTATACATAGAGACGTTAGTCACGAAATGATGGGGATAATTTGAAATAGGTACATATTTGAATAATAAATGCCTCTCTTATTGTTCACGTAAACGAAATCGAAAACAGTTTTGTGAGGTTAAACGATTTTATTAAAAAATGAAATCATTTTTAATGTACGAATTTTCGTGTCATTATTCGATTGGTACTAGAAGTGATGAAAAATTTAGTGTCTTGAGGAGAAAGTTTGATTATATTTACACAATGAAACACGCATTAAAAGGACGTCTTTCATTCCATGTTTTCAGGAGGAAGAAAAGTTTGAGATTAGAGCAATCAAATGTCATCTTTACTTACATTAAATGACTGTCAATTCTTCTATTCTATAATTATTTAAAAATTTTAAAAATTTCAGAAAATGGTCATGATCAGTTCTGTTATTACGAGACCAAAACTATTAAACTTTCATGCAGTGAAAGTATCTAATAAATATTTTGTCAACCCTATGAAAACTGACAAATATAAGTTTTTCGGTACACACTATCATATTATTATAGGTTTTATAGGTTTATTAATTCTACAGCAGTACCTACTAAATTACAGACAACGTCATGAAGAAGTTTTTAGTTTGCTTACAGCTATTTAACTTTTCTTTATTAGATATTTATTTTCCTTATTGATCTTTGATACACTAACATGTTCTTTTATTAATTAGAAAATGTAACATAATTACATAAGACTCTAAAATTTCTAACTTTCTTTCGTGACTCACAGAATTACATGTATTTATCGAAAGAAACGTCGTGTTACGATTAAAGGCGAGCTTTGTTTTTTGTAAATGCTGAGAATATTTTATTTCATCTTTTATAAGTTCATAAATGTAAAAGAAAGACTTTACTACCATATTACATTTAAGACAAAGAACTATATCTTAAAAGTTCGGATTTGTATGCACAACAATGTGAAAATAATCTTACATTCTTAAAAACTATCAGATATTCAAATGCGGATTAAATTCCATTATACAAGGTGTCGACAAAGTAGCGAACAAATTCATTTATGGCGATATTTTTATTTTTTGAGGAAAAACTCAAACAGGTCATTTTTATTTTTTATCAGATATTCTAAGCAAAAAATTCTTGTTGCGAATCTCAAGACGCCATTTTGTAAAATAAATTTGTGCGTTGTTTTTCTGACACAGTATATTTAATTTCTAATACTACTTACACTTTTCTAAAGATAAGGTACTGATTAAAAGGAGGAAAGAGAGAAAAATCAGTTTGATGGCAACTAAAATATTAGTGAATTGAAAGATATTATCAAACATCAAAAACTACTTACTGTTTAAAGTTGAAAAAGGTTTGATTTCAAACTTAAACCTACTATCCATCTCTCAATCTTGACAAAAAAACCAAATTGAATATAAGCGAAAAAATCTCAAAATGTAAAATTTGTGATTTTGACTTTTTAAAAACAGCAATAAACAATAGAAGCAAACAGTTGCCACATAAAATAAACAATCACAAATGCCACAACAAACTAGTTAGTTTTTATTTTGGCAAAATTATAAACCCATAAGGATGTTAAGTAGAGGTGCTTCATATTTTAGAGTGCTGACTGAAGGATGTAAAATAAGAGAAAAAATTGAGATGGACTTATGCCTTAAAAAGCATAGCTTTGTAGATACGGTATGTGAATGTCGAACTTTTCATTAAATACCCATCATTGATAGGAATCTTTATAGTAAGTTCTATGCAAAAAATACTTGTTTCGTTATAATCAAGCAGAAGATTCCATGTCAAGGTATTGAAACTCAAATCTGGCATTTCCAGATACAACAAAATAATATTTCATTTGAAACAAAATACAAAAAGAGCCTTATTTGTTACGTTGGACGAACATTTCAAAATTAACTTAACTGTTCAGTTATCCAGTGACGTAACATATGTTTTTCGCATATGCCTGTTTGTGTCATCACTAATCTTCAATCCGGGAAAAGACTACAGTAACAATCACGTAGGAAATCTCATCTTAATATAGTGAGTTGTTCTCGAAATATCGAGAAAACAAAAAATTCTGAATGGAGCTTTGCCATTCTGTATATCGAAAACGGTGTACTTTAGGACAGTCAGTTGTTATCAGACTGGTTTGTTTATTTTATATTCTTGAATCAGCATTCTAATGTACGAACACCTTTACTGTACCATTACGTCAAAATTGAATAAAATATTGTATAAACAAGGTGAGTGAAGATCATGTTGAAGAAGAACTTGAAGAAACTTACGAGCTCTTGAGCGCTGAGTATAACATTTAAAATGCGCGAGATCTACCTTTTCCCGTGATAGATAAGAGGTAAGTTCCGACTGGAATGGTAGAGCCAAAACGCTGAGCCCAAAGCGTCTATGGATTGATTTCTGGTTGTGCTGAAGAGAATTTTGCTTTATGGATGCAATGCAGCAATAGTCAATGAAAGTAGGGGCGCCCCTATTTTTGTGTTAAATATTAAAGTAAAAAATAAAATTGGCTAAGGTTAATGTAGTCATGAAATACCATTGTGTGATGCGATTTTCAAATTTCCATCGCCTTTAGCTTAACAGAAAATAACGTCATCAACATTTTATGTCTTTCCACATTTATAATCCGAGTGAATTTCCACTTTTGTATCATTTTGTTCACAGTCTTTTTCTAAGAATTAATTTAACTTTTTAAAAGGCAAAACCACCTGCAAAAAATTATTCTTAGTTGCTCTGTTTGTCAGAAGCATATTTAGCAATTTTGCATTGTTTTTCATATTTTCCATAATTAATCCCATAATAGATTTGGATCATCTTTTTGTTTAACTCAAATTCAATATAGAAAAGGCTATCGGAGAAATCAGAAGTGTTTTGTCCTTTAATTAAAATAGACCTTTGTTTAAAACAGTGAAATCATTTTTTCTGCTGTATTATTTTTAAATATTCAAAAGCTGATTTTTACAGAATATTTTTAACCTTTTTGGGGGTAACGTAAAACTGTTATCAAATATATTTTATTTTCGAACTATCCGACAATTTGTCGGTAAGAGTAAGAATGAAGACAACGTCTGTATAAAAAAATTTTCATAAAAAAACCAAGAAACAAACAGAGGTAGATTCAAGAAAGATTAGAAAATACCAGAAAATTAAATACACAAAACGTTGAAAAAATAAGGAATTGAGAGAGAATGACCCCAGATCGAAGCAGGAATAAAAGATGCCATAACCGAAGCAATAAAGAGACAAGAGCAAGCAAGAACAATTGTTTTGATGATAGGTGCAAGTTCTAAGTAAAAGAAGAGAACCTAAATAAAATGATTATCAACAAAATAAAAAGAAATATAGAATGGCCTACTGGAAACAAAAGAGAAGGTCGATAAAAGTGCAAAACAGCAAAAAGACAGACATTTAAAAAGAGAAAAATAAAAAAACTTATATCAGGGAACAAAGCAAACAAACAAAGGCTATCAAACTATAGAAATATACTATATTAAAGTTATGAAAGGACTACTTTGAAGAACATAATAAAAGAAGACGCAATACAAAGTTAAAATAATGCAAGAGAAAAAAAGAAAATGTAGATTGTATTAAGTATGGAGGATATCAGTTACATCGAAAGATATACGAACTCATCGTAGAGGTCTGGGAGAAAAAAAATACCAGAAGAAGAATTAATAAGAAAGGGAATAAGACAAAATGTGCAAATTACAAATGAATCACCTTACGGGATACTGTATACAAAATCTTTGCCACAATATTAAAAATAATACCAAGAAGCGACTAGATGAATCTGCAGAAACTCAAACAGCTGAATACCAATGCAGTTTTCGACGGAATCGATCAGTCACAAACCAGAAGTCCACCATCAAACAAATACAAAGACCATGCTACAAATATAAAATCCCATTATATACAGGGTGTTTCTAAAAGTGCATGGAATAGATATAAGAATGCGTACCAAATTTCGTTACTGTAGCACAAACCGTTTCAGAGTTATTAAAAAGAAATCGCCCTTTTTTAGCAAAATCGAGGAGAGTTTTCATAAAACATTTTATCAAGGTTTTCGTCTTATTCTTTGCCCTATATTAACACCCTTATACTTGTTCCATGCAATTTAGAAACACTCTGTATTATTTATAGATTTTTCAAAAGCTTACAACTCCATAAATAGAGACAAGACATATGAGGCCAATTCTAAATATAAACATATCAAGAAAACTTATAAATTTAGTAAAAATAATTAATAGAAAAACTGTAAACAAGATGAAAGTAAAGACAAGATCATTTGAGGGGAAAATGATGAATTTGGAATAAATAGAAATGGTACAATACTTAGCTGTAGTTACCAACACCTGGCTTATACTGATGATGTTACGTTAATAAAGAGAACTTTGAAGCGATTACGATGCCTAATTAGAAAATTACAATCAACATCAAGTATACGTTAGGTCTGCAAATAAATATAGGCAAGACCAAAATTATGGATCGAAGTTTTCACGAAACCGAAGAGAAAGTAATCTTTAAATTGAGTAATGGGGAACAAATGACAGGACAAAGTCTATAGTCGTACTCGGTGTTTAAAACCAAGTCCATATCATATATAACATCACCATGTCCAGAAATCGCCATTTTCGATCCCGATTATCTCGAGAAGTATTAGAGATATCGAAATACCGATTATGTATCTGTAATCAGGAGAAAATTCTAAGTTGATTTCATATATAACATGTTTTGTAAAGATACGGGAACATAGCAACAGACAGACAGACAGACAGAATGTACGACTTCAGATACGAAATTTTTAAAATTTTATCGAAAATTTGTGGTGATATACAAAAATATGGCTATATAATGCAATGGTAAGATCGACAGTTTTATACGCGAGTGAAACGTGGATATTAAACAAATTGAGATAAGCTTGAAGAGTGTGAAAGAAAAATCTTAAGAAAAATCCATGGCAGCAAGAAAGAAGGGGATACATGAAGAAGAATAACAAATGAAGAACCCTAAAAGCTATATAGAAAGAGTGACATGGTGAAAACTGTAAAACTAAAAAGACTGGGATGGCTAGGACATATGGAAAGGATGGAAGAAAAAGGTCACCAATAATAGTAATGTGTAGAATCCCAAAAGAAAAGAGGGCGGCCACTAAAATCATGGTTTTAAGGACTTACCGAGATGTAAAAGCCAACAATATAAAAAACTGGAAAAAGAACACAAAATAGAAAAAAAGGGGAAAGATCATAAACGAGCTATGAATCTATAACCTCTGCGAAAAACTAAGCACCTACTAAATATGATATTACAAACCTTTTATCATTTGTTTCTTAATCTTAATTTCCCTTGGCCTACTACTTGATTTTAAATTAAGTTGCATAAATAATTTAAATAGCTATGAAGTGGTAGAAGAGACTAATGCATTTACAAAAGGGAATTAAATGCAAGTTTCAGTAGCAATACTGATAGTATAATTTGCAAGTTGCTATTGTTTCTTTCAATAAAAGTAAAATGGCCGCAAATACGATATCTTCGAATTTAATTTCTTAAATTTCGGTAATTATTATTCCAATGCTCTTTTCACGTCTTCATGCTTTTTGAATGTTCGCCGAAATTAAAATAATAATCGAAATCCGAGTAATATCAAGCTAATTTTAAAGCTATTTTGAAATTTTTAATGGCAATTTGCGTTTTATTTATTCTATATTTTATTAATTGGAACTATTATCCTTGCAATGCTAGGTTTAAAGAGTATCCGAAATGTAAAGCAATTATTAGGTATACTTATTCACAGCAATTTACAAAAAGTCACTAAAAGAGATAGAGATGAGAATTAATTTTAGCCATTTTAGGTGGGTATTTATAATTTTTCAATTATAGTATTAATGTCATAATTGTTCTATAAAAAAAAAATTCCACAGACACCACACCCATTATGACACCCCAGGGAGGAGAAGATACGTCCCAATGTAAGTGACATGGTAAAAAATTAAAAATTCGTTTTGAGAGATTGAATAAAATTATAAAATACGAGAAAACAAAACAACTAAAAGCAACAAAAGCAAACATACATCAGTTTAGAAAAAATAATGACCTGATATTTCATTGAACTGCATTATATGAATTAAACGGAAATGAAAGTCAGTCGAAAACTATGTGTAAATACGTATAAGCGCATCCTACAATTATGGTAGTCATTATAGAATAACTTAGTGTCATTATTACTCTAGATACACAATCTTGCAATTACTATCTAAATGCAATTTCCAATGTACGGACAGCTATCAGTGTTACATCCAATCGAGACAAGTTTGAGTCAAACTTACATGCATATTACTAATCATAACACACCTAATTTCATTGATGAATTTTAAGTTCTAGATAAGTTTCCACAAATACAAAGTAATATTTGGAATGAATAGTAATATAAGTTTTCCTTCCATATTGTTGCAATTTGCACTCCCAAAAAAAGTAAGTTTTTTTGCAGAAACAGAGAAATATGAAATAAAACGAAAAATATTATAATTGCACTAATTGTGAAGAGGCTTTCAATAATAACAATAAAGAATACCTGGTAGTGATAGAAGCAAATCGGCTTGTATCGGAGTAATTTACGTCGTAACAATTATAACAAAATCGTTTATGAGGAAACCATAGTTATAAAATACGTAAACCATGTCAAATCTAATATAAAATATGACGAGTTATCTGTGGAACAAATGCTTTTTAGCCAAACTTTTGAACAAGAGGTATAAGTATCATAAAGAGTGCGTCGCAGAAACTTTATTGTGATTGTTTCTCTAGAAATAGATTTTGATTTTTATTGTTAAAAACTCGAAAAATATTTGTGATTCATACAGTTTGTCTTAGGCTACTAGGAACGTACTTTCGTAGTCTAGGTAACGGATACTTGCTATTGTTTTAATAATAATCACAAAACTAGTAGATACCCCTGACCAAATTAAAAAAAGAATAATATCATGAGGATATGTCAATTTGAACATTTTGACTGTTTCATTTTGTTACTTGTTATTGTCGTTGTTATTAATTTTTTTAATTGAGTTTTTCAAAAACATGGATGTTTATTTGATTCCAGAAAAGGTACAAGTTGTAAAATGGAATTACTTGGGAAATTCTTATCCTGACATAATCAATCTATTTGTTAATGCATTTGAAAACCGATCTCCACCATCGGTTACAACCATTAGCAGAATAATTTCAAATTTTGAAAAGTTTGGATGCGTTTTACCAAATTTTCATAAAAATAGAACTTTTCGTGAAAAAATGCAAGAGGAGGAAAATCAACAAGTAGCTGTTTGTGCTGCAATTGAAGAAAATAATTTTCTATCTCTGAGGCAAGTTGGTGAGGTTTTAGACATTAGCAAAGATACTGTTCCCAAAATTTTGAAAGAAAATAATTATAAATGTTTCAAAATTGAGAAAACTCAACAGTTATTTTCTGAAGATCAAATAAGAAGAATGGAATTTTGCGAAACGGTTATGGAAATGGCAAATCGAGAGCCGTCACAATCCTTCTGTAGTTCGTTACTGGTTCCGCCAAAACACTCATGAACATTACGATTATCGTACCCAGTGTCCTCTAAAGTTAAATTTTTGGACAGGGACTATAGGAGATACAATTATTGGGACATTCTTTATAAATCAAAATTTAAATGGAATTAGATATTTAAATCTTCTGGAGACTGAAGTAATTCCAATGCTTCATCAAAGAGGCATTAGATTGGAAAGTATATGGTTCCAGCAAGATGGATGTCCCGCTCATGAAACTGCGCAAGTACAGGAATTTTTAAATAATACTTTTCCAAACCGCCTAATAAGTCGTAGAGGAAGGATCAGGTGGCCGCCAAGTGGGTGCACTGAATTCATAAAAAAAGCTAATTAGTTAAAACTAGAAAGAACTAACTCACTGGGTTTGCATATTTTAATGGGTAATATCCAGAAGTCAAGCATAAAATCGCACTGGGATATCTGACATCTCGGGAGAAATTTATTTCCAGACAAACAGTTTTGTTATATCATGGATAAGTGACTATTCGTCAATTAAAACTAACAAGCACGAATTCTATCAGTGTAACCAGCAAAAATTGATTTTTCCAGGTTCGTTTGTTTTTAAGAAAATTTGAAATGGAAACCATAAAGTTTAGGCAGTAAGTACCAACAAAACAGTAAAGCTTTAAATAAGGTATGCATGCTGCATTCTTGAGATCTAATCTTAGGCATGTCAGAGCACATTCTAGAGTAACCCATTAAATGATCGGCACCTAGAGAAATAAACCTTGTAATTTCCCGATTCTTTCGAAATTTTAAAAATTCTTCTGACTTCTCCTTGACATTTTTATACAGTGCGCCCGAAAAGTATGGAATATTCTATATATCTCGGTAAATATGCAATTTATGGAAAACAATTTTATATAAAAGTTGTCTAGTGTTTAGTTTTACAATACAGGGCAACACCAAATAACTATTTGTAGGAAAAACAAAAGCGCTACGAATAACATATTCAATTTTTTTAATAGAAAGGTATCCCTTTATTGTACTTATTTGATAGAGAATGTTTTTTTTAAATGTAAAAACGCAAAAAATGTTGGAGAGTTTATTTCGATAATTAATCTGTTACGAATTAAAAATTCTTTATAACAACTACACTGTACAGTTCAGAGAAGATGCTCAAAGTTTGCACCATTTACAGCTTGGCAATGATATAGATAGCTCTAATCTCTGTTCTTATATGGTATAGGCAGAAGAAGTGCATAAAATGGCTAGGTCACTAGCTGGAATTAATTCTTCTTGGCTTTTTCTGTGGGGTCATCTCAAAAGTAAGATTGTTTGTCTGACACTCTAAAAGATCGCATAAGAGTAGAAACTAAAGCTAACACATCACATACGATTTAAAATGCAATAAATAAATTTGAAAGGCGATTATGATTGCCAAGCTGTGAGTGGTGCACACTTTGAACATCTTGTATGAACTGTACAGTGTAGTTATAAAAAGTTTTTAATTCGTAACAGATTAATGTTGAAATAAACTCTCAAACACTTTTTTGCGTTTTAGTCAAAAATTACTTATGCAAGTGTATCAAAGTTTTAGATTATTGAAAAAAGAAAAACATTCTCCATCAAATGAGTACAATAAAGAAATACCTTTCCATTATAATAAAATAGAAATGCTATATATAGTTCCCCGTAGTAGAAAACCAAACACTAAACAACTTGTATAGGAAACAGTTTTCCATGAAATGTATATTTACCGAGATGTATAGGATATTCCATACTTTTCAGACACACTGTATATTTCAGAATTAACTGATTTTTTCAGGTTTTCCAGGTTACAGGACATGCTGTTTATGTTTAATGAGATTTTAATCTAACCTAATGAACAATCGGTTTTATTCTTGTTAAAAACTTTCTTGAACATGTCATCTTAGACAGACTTTCTCGTGGAATTAATTCATACCGTTAAGAACATCCAGAAAAACTCTCAAAGATAATTTAGAGCCTACTTTTTCTACAAAATAAGACTATCTATGCGAAAAGGGAAATCTCGTAATAACAATAAAATGAAGGTACCAATGGTGATAGTTGTATATATCTTCAGTTTTGGCAAATGTCTTAGTAGAAGATTTGAAGATTCTAAATCTCGCAAAGAAAGCAGAAAGGAATGCAATCGTTGTTCAAAAAAAATCAATGAAGGTCAAAAGTCAAAAGCCAAGCCTCCATCGCTTGAAAACCTTACTAGCATAAAACGGGCGAAATCAATAGGCCTACTCTACTCTCTTATTACATACTTCCTATTTTTTTAATTCAGCGGCCTACGTAAGAAACATTTGATTTAGTTTGGTCAGTTTAAGTTATATGTATCACATCTAAATTAGATATCAAAATTTAAATGGACAACCTTGGGAAGGATAAAATGGGCGAGTTTTTGATTTTTCTTCATTCTCGAACAAAACAGAATTTAGAATGCAGCCAAGATTATAAAAGCAAATAATAGCTCATGAAAGAATAAAGAAAACTTCTACAGTATTATCACTTTTGCCAAATGGGATGCATTAGATAAGCATAAGATAAGAAACAAAGAATGATACAGTAGAAAGATAAAAACAATTTTACAAAAGAGAAAAAGTTGAAGAAATTCCCAGAAACAGTCTGGGAGTCTTAATAAATAATCTAGAGAAATTTAGAAAAGAATAAGGCAACATAGAAAGGTAAATTTTTTAAGAAGATTCTGTCATTCATAAACGTAAGATATGCAAACACAGTAGAAAGTTTAGTTCATGCTTTATTTCACTGTTATGGCTTACCTACCTTAGGTATCGGAGTAACTAGTAACGGATTCTGTGGGATTGTTAACAAGATATACGGAGATGAGCCGTTGCTACCGAGTGCTGAGCTACTTATATTACTCAGTATCTCTATTATTATTGTGACTTTTTAGAATTTCTTTTCCTTTTTTATTCTTTTTGCATAAAAAGCATAAATCAAAACGACCGTCTTCTAAATAGTTGCATATTTCCATTTTATTTCTACTTAACGTGATGTATAGGTACAAAGACCGTCGGATTAATAAATTTTCGTGCTAATATAATAAATGAAAAACTGAAACACAGATTTTGCTAATTATCGGTGATCTAAAGTAACGTACAGAGATAGGGTCTTATAAACAACTAATTGAGGCCTTATATTTGATATTAGTCAGCTGAAGACGAAAATAGTTAAAACTGATTTAAATCGGTGAATAAAAAATATAACAGAAACAGATGAATTTAGATTTGCCCAATCATAAAATTTAAAAACATTTAATGCTCTAACTTCAAATCTCCATAGAATTTCATAATTAGGTTTGCACGTCAACAAAATATTTTTTACAAAATCTTGTAAATCTATAATTTCCTTATTCTTATAAAAACAAGATAAATATTTCACTGATTATTATCAGAATGCATATTGAACAAATTTCCAATGTTTATGTTTGCCTACATGAGTAAAAACATGGGCTTACTAGAAATTCAAAATTATAATTCGTTTGTTCTCATTGAGTAAGTATTACTACAATGAATTATTGAATTCTGACTAGACTAACAAGCAATTATTCAAATATGAAAGTATCTCTAAATTATCATTGCATTGAGACAAAAATAATTAAAAAAAAAAGTAATAAATTACTTACACTTACTATGTGGTGAAGTCATTGAAAGGGCAGAAACAGACGGCATCGGAGGAAAAGGCAACGGCGATTGACTATCTAAGTCTTGATGTAAATTAAGCACAGGTGGCACGCCAAGAGGTGGTGATGGTGCGTATTCCTTATCATGCGTTAAACTGAGATCCAGTTCTGGACTTCCAGAGATATCGGGTGTATGGATTTTTATATCCTTTGGTTTTTCAGCTTCTCGTACAGGTTTCTTCATGCACAAGTTTTCCGCCGTTTCTTCTGCTGGCGACGAAGATTTGATTGTGTTCGTAGAGAGATCCTGCGCTGTACATAATTCACCTGACCTTCTTCTAGGTCTAGCTTGTTTTCTTCGTGGAAGCGGCGACTGGCATTCGGGTCTTGGTAAAAGCGTATCAGAAAAACTCAAATGAGGCATATGGGGTAATTTTACTGGAGGTTCATAATTGGGCCCAGGGAGTGGCGTGAAAGGAGATTGCCTTTCCGTTGGTGCTGGGCCGGACGTACTTTGACTTGAAAAGCGTCCACCGGGATAGAATCCCCGATCGTATTCTACCGGAGACGCTGACGGCGTTGGAGTCTGATTAGTTACCGAACTAGATTCTTTATCTATTCCAAATTGATCTTGATGCGCCAATCCTCTAACTTGTAAACTTTCCGCCGCTTTTATAAGACTTTGTAATTGTTCTTGTCCTACGCTTATTTCACCTTTGTACATAAAATCGACTATAGCTTGAACTTCCCATCCGCTAAAGTCTTTTAGAACTATTACGGGGTGCTTGCATGGATTCTCAGAGAATATCCTTTGAAAAAAGGGAGAGCAGGCACTCAAAACAACTTTATGAGCTCGAACAGATGCTTCGGCACATACTAATGTTACGTCTACAAGTGTTTCTGCTTGTAGCAACGCATCAAAAGCGGACAGAATATGGCTTTGATGGTTGTTCCACCTTAGAGAATAATGTGATTGGGACATTTTTCTATGATTGTTCTTCGCTGGTGTCACATGTAGGGCTTCTTTTTTCTTCTAAATTTTGAATATCTAGAAATATTAACGTTTAAAATTAGTTGCATGTTTTAAGTTAAAATGTAAGTAATTATAAAAGTAAAACATAAGATCTTTTTAATTTAATTACCACTAAAGTAAACTAAAAAAGTTAGATTTAATCAAAAGTAGGTATATTTAAAATGTACAAGGTGAAAAAAAAGTGTTAATTAAAAGGGCATTTTTATAAATGGTTTCGGAAGCCTTAAATTGCGATATTACATACTATATAAAATAAAAGAAATATAAGTCGTTAAGATTGAAATATTCAAACAAAGAAAATGCCAGTTAACTACAATTCTCAGAAAATGGTCAAGTTTCTTACAAATACAACTGAAGCATCGATTTTCCATTTATATGGCTAATAGAACATCCTGGTGTATCTAGCAAAAATCTCTTTTAATTCTAGCTGAAAATCATTCTGAAACTTTGTGATATGTTTTTGCATGCAAGGTATTATTAAGTTACACAAACAAAGTATTGGACTTTTGGTATATAACAACAGCCATAACACAAATCATTTAAACAATTAACCGATCAAAATTCATATTAAATTCTAAGAATACGAAACTCATATGAATTCGGTCACGAAACAACGAGTATAACATGCAAGCTTGAAGTCGCGTGCGTATGTGACATATTCACTCACGTACATAATCGCTTAGTGACGATTCAGCGAAAAGGGTAACCTTGCTTACCCCCAATGAAAACAATTTTGCAAAAGAAATTTACTAGTAAACTTATTATTATTATAGGTAAATGCAAACACATTTTCAATACTGATATGATTTAAATATTTAAAATAATGGGCGTTTGATAACTGATATAATGTTAGCAATCCATGTTGATTTGTGGGTTCAGTTTTTGCCCTTACGTAACGATTTCTCTGTCTTTATTAAATTTATAATATCTATGGTGATCTCTTGGATTGATTTCCTTTTTGTGTAGGAGTCTTTCTACTTGTATTCTATTATTTGTATTATAAAGGAATAAATATAATACAAAAAAAATTAAGAAATTAAAAATTATTATTAAGAGATATCAGAACTTGTGGTTAATATATTGTTGCAATTAATTTATATAATAAAAAATTATTCTTTAAATAAAAACTGCATGGTCTTATCAACAGTAATGTTTAAAATATAGGTGGGGGGGGGGGTCACAAGGCTTGCATCTAGGATCACTTTTACTACTTAAAAAAATCATTCAAGAGAAAATGAAGAAGAAGAAATAGAATCCTAATCTGGTATACAATGATGTTGAAAACATCTTGTATCACCCTCGCATATTTTCCCAAATTATCTAGCATTAGCAATGTCTTTGCTTATTATCTTCTGAAAATTTCATAGAAAACGATTGAAATAGGGTTTTCCCACAACATATTATCTATCAATTACATCGTAAGTATATAATCATTCGACCTATTAATTTCGTCAAAGTTTCCAAAATGGTGTCCCAAAAGAAACAAGCAAAAAACTATCGGATCAAGAAGATGGGAAATTATTTTCTATCGTAAAGAAAGTGTTTTTAATCGTGAAATAGCCACCATAGTTAAGTGTAATCAGTCTTCAGTGATTAGAGTTATCAAAAAGTACAGTGAGGCGGAAAAGATTGATTCTAAGTGCATGGTGAAAGCCTAAGGAAAACCTAATCGATAGAAGACTTCATTTCATTAAATTAACTAAGTTATGGTGCGAAGTTTCCGATGTTAGGCGACGACTTCTTGTTTGTGAACCAAGTGGGCGTAGATGCGGAGGAATCCATTCGTTTCCGAGTCTGCAGTGGGTTAAAGAACATAAGAAATAGACCATGGGGCAGTGCTTAATATCAACAATTATGTCGGAGATACATATGTTAGATTTTCTGGAGAAAAATATTCACCTGCGCACTCCCTACAATTAAGCATCTACCCGCTGTCATGGTATGGAGTTGCAAGGCACGCCCAAGGCGTGTCTGGGATGATAAATGCCTCAAAACACCTTGAAGTACAACAGAATAAGATATTGCCTAGTGGGAATTATTTTTGTGGAAAAAGACTATAATGCACCTAACTAATTCAATCCTAGATGACTATCAATAAAATTAGCAGAATGAACTGGTTAGTCCAATTCCCCTACAACAATAAATAGCAAACAAGATACCTAAAAAGATACATAGTACAACAAAGACGTATTAATAGAATTTCTAGTTCTAGCTTTACATCATCGTCGTATTTCAAAAGTGGGGCAAGGGAAACTAGTAAATCTCACGCCAAAAAATGACAAATCACACCAGATTTTTAGCACTACGCCATTGGCTTGAACTCATCTCAAAGGAGAAAAACCTGATTTGATATACGTAATACGAAACTGAAATGATGACAATCATCCTTTTTTTTATTATTATTTGAGCAAAAATGAAATGTGGAACAATAGATGCAGACACATAGATCAGAATATAGGATACAGTAGAGCAAGTAAAGCGTGAAGAATTCTAAAATCTTTAAGAACGAACAGAAAAGAGAACGTTCACACCACTAGAAAATTGGAAACATTATTACCAGAACCTATTGACCGAAGATCGTCCTGAATTTCTTATAATAAATGATGATGAGACATTCAACTTAGAGACAACATTAAACAGGAAAACTCAATAACACCCACAGAAGTAAAGAAAATCCTTATGACAATGAAAAATAGACGGGCTCCGGGACCTGGAGAACTTCCGATGGAAATGTTAAAACACGAACCAGATGTACTCTTACAACTTCTCGCTTTTGTTTTTAATTGTTTCCTAAGACGCGAAGAGCTACCACCTAAATGGAAAACAGCATACGTTTCAAATATTCATAAAAACGAGACAGGAAAAAATGCTCCAACTTTAGAGGATTAAGTGTAACAAATTCTATCTCAATGTTATAGGGTAGGATTATTAAAGAACGAATAGACGGTCAAGTAACGGATGATGAGGAGGAACTTTGAATTTAAGTGAAGCAGGATTTTTCATTGTAACTTTATTAACTAACAAAATACTAGATTAACTGAATTATAGGGCATCGGCAGTATAAGGTTTACATTATTGGTTTTTCCGGATGGATACTTTTTTATAGGCAAATTTTTGAATTGAGGTACTCTTAGAATACGAGTAAAAACTCACGTTTTTTGAAGTATATTTTGCCCTAATAAATAAACACCTATTTGGAAAACTTTGAAATTAAATATGAAATAAACTGCCATTATAATAAAATTTGTTTGATCACTCAGAATCCGTTAGACAAATATGAAGTTTTTGAAGAGCTTTCAAAGTGTGGGGTTAGAACTTTTTCATCGGATAATAGTGAAGGTTAAAAGGGCTAAGCTATAACAGGTTATAAATGGTAGTTTGGCACCGCTCAGAAAATTCCTTACAACTATCAAAAAAACTTGTTTAAATCACCTTTAAAATTACTTGGTATTATGCAAAAATATTTTACATTTTATCAATGTGGATGAATTAAATGTTCTAATTCTCAGAAATTGCATCTAAAATGTTTACTTTGAAACTAACTGACTTATCTTTACCACTGCATGAAGACACTTTTTTCCTTAGAGGCAACAAAATATTACTAAATTACAGTTTGATTATTTTCTTTATTTCATTTAGTAGTTCTCTTAAAAGATAAAATGTTCGAAGTAAAATTCTTTATACATCTAAGTTTAATAATTAAAAATGTGGTAAGTATATAGTCGTCTTATTCAATATCGTACACAATTTTTCAGGTTATGGTATCATTAGAAAAAGTAAATGTTTGGGGAATACAACACTTCATTTGGTAAACTCAAGTTTTTTGTTCTTTGCATTATCAATGCTGTTTATTTCTGCTGATTATTGTAATATAAAGGAATTGATTAACTTTGGTTGCTTTTTATATAGGCTTTGTATGGTATTTAGCTAGGTGTGTTTTACTCTTTAATGTTTAATTAGAAAATTAATGCTTACCATGTATTGTTTTTTGTATTAAACCTATTAAATCGTTGACTTCTTCCTTAATAAAATTCCTTTTTGTTAAAGGATTATAAAAATTTTAGAACAATAGAAGGAATTTCTTTAGAAATTCTAATATTGTGCAATATCCTAAATTTTAGATACTACATAAAGAATTGGGAAGGTTTCTAATCCGCTTTTAAAAATCTGCAACGGGAACAATAAAAGGTTATGTCAAAAAGTAAATTTGTGCACTTTGATGTTGAAAGATATCAGATTATCACTGAAACTGTCTTTTCGTATTGACGTTTGTTTATAGATTAATAAAAATTTCAGTGAAAAGATATTTTTAACTACAAATTAATAATCAAACTTACCACTTATATTATAATAGTTTAATGGCATCTAAAACTGTTGAATATTTGAAAAGCAAGTGTTAGCTAAGAGCACTTCACAGCACATGGTGTTTTACAAGGCGGCAGCAAAATCTGTATACAATGTCAAATCGAGATGTACCGCCTAAATTTAAATTATCAAATTTATTTTTTATTTTTATTTTATTTGAAAAATTATTTTTACATACAATGAATCTAGCATTTGATTGTAATACCAGCAGCAGTCTTAAACAGACACTAAACAGTCCAGAAGATCAGCTTCGAAGCAATTTACTTTGAAATTCTGACCGTTTTTGCTACGAATACGTTGTAATTCAGTATCTTATTAATACCTACTGCTCCAAACAGTCGTTTAGATTTTCCAAAACTTATCATGTCATAGAATCTCCCCGTTTTAGTAAACTTTCCTTAACTATTCGTCCTTAAGACAGGACTACTGATGACTACACGATGCCGACGGATGATAGTACAAAGCACGGAACTCTCGATTAGGTTTCCTACTGCCTGAAAAGTTTCAAAAGTTCCATTCTTTTATCAGTCTTAAACTTGCTGACTTGGCGCTAATCGCCCCGCTTTTAAAAAACGCAAGTTTTAGAACAGTGTAGTTCAACCATGATTTGAATTTGGCGCGTTACTAACCGATGATGTGGTACCTTTGGCAATGAATGGAAAAGTCACATAAATGCCATATACCAACCAATGCAGGCTGAATCGCTTTCCTCATAATTCCTAGATCGTAGTCTTCATTTCGTACATCGTACATAAATAAAAATTGTTGTCTCTAATTTATTCATAGTAATTATCTGCATTTAAAGTTTTGCTGGCTATAACATAATTCCATCGCAATCTGTTTATAAAGATAAAATTTTTTAAAGTAATTTTATAAATCCTCGATTTTCTATTTCTATTTGCGTATTTTTTGTTTTAACCCCCAAAGACGCCACTTACTCTGCTAGTAAAGCGCCAAATTCAAATTATGGTTCATCACTTCATTCTTTTAAAATTTGTGCCTTTTAATAGCGGAGCGACTAGCGCCAAATCGGCGGTTTTGGGACTAAAACAACCTTGCAAATGCCCAGGTAGCTCGGGCCGTGAAATCACTGACAACTTACCTAATACAGAAGGCCATGCTCAAAACAAATCTGGAACTTTCTTTTGTTCTTGTTTTAATGACTGTTATTGCTTGTGTCCACGACCAGATAGTACGCTACCATGCTACCAATGAAAAAACGTCCGATTTTCAGGAGGCGATTTTTTATTGGTAGCACGATAGCGAACTCTGTGGACACAAGCAATGGTAACAGAATACTAAATATTTAGCCTGTTTTTGTATCGATATTAAAGTTAGCCAGTTATTGGTCTTGATGTAAACAAATTCATGTGACTCATACGAGGTACTAAGTTGGCAAAGCAGCAACCGAGTGCAAGTTCTACGTACGTTAAGTCACAGAAATCTTAGTATCGGAATAATTTCAACGTTCCCATTTTCAATTTGTAACGGGAAACACTATTCATCTAGAAGTATAATCAATGAGGATTTTTTTTAACAGAGATCATAGAATGCTTAGCCAAACTATAATAGTATCACTGCTCCATATTATGGGTTTCGTAGATGTATAATAGAATTCCATTGGTATGACCATTATTCTAAGGGCATTTTTGTTTGTTGTTTAATATATCCTTTCTTTCATCTTCTTTTCTTCAGTTTCTCTTAATCACTGAATGTGATACAAATCCAGTTGTAATCTTTAATTACGTCAGCGATTCTCAAACTTGTACGTCGCACGTCTCACCAAGTATAATTTATAGCTATCCAGAGCCCCCAAGTTCTAATACGTCGAGGCATTGGTTAATACTTCTTCATCTAAGATATTGCTTTTTCTCATTTTAAGGCCTTATTTAAACCTTTAGGCTATGGCTGCAGTGCACGCTTTTTTGCGTTAATGGCAGTTAGCGCGTATTCGAGCAAACCTAAATAAGTGATTGTAGGTGGTTCCAGTGCAAGTTTTATGATAGCACAAGATCATCGGTTCTTGCTTGTGGTTCAAACAAGTTTGTTTTGATAGTGCGAATTTGTGAGAAATTATAACAAAACTGCATTGCGCCAATTAAAAAATCCGAGATCTCAGAAGTGATCTACCAATTAAAACAATCCCGACTTTGCTCAACTCTTATCCATATTATGCATATAAGAACTCTAGTCTTTCTTAGAGTTCCTATAATAAATACATAATATGGATAAAAGCTGAGCAAAGTCAGTATTGTTTTAATTGGTGGATTACTTCTGTGATTTTCTAATGTATTCTAAATATTCGATACTGTTTTAATGTGTGTTGCTATGGAAATTATATTGAAAAAAAGACATTTTGGATCAAATATGCCCTCCAACACTGCGACATAGCCCAATTCTATCCTTATAGGTATATAGGAACTCTAGTCTTTCTCCAATACTATGCAATATTATAGTTGTATGTACCTAACAAGATACGATAATACTCGTAGAAGAACAGAACTTCTCAAGATTTCTTCAAAAGTTTAAAAGGTTACGAACTATAGTATATTAGGAAACATTGCTCTGTTGCAGTACGAAAGATATTAAATTTTCTGTCACATTCTAAAACGCTGTTTGAAGTTCGAGTCTAAAAAAACGTGATTGACAATGACAATCTTCCACTAACCTTATGCTGTCAATTACATCTGAGATAAACTATAAGCGAAGTGGACCGAAATAAGCAAAATCAACAGCGTCTTTAAATTAAACATTCCGGTCTGGAACACTAAAGATGGCCGTGTGTTAACCCAATATTACTTACTTATCAAATTTAATTGAGTTGAATGTAGAATTTTCTGACAAACAAAATTTCTTTAATATATCCATCATGCTGTACAAAAATGATTAAAGCAATTTTCGGGCCTAAACTTATTTTCTGGTAAAGTCTACTGCAACCATAGTTTTAAACCACGAATTTGCTTTAATGCGCACGAACTGCCATCCCCACAGACGTTTACGCTGTAACCATAGTCATAGCCATAATGCTTGTCAAGAAGCTACATATCTTACAGAGAAACGACTGCAAAGCCACTATCTAAGAAACAACTAGCAGAAAAGCGGTTGTATCGAGTGTGTCGATATAGCAAGGAAGGCAGAATGCAGAGAGATCATTCCATCCAGGGCCGCCGCGTAGGCGCAAAAAACGGTTAATCAAAAGGGTAGCATTTGGCTTATCAAAGAAGCGGCATTTGAGATGTGCGCCCACGGGGTACAAGGGGGCGGTTTTTAATAGTTTGTTAACAAAGGCTGTTTATGTGCATCCGGCGGCTCTGTTTTTATTTCATAAAGTTTTTTGTTTTTCTCTCGAGTATCTACTAGCAATTTCAAGTTCAATTCGACTACGAATAAATTTTGTATCTTCCATTTTCTATTTTCGAATAGAAAGCGTATAACTTTACCACAGGTCCACAAAATTCAAAGCTGGCGTTGCGTTCTCGCCTTTTTAAAACGTATTCTAACGACATAACTAGGAAAAATTGCAATAAATATCAATTTTGTGCTATTATTCACTTTGGAACTGCTTTAGAAAAGTTAAATGTTGCACAAACCCTCGTCTTATTTCGGACTAACACGTCAAAGAGACTGGATGAAACATGAAGCGGTCGAGATCATTGCAAGAAACCTCAAAAGTAATTTTCAAAATCCATCCTTAGTAAGACAAAAACTATCGATAGATTCAGAAAACAACCCGAAATTCTCAGGCTTACAAGATTACATGAACCAAACCATATACACGGTAGAATTTACACCATATCAGTTGACAGCTAGGATAATGTTTCATTTATAAACGAATTTAAGGCCCATTTGATTTATTGTAGTGAGTGTGCGAGTGTGATGTGATGCTTGAGGAAGCAATATTATACTTACGTCCTTGTTATCTTCTTAATAACCAAAAAAACCTTAAAAAGCACTACTCTTGTGGTGTTCCTTCAATCTTAAGTTATCGAAGAGACTTGAATTCGTTTTTATAGTTCCCGAAATTTTGTTCCACACATCTACAAAGCAAGCAAGGCCACATTCAGAATGTCTTAATATGACCTTGCTTTATTACACGTTTGTCTTTGTGTGTTTGGTTATTATTCAATCCACAAATTTGAAATATTGGGAACAATGCAAAATAATCTACACATTTATAGCTTTAAGCGGGCAACCTGTGCATTAACTATAAGTCCATCTTTAGTGTACATGGCAGCTACGCATTTGATGACGGAGTACGTATACTTATAAAGTAGGCTCTAAAACTTACGGAAATCATAAGAAATTTTTTTGAGCCTTTTTTTCCTGTTTAGGGTCGACACATCAACATGTCGATTATAATTCTGACTGATAGACTTTTAATATTCTTATTATAACGAAGGAATCAGAATTATCTTTTATAATCCAGTTGTCTTTACTTACTCTTACTTCGCAATAGCGAAATCCGGATTTGCTGAATGTATTTCAGGCCTAAGAATAAATGCGTCGGTACCAAATGGAATGTTTTTGTTTTTTGTTTGTGTAGATATATTTGTGAGTAGATACAATAAGATTAACAAAGGCAGTAGATGCTTCATATTTAAGAAATTATCAGAAGTCACTTTGATAGGAAAGTACAGTTTTCAGGACAAAGCATGGAAAAAGGTAAACAAGGTTTAAGGTTGAGGATATTTTGCAGTAATGTGTTTAACCTCAGTGTTGTTAAGAAAGTCGAGATTGCTGAATCCTAAGAGTTCTTCTATCAAACGCTTTTGATTCTTTTTGTGTATGCTGCAATACTTTAGTTTGCAATTATTTCTGAGAAGGTCTTACCTTTATAGATAATAAGAGTACTTTTACTTGATTCAAACTATGCTCAATCCAAACCATAATATTGAACAGTAAAAGTTATCAGTAAAGCCTATATTCATTCATAGTCATTCTCGCCAGTTAAAGGCACGTCTAAAGATAGTAGGATTAACAAGTTTTCGCGCTGCTTAACAAAATCTGATACAATTATGCCTTGCTGTTAGTATCTTTCTTTCCCGGATATTATCCGTCGATTACTCTTATTTTCATTTTTCTTCGTTTTCTTCTCCTCTATTAAACAAACAGCATGTAAAATATAATCTTAATAATTTTACATTATTTTTAGTGTTGTATAAATATAAAAATCATGAAGAAAACTCAGTAGAATGTGTAAAACCAATCAATTCCAAAGCAACTGTGGGATAACATTAGCCAGCTTTTTCTTATCAATAGAAAAAATGTTAACTTTAATTCCATTTCACCGTACCAACTGTGTAACTGCTAAAATGCCTAATGCGTCAAAAGTTACATTAGTAGCATTTTGGCATAAGAAATTTGGTTAAATTATGAGATCGCCAAATGGAGATAAACCACTATAAGTAGTAGATTTTTACAGCCAATAAAAAGAGTAAAACAGAAAGAAACCAAGCAAGAAGAGCAGATAAGAAAGATGAAAGCAGTAATTTCCTGTTTGATCCCGCCCACCGACTGCCTTCGCTAAGATGCCATCCTTACCTTCATAATTCCTTCAATTCTTCATCCTTCGAGTTTCTAATGATCCTGGCAATAAGAATCATCTAAATTGTAGAAGATTCTGTATCTGTTACTAAACCGCTATGCTCTGTTTAGTATTTGAATGTTTTTCTCAAAGATTGATTCACTTTTAGCTAAGAAAACTCTTTTAGAGTTTTTTCTATTATAGCTAATGCTTTATGTTAAATCGAAAAGTAATGATAGTTATCATTGCTAGTGATGCTAGGAGAAGATTTAGAAGTGCCAAAACTTTGGCCTGTTCTAAAAAACATGCCAAAGAAGGCGCTATTCTGTTATCTTCAGTAGTCTAAAAGTGTACACTCTTGATTGTAACTGTTCCAGTTACAATTGGAAGTAAATCGGTTACCGACGCTACCGGGCAGTCGCTAACTTTTCTATACCGAGCGATCTCTAGGGCAAAATCAGGAATAATAATAGGCGGTTCGTAGAGTAATTCAGGATTTCTGAGGTTCTTGCAATACCGATTTAAAATCCTTTTTGTCTACAATTAAGGAACTTCATACACATAGGAAAGGTATTGTATAGTAAAGAAAGTGGCGGCTCGTATTTTAGGGTTCTGAATTAATGGATTAAGTACGTCTTTAAGTTGATATGATAAATATCAAAATGGCGTTTGAATTTCTGATCATATATAATAATATAAATAATTTTAGCTTTTTCCTATACAATATCTTCGTTTTATGGATTTCTTTTAATTAGTCAGAAAGCTTTAAGTTACGGAACAAAATATTTCAGTGAGGGACTTGAAAGGAAGATTACAACTTTTCAAATTTATTTTTAAATGCTAATTATCACAAAATGATAAATTGATATATTAACTTTATTTCCAAGTCGGTTTTTATAACAACAACAAAGCTTTTATCCGGAACATGTCACAATATCTTCTCGTCGGTTTTTCACGTATCATTTTTTCTATTTATATCCCCACAACAGCTGATCTTTGAACGTCGTACGTTGTTTTCTCGACAGCGACGTAAAGAACCCGGATAAAAAGGTTCTTAGAACATAAATGTTTGTAAACTATATTTCACTTATAGAAGCTGCTATAATTGAAATAAAGTGATTCCGTTTTTATACATCGTTTTACAAGCGTTTGAAATTAATTTGTGTGAAAACAAGCATGTGATCAACGTATTTTCAATTACAGCGTTGTTAACTTTTGCGTCTGAATTATGAATGATTCCAAAACGTTACTATATGAAAATTGATGTTAAAATTACATACTGTCCTTACATGTTCTTCTCTTCAAATACAGGCATACTTAATGATATAATGATACCAAGTTACTGTTCCAGTTATTGTTCTTGACTTCGTAAATATTTTAGTAAACATTTAGGTTTGTTAAAAAATATGACAAAAGTAATATTTTCAATTTAGCCAACTAACTATAAACAATTACAAAATACATTATTAAAATTAATTAATGTAATTAACGTTTAATTATGCATTTAGGCGTAGCCAAGTCAGGTGGGATTAGTCACATAACTATTTTTTTTGTGATCTGACCTTATTGAGCTGTGTAAAGCCTAAAATCAGTTTCATAAAAAAAGAGTATGGTGAATAGATAAGTGTGTCAATAATTTTAGGTGACCTGCAATTATTCCACGTAACTATTGTTCTTTTTTCCTTAAAGAAAAGAACCTGATCGCTTCCTTACTACGTCTCTAGTAGACAGTTTGATTATCAATTAATTAAAACATTTGCATTGAAAGACTTTTACCGCTTGGCAAGCTTAATAGAAAATTAGCAAGATGTAATAATTCTCATTAATGGTAATCATTTAGTAAGTTTGGAATTTCAAGCATAATGATAGTGTGCTTTTCACATTATGTTTATGTTGCGCTTAAATAGGACAAAAACGAAGTTTTCAAGTTACGTAAAGCGCGACTAAAGGAGGAAAGCGCAAGTGGAAGTAGAACTAACGCGGTACTAGTATAGTAAACTTTGGATGAACTTAAAGCAGTGCATTATTTCAGAAATTTCACGAGGTGTACGCGCCGCGACATGTCACAAAATGAATAGCTTTTCTTAAGAAAACGCGATAACGTTCAAGCTTTGCACGTCTACATTCGCTTTTCGATAAGCACATTTTAGTTGCGATTAATATTTAATGGGACACATAACTTCCACTTTTTACATGTCTCGGAATCTTATTTACATATCTTTGGTATAATAAACACACGAAATTCACAAATAATCATAAATAACCAAATTATGACAACGTCATGAACATTTATGTTAAATTCTGAATTTGCCTACGAAAAAATCACGTTAGCAACAAATTTATTTCAATTGTTTTTGAGCGAACATTTTAAATTTGGATAAAATTAATGTGGAAAATATGAAAATTAGGTAATTACATCTATCCATGCTTGTTTTAAAGATTGTTGTTTGTATTATAGCTTATAAAGTACTACTTATGCAAATATAACAACAAACAGACAAGACACTTAAAGTACAGAAGGACTTACCGAAAGTTTGATTTTATTGTCAAGAAACGGTTAAGGGATTGGAAAAGTTGGAGAGAGCAAACGCAACTAAAGCACGTGCAAACCCCTTGACGCTAAACTAATAAATAAAAGATAACTCAAAAGATTTTAACGCAACTAAGCTGTCTATTTCGAATTTTGGACGTATTTGTAATTCTTGTTTACTTTTTACATTTTTAATTAACTTTTTATGTTACACATACAATAAATATTTACGTAATTGAAAGTGTAAAAGAGTAAAACAACTTGATTGATGCATCCGTGTCATCTTTAATGCTTATTTATTACTTTCAGTCTTAAATACAATTTTTTAAAAAAGTTATAAAAAGTTGAAACAAAAGTTATAAAAGAAAACTGTGAAGAATAGAACAGAGAAAAGTAAGAAAGTGAGTGAGAAAACATAAATGGTCCAAATGTAAACAACCGCGCGAAAATCAAACTACAACAAAGTGCTAAAACAAACTAAGAAACAAGAAGATCACAACACTGAACACCAAAAACTAATGAAGCATCAGCACTGAGGAGAGCGCAAGAGCACACACAGACACACATGACACACAGGGGGGCGCGCACGAACCTTGCACCAGGTCCCGCTGGAGCTCGTCTCCGAAGGGGTGCGGGTCCGACTGCTTTCAAAAATATGCCGGCTCGCAATGGACGCATAATTCCCGGATCCCCGTTAATGAATCCGATTAGACAAAGCTTGCAAGAGCCAAGAACGCTTGCGCCTTTCCACCCCACATACAAGACTCCCCTCTCCGTCTCCTTTACTCTTACTGTTTTACCCTTAGATATAAATTAAGGGGCGGCGTATACTTGGCCGTCGTTAGAATCACACACGTATAGCGCCCCCTCTCTTTCTGCCCGCCGACCACTAATTACCGCTGACGGAGAAGGACGAATCCTTAACTCTCTCTACTTTGCATAAATGCACCAAGAAATGATGTACGCTCCTGGACGTTTTCTTTTTAACTAACGTTTCTTACAGAGACATAAGTTTCGGCTCCTTCTTCTTCATTAGCGCGCACACACAGACATGTTTTTACAGTCGATTTTTTCTTTACTTTTTACCCTGCACTCGCTCGACAAAAACGTTCATTTCTTAAGATCTTTTCTTGACAATGCTAGCGCGCTTAACAGTTTTTTCCAGAGCGTGCGGTTATATTTGCGGGTTTTGAGAGGTTCCGGACAGGACTGAAGCGATACGGACACAGTCCTGTAGGAGTTCTACGCGCCAACGCGATTCGGGGTTGTTCATCGGATATGCCCCACAAATCTTTCGAACTTGTTCCTTGCAGGAATTCACTGTGTCAGAGACCACATCCTCTGGGAAATGTTTTATTGAAGCCGCGATAAAATAGAACAGAAAAATATTAAGTCTCTCAGATATAAAACTTTGGTTTACGACCGCTTCATATTTTCTTGCGAATATCTTCACTTCTGAACGTTCTAGACACCAGAAATCTCGTCACACTATAAACTTTGTGACACAATATTATTACTTTACAATCAAATTTGTTTTCGATTATGGAAACTTCGCGAACTTATTTAAACATAAACATAAAATACATTCAAATGTTACGTTACGTTCAAGATAATAGATGAACTAGGGAAGGTAACTTTACTATAATAATGCCTCGGCGTGCAACAAGTTCTTCGAGGCGGTAATTTGGGGGCGACTATTAACACGCTGATAATTAAATTTAGTGAAAAATGAAAATGTTAAAATAAAGTATTTGCTAGAAGGTATTCTGTAACTGAAATGTCGGATAAACAAACATTAATTTGTTTTACAAAAAAAATTTATTTAAAATTAAAACGTTTTGTTAAGAGCATCGGTTACATTCGGCGTGAAAATTTGCCCTTTGATTATCATTTCACTCGTAAATAAATGAAATTTTACTTTTTTCCTTTGTGATTATTATTATCTTTTTGGTAGATCATAATTTCCACAAGAAAGCACTTACTGAAATCTTTTTACTCTCCTTTTTGCTTCACATTGCTGAAAATACCGACGAAAATTCCAGTATAGTTAGTATATTTAGAAATACTCATTTGGTTACTTTTTTCTATATGATAATGTTTCTGATACAGAATACTGCAGTAGCTATTTATTGTACTTGAAAACTAATATGCCCTTTTTTGTTTCGGATACTTTTTCTTTGATTCAAGCATCGCTTGCACCCTTGTAATTGTTAGAAGTATTATATATAACTTGAAAAATGATCAGTGTATCTACACTTACTCAAAGAATTATCTAGTTTCAATGGTCACACTTGCACCATAATGTTTCCTAATTATAATTGGTTTTTTTCCAAAACTAAGTTTGTTAAGCTGGTCAACAACTGAAGTGGGTTACATTTTCTGCATCAAAAACTGTCAAAACTTGAGATACTGCAGGGCGTCAAGGAAACGATGTAGAATAAATTTGCAGATCCGATCGCAAAGAGTAAGGTTACTTTGAGTATTTTGATCACATACATACATACCCGTACATACCTATATTGAAGTTAGCAAAAGTTGTTTACTGAAAAAGTTAAAATATGCAAATATACAGACATATTCAAAAACTCACAACTTTCGCTTTGAGAGATAGAAATGATGGTAGTGTTTTGAGTTATGAAATCAAATTACCAAAAGGTTTTTAAATTACAGTTTCTTGGAGAAACAAAGTCCTAGTCTCATGTTTTAAAACACAAACATTTCAAACTCTTAAAAGGTTTACATTTAAATCAATTTTGTATGCGTTTTATATTTTTATGCGGATTTTTTTAAAGTAAACATACATAGTTTAAGTACTTAGAAACGGTATAGCTTCACTCCGGCAAAACGATATTCAGACTTGCTTCTTTTTGAAACACAAAATCCAACCTTTACGAATCAAAAAAATAATTTCTTGCGCCAAGTCGTACCAGCTAACTTTTGACATTCTTCTACGACATAAAAATAAGAAACTTCAATTTTGAGTATTAGTAGAATCCGTTTCATACTTTTAAAATCGTTTCATTTGTATTCAGATTGATTTAGAAGTACTTCCATTTACATAGCTACGTACTTTAATAGCACATTGCTTATTTAAGAAACAACTGAAAAATATGATTGAAGGTTTACACACAGATTTGGCAAAACAAAAGAAGCATGTGAATAACGCATGTGTCAAGAAAAGAGTGGTGGCAAAAAACAGAAAACAAAAAGCAAGCTAAATATCAAAGTCACAATTTCATTTGGTACAAGTATTCTTCCTATGCACTACACTGTGATATTTCACTTAAATTTCAATCATTTTGGTGATCTGAAGAAGTACAATTCAAAAAAGATAGATTTACAAAACTTATGTCAAAAAATCTTCATCGTGTAGTGTCAGTGATCAAAATCTCTATTTCAAGAATGCAAGCATCAAACTAAAATGTACCATATACATGTGAATCAGGAAGAGGCGTCTTCTAGTTTGATGAAAAATATCATATACTTAGAAACGTTAACAAACGAAAATAGCGCGTTTTGAATATACTGGTAAAAACAAGATTTAAACCTAGGCTTAATGTATAACCACTGAAACACTACGTGAGGTACATTATCTAGCCAAAAAATAATCATGGCCCTTCAAAACAGTACTGCAAAAGACAACAAAATTATTTTGTTTGTTGATTTCTTCATTTTGAAAAATTCTTAAAGCAACTAAAAAGAGCGAAAAGAGTTATAGATTCTGCACTTTTCTTCAAACGGTACATTTGTTAGTAAGTGAAGAGTTAACTTTGCGTTTTGGAAGTTACACCTGAATTCTACACATAACAAAGCCCACTAAACTAGTTAAAAGCCAATTTTCACTTTTATAAATGTTATAAAGTATTATGAAAATTGTCTAAAACCATTGTGTAATATTTCGGAAATAGTAACAGTTAATCGGGAAAGACTTTTCGGTTCTGGAATTAAATCCATGAGATCGTATGACCTTATGGTGGGTGATCAAAAGTAAAGGAATGACAGTTAATCGACTCATGTGGAAACTACAGAATAGCTTAAGACACAAAAAATCAATTGTTGTTAGCCGTTATCTTGAAAACGGTAACTTTCCCAATTTAGATTTTTTTTATCGCTGTCCACATTGTTTCAATATGATTCATGAGTTTCTAGATGTGTGTTAAAAACAAGAATTTACAATCTCTCTTTTTAAATCAAGAGCCAAAAAGGTTCTTCTAAAACGATACTTGATTTTGATGCCATCGATGGACCATTTTCAGTAATTTCCAACGGTATAACTGATATAAGATTGAACAAGTTCGTCTTTTGTTTTTCAAAGTACGTAAGTAAAAAATGTTTTCATGTAAAAATTAACACGAGGAAAACTATTTACTGTCATTGATCTTAAAGCAATGAAGGTTTCGCATGCGACCATCTACAATACTCTTAAGAGGGTTGAGTGTGAAATACTGCTTAGCAGATTATCCAGTAATGGTAGAAAAATTAGAAAGATGCCGAGAAGAAAGAAGAAAGAAGTGTAAGTGCGGCTGTTTGGAAACTAGGACAGTCATATAGGAAACTTAGAAGTCCGAAATTAATATGCTGGAAAGAAATTAATTAAAGAAAAGGTAGTAATCATAAAAAGAAAATCGACTACAAACAAAATTAATTGGAACATCAAAGAACCCTTATTTGCGTAAATTACGAAATCGCCGTTTAAAACCTATGCTTCGTTTGGATGTGTCTATGGCGTGAGAACGTAGCAGACACACCCAACTTAAAATATAACAGAACTCAGATTAAAGCAAAAATCCGTCATCTTACCGCAGAGCACTTTAAGACGTTGATGACTAAAATATTTGCCAAAATTAGAGAAGCAGCAGATTGTGGTATTGATTGTATTACTTCACACTAGTGTAAATGTGTTGCTATTGTTGCCAAATTATTTTATATTTCTGTTATATAATCAATCAATCTTTAGGTTGGTGCAGATTCTTAGTTGAGACGCCCATATAGAGCCGTAATGCGATTCAAAACCCCCAACTAAATAGTTTGTACAAGTAGTTCTATTAATTCAATGTAAGTACCATTTAGATCATTTCGACGAGGATTTGATTTGAAATACTTTGTGACATTTTTGTGTTGGGCCATTCACAGCTCTCTCTATTTGATTTATTCCATTCCAAAGGAAAACCTTTCTTACGCCTAACGCAGAAAATTCTGATCACTATATACAATTGCTTTTGTTCGCTAGGCAGAATCCTCATAAACTCAAAATGTGGCACAAGGTTTTACTACTGCTATATATGCAGTTTTACCTTTAATTGAAAACATCTTGATATCCTAGAAAATTGACTCTTGTCACACTAGAATTGCACTTTAAGGGCGCGGATCGAAATTTCAATCCATAGAGGCCCATGCAATGTAGTGTTGTTTTTTAGTTTTTGATTCCATTGTGTAGACATTTCTGTGGTCGATTAAGACTACTGTCAAGCAGGTGAAGATATGTATACTTAATTTAGGATTTTCTAGTTCAATACGTATATGGGTAAAGACTAACTAATTCTTAAACAGAAAGACGCCACAGGTTTAGTACTATCAACAGATAATTTAAAGATAACCTTGTGACGTCATCATTAAAAACTATTATTCAATGTCACGTAGTAAAATTGTCAAATGGTGAATAAAGATGTTACCTGAACGTAAAACTTTGCTAGTTGATTATCGTACTCCAAAGCTTTCTTTATCGTGAAATCTGAAATACCCAAAAGAATTATATTTAACGTAATCTAATCTGTGACTTTCTGTAAAATAAGAAATTATTTTAAACGTAGTGTCTAAGCAAATAATAGCATTATTAAATTACAAAACTAATTTTGAAATAATCCAGGTTTTAGATTTCATTTCTTATAAAATAAAAAATTAAATAATGTTAATTATCATCATTTGAATGTCGTTTAGAATTACTTGGGGCAGCTCAAAATATCTTCAAAATTAACTTCACGAATGCATAATGCCACAACATCCAAGTATGCTAACACCTACCTTGTTAATGAATTACGTAATAGCAGATTTAGCAAATGATGTCAATGTGCGTAGAGAAGGCAAGCCTTATACCTAGTAGTAGTAGTTGAAAAGGAAATGTTAAGACGATGAAAATTAGTCACGAAGTACGGAACAGATTATAATGCATGTGAACTGTCTTTGTAATTTTTCCAAGTCTACAATTATTAAAATAAAAGCAAATTGTGTTTAATGGTAGATAGCAGTGAGATGATGTATTCAAAATAAGTCATTTAGAAGACATCTTTATCTTTCATTTTCATTTGTAAAAAATCTTTATAAGTAGTGCAAATAAATAAAAATTCCAAGAGTAGAGAAAGTGACTGGCTTGAATAAAATAACAATCAAAAAGTTTTGATTTTAAAAGTTTGGTTTTAATAATCTAAAAGTGATAATTATCAACAATTACCAGTCAGCTGTTACATTTACTTTCTTAGATGTATAACAAAATTCTGAATTAGTTTTACAATTTCTAGATTGTATCATCTTGCAAACTAAGATTTACAATGCATATGTTGCGTGTGGTGTGTGACTTTAAGATTGAATGTTTGGACGAAATAATTTAAAAAAATCTAACAATTTTTTTGGAATCACAATGTAGGTAGATTTATCTTACAATTAGAGACTTAATTATGAAGGAAATTATTGGGTGGGTTGTCCTTATGTAAGTGTTTGTATAGTCATTTATACATTTTAGCAATGCCCTTCTATGGGTAGCCCTATTCTGAAGTTTGTAACAGAGACGAGCGCGTAGAATAAACACACAAAATCTTATGTATTACCAAGTGCCCTTGTTAGACTGAACTAACTAAACTAAATGGGTTCATTTGGAATAAAATCTTTAAAATACGGGCTCATTTACTGACTGTTCTGTTTCTTAATTTCTAGAAATCTCCTAAAATAAGTAAGTATGGTAAACTAGTTAGTTTAGTTTTTTATTAACTATGACAAGTGGTTTCAATCAAAAGAATTACGACTTTACGATATTTTTATTTGTCATTTATATTTATGTCCACGCGTCCCTGAAAAGTACCTTAACTGTTCCTACTGAGAATCGGATATATCTAACCTCTGATTGTAACAAGATCTCCGGCTTTCACTACTTTTGCCACTAAAGAATCTCCTTTTCAACAATTCTGGTAAACAAATCCCTGCCAGAAATCAACTCTTTTTGCTAGATATAGAACTTCGAGAAAGAAGTAAAGAAAAATGGCTTTTATGTAAACGCAATTTATTTGGTAATCTTTTCTTACCATTTTAAACTGGTCAAAGAATCCGAACAAGACTTTCTTCAACGATATCTAATAAGTACAGTAATATCTCGTTCAGTAGTCCATTTTCAAGATAAAAACCTTTGCCAAAAAAATTATATAACTTAAATATGGAACCTCAGTGTTTTACGTTATGAAGATTTTTCTTTTGTGTAAATATTCTCTATTGCATCATCTATTGGTAAGAAGTATAGAATAACACTAGTTTCATTCTTATTTAAATTTTAGTATTCGTGCAGGGTTCAATGAATATTTTAGAAGGATGAACATTAATAACAACTCATATCCACATCGAAATTCTCGAAAAGATTTCAAGTTGAGTTTTTATGATATTTTGAGAGATTAGGGATCTTCTGCGAAAAATCATAATCATTGAATGTACCCTTGGCCGACTTAGGTATATGTTTTAGATCAGCGGATCACCAGCAGTGCCGGCGGAACATTATTTTCTGAGGTATGAAGTCCAAAAAAAGATCGTTAAACACAATGTAAACCAAACAGGCGTTGTTTCTTATTGCATTACACCCCTCAATTACCCGATTTCTCAAATCTTCTTCATTTCTCACTGGAGTAGTGTTTCGAATGCCCCCACTATTAAAGATCCGAGGGATTTAATTCTAGGCATCGAGCAGGCCGTAAGTGAAACCCACCTCGATCAATCCAGCGATCTTTATATGTTGCGTTTAAAACCTCAGGAACATCGTGCATAAACCACATTACGTTTCTCGTTGCCAATGGTACATCCTTTAGGACCCAGGCAGTAATTCTTCCAAAAACTTTCGATACACCTCACTGGTAATTTTTCTAGTAGAAATACCGCTCCAATTAGCCAGTCATCCACAATTCCAATCCAAACGTTTAATGAATATCGATATTGAAAACGATCTTCAAGTATCGCATCTGGGTTTTCATCAGCCTACACATGGTTATTATGGAAGTTCCTAATTGCATTTCTGGAAAAATCTGCTTTATCAGTAAAAATAATTGGCGCCATTAGTTGAGGAATTTGAACCAAAGTTTGCAGTAGCCATTGACAAAATGCAATACGTTAAGGAAAATCAGCAAGAATAAGTGCTTGAAGGCGCGAATGTGGTATGGATTCGAACCGTTTTGTTTTAAAATTTTCCACACAGTTCTATTACTCAAATTCAAAGCATTTGCTATTTTTCTGGTAGATGTACTTGCATCTTCCTCTACCATGTTCAAAACATTTTTTTCTAATTCTTCCGTTGTTATTGCTGTTGGCCTTCTTGGTCGTTTATTTCGTTTAAATGTGTCAGTTTCATAAAGGCGTTAAAAGACTGGAAAGTTTTTTTTATCAGGAACATGACAATTGGAAATTGTTCACTGTACAACCGCCTAGCCTCTAACGAGTTCCCATTAGCAAGTCCATATATAAAATGCACCTCTGTCATCTCGGTGTTCGTACAACCATTCATATTAGAAAGCTTCACTATCAAAAGTTTAAGTATCAAACGAAAATACGCGACGTAATCAATTTTGACAACTTTCAAAGAGAGAAAATGACAGGTCACTATGGAAACGATGACAAGTCACAATGTAAACGTATTTCTGGACACCGTAATTTTACTTTACTCTTATTGCCTTGTATTTTTGAAACAAAGCGTCTTTCCAAAAATTGTTCAAGGACAAAACAACCTTCTGAATTTTTGTCGCATGCTTAGTAAACACCCTGTATATGTTAATCTACAAAAACTGAAAATTAAAATACGGAATTTTCAGCTATGAAACTCTATACTCAAAAACAATCTCAAGTATGGAGTGCTCCATATTCACTATATGCCTTCCGCCGACCCTGATCACCAGTCTCTCCAAGATGATTTCGCCTGCTGCGAACCAAAGCCGGCCAGTTGCAGAGTAGATATTTTATACTCTTTTTACCCATTTTGGAGGTGTTCTTTAAATGGTATTTCATTGAACAATGCTCAGTAAGAAGAACTGTAATTAATAGCCTCAGATAAGACTTAGAACATTCGAAAAGCGTCTTCTACTCGTTTTCCCTTTTACGAACTTCTCATACTAGGCCGAATTCAGAAATGCCTAAAAACGGTTCTAGTCGCGTAAATAGTGCAGCTACACTTTTCTTAGCAAGAAGATTAGCGTTTTTAATTCCCTGGCATTTACATCCATTACCTTTTGTTATCTGGTTTAGGGATTGCTAGCAGGTCTATGGCATGGGTGTTTTTCTGGGAGAAAGATGCATTAGTGTCTAGCTATTTCGCTGGTTTGAAACTGGAACCACACCATACCCACACCGGCTTTCTAATCTCTCTTAGATCCATCTATAGAATCAATGGCAATTTTTGTTCTAATTGAAGGATTCACTTGGTCCGCGACTCTCGGTCATCAATCATTACATTGGACAAGCACTCGAAATCATGCTGCAAGTTCTTCTTCTTTAATTTTTGTTAGTTGTAATCTATAAGCGCTTATCCACGACTCCCTCTTTACATGAAGCTGTACAGGGCTTACTAGCTAGGTTATTTTTATTTTATTCTCAAATCGAGTGATACAAGTAATATACAGGGTGTAACAAAAATGTTGACTGGTACATACTAAGATATTAATAAAAAAGTTGGTACAAATGCATATCCAAAACCATATCATCTTCGAGATAGAAATTGACAAGAAACTGATTGTATTTTTGCATTATCAAGGAAACTAGGAGTAGTATCAAAATTGAATTTTCTGCACGGTGATTACTTAAGGATATCTGCTGTTTTATAAATAGCTATGGTCAATGCGTTGATCAGGAACGTATATTTTGGGGAATAAAGGCATCCTTCTTTAAGAAAAATATGTTACACCACTGGAAAAATTAATAATAATAATTGTGTTATTCAAATCTACATGAAACTTGAGAAAATAAATTGCTTTTATGTGTTTTGATAACATGCGACGTTTTTTCTGTAAAACTAAGTTTACCAAAATCTTCTGTCAAAATTTCATTTAAGACTTTCTTCTTGTTTATATGTTAGAATTTCGCTATTTTAGTTTTCTCAGAGTTCTTTAGTAATTAATCGAAGAATTTTAAACACAGAAAAATGATATAAAGAAATTCTATTGAGTGCAGACGCTTTTCTTACACATTTAAATTACCTACATAATTTTTTTAAAAAAGTATTGTTACAAGCTTGACTATACGCTTTGAGAATTCTCGTTTGGACGAGTAATAAATTTTTTTAAGAAACAGGTCTGACTAATCCCATCCAATTTTATAAGTTACGATGGTATAATCTCGATTTATAAAAGAATCAGCTGAAATATAAATGCGATGTATTAGTAAAGATATTTTCTAAAAATCTTTTAAACGCTCCCCGTATATCTGTTCTGAATATTAAATACATATCACAATCGGCACGCAATCTCGTCTTTAGATATCTATTAAAATGCATTTAAATTTTGAATGTTCACTTATGCACTTATAATAAATTAGTTTTAAGTTATAACTTGCTTGCAAGAAAGTCATTATGCTTAAACTTCTAATAAATTTTTAATTCCTCATAAAAATAGAATGAACTAGATGACCGTATCGTTTCTAATGATATGTTTTAATGAGAACAACGACTACACACAAATGTGCATCATACAGTAAAGTAATTTAATTCTGTCGTCAAATGACATTCATGAAGACACAAAGATCTTATAAGTGTAGTAGTACATTAGTAACTCCTTTTGTGACATACAACTACAATAAAAACTAAGCATCTATCAAATTTATTATGACAACCGGAACGTATTGCCATGCCGTCATTAAAGTTTCATGTAGTACGTACATTTGTACTTCAAGGATGCCCTATCAAATGTACATACGTTGTTCTCACACAAACAACACACATTTTAGAAATTTACACAACAGCTAGTAATTAAATCATCCGCAGTACTTAGTATGTACACGCAAAGTACAAAATAATTTACTAAATTGTAAATTGTATTAAAGGAGAAGAAATTGAAACAGATTCTTATGTAAATTCTTAAACGATAATGAGAAAAGCGTAACGGTAAATGATCTGCTCACAATGAAAACCATCTGAGTTATCAAAATATTGTCTATGAGAAATTTTAAAAATGCAACTGTCAGGTTCATAATAATTATTCATTTTACAAAATATTGATTACTAAATCTCTTTTATAAAATTTATGTGGGAGTTTCATAACTGCTGCTCGGCTTACTAAACTACTTATTAATACTGTCACACATACTTTCTTAATTATTTAAATACCAGGTGTGAAGGTAAAGAAATGAAGAGACTTTCATTAAGTTTCTTCAGTTTACCCTTACCAAAATAAACTTAAAATTAAAAACTAAACAGATTAGGTTCAGTATTTTCCCAGGCCGCTTCCTCGAATGCTTCACAACACTGTCTTTGCATTCACCTGCAAAACTTCTGTGGTAGTTATATCATTTAATTTATTTTGAGTGCGGTATTAGAAGATATGATCTAAAATTAAACAGAAAAGACATACTGTGATATCATCACGATGAACAATCTAGCTCGTATCTCATAATTCCGACCATTTTTTCTATCTATCTTTAATTATTATAGATAGAAGGGACATTTAATAAGAAACTGCCAGTAGCGTATCTAAGTACCGTTGCACTTCCCTGTAAAGTTATATTAGAAAAATGTGTAATAAACACCTGAAATGGTGTAGTGGGTTGTGACTTTTTTCATTTTTTCATTGCCTATATTTCAGATAAGATTCAATCAGACTTGCGATAAATTGCAATAAATAAAAATTGAGATGCTGGCTGAACCAACCTCTCGATCTTATCGTTAGTCAAAACTAATATTATCAGTAAATTCTACGATCAATGTATTTGTATATGTTACAGGCAATGTACGAAGTAAGACAAATCGCGTTTTGTCTAGACAGAACCAGAAATGTCTAATGGTACCGGATAAGGCCTGGAATACTATATCACTTCACCTTTTGTTTAGACAAAACGCGTTATGTCAATCTTTAGCTGGACAGAACACGTTCATTTAAATCATTCAATGAAAATATAACACACCCTAACCTAGCTTTTACAGCTGTTCGTAAATAAGCAGTTTCAGTGATTCTTTCATTATTAAAATTTTTAATTTTTAATATAGATAATAATAGGTAATTTAAATAATGAATAATAATAGTGCTAATCATTTTAAAGATAGGTTTGTAGTGTCCTATACCTTTGAACAATTTCTAAAAACTAGAAATTCAAAGAATATTCACTTTTGGGAATGTGGCGGGCGCGTAATAAATCATCAGGGAAAAAAGGTCTTGCCTATACCTGTTAATTCCTTGAAAATATTTCACATGTTTTGACTTTTATCAGTTAATTTCTTTCAAACGTACTTCAATATTTCTTTGAAATATCTTAAACGTTTCACATTGTAAATTTTCCTAGACTTTTGCTTTTTGTCTAAATTCCTCTTAAAGGACCTACAGCAATATTTCCTTCAAAATATTTTCGAATATTTTGCTTTTGTCATTTACCTATATGACTGTGTAATAGTAAATTAATAAAGTAAACGTTCCTGTCAGTTAAAAGTGTCTTTTGTCTAATGTACTGTAGACAAAATGCGCTTAGTCCAGACAAAACCCGAAATAAGACAAATATTAATAAAATCCGCATATTGTCTAAACATCTCAGACATTTCTGGTATTGGGTCAAATTGCAACTTATCTATACTTCGAGTTTTGTCTGTAACATATACATGAACAGCAATTTGCGCACTGTAATAAATACCGGCATTTAAATCATTTCCATCATCCCAGGCTCTAAACCAGCATGATAACATCAACCATGTGCATGCTCTTGGGGCTGTCGTGAGGTCCCCCTTCCACGTCCTGCGTATTTCTATGGTATCTTGTTGCCATCAAGAAAGTCGCAGGTTTTTCTTTCTTTCTGTCATGATTGCCTTTCACCGTCTTGACTCTATGTTGACAAAAAGTTTATTTCGTCAATTCCAGGAAGGTCATCGCCTCTCTGGTAGCGAGAGAACCATTCATGACACACCCCAGGC
>VTPC01000673.1:0-37134 GCA_011009095.1 Ignelater luminosus | reverse complement strand
TCTCCCTTTCTAATAGAAAGTGAACAGTGCAGAAACTATTATTAGGGCTAAAACTGCTCAAATTAATTAATTAAATGGAATATATTTCAATCGAGATCTTCTGTTCAAAGCATATTCATCCAAAGACTCTATTCATTGAATTGAGTTTCGTTTGAGTTAAACCCTTCTGCATATAATCATTTTAACGCATGTTCAACGATTGGTAGTTGGCACTATTTTATCCAGGAACCAGAAATCTTTTCAAAACAAAAGATCGAAACTTAACCAATTTTGAGAAAGTTTGAGCAAAACCGGTTTGAAGATTTATTTCATAAACAGAAGATTGAAAACTATCTCTACTTAATCTAAATATAATTACTTTAATTTTAATAAAAGCAATTTTGATATAACATTGGTTAAAAAATGGAAATTTGCTTTTTTGATTTAGGTTTAAAACCAGTTTAAGAATAAAATGAGAAGTCTATACCTTAAATTTGCCACCTTCAGATACTAATCTTGACAAATTTTTTTTGTCCTTTCATTACTTGTCAGAAAACGATCTGGAAGGAAACAAATTCGCTAGAAGTGTGCTGCTATCAAAGAAGATGATTGGAAAACATTTTTGCAGATGACTAAAAAATCCGGAATTCAGACTCCAACTAAATTTTACTGTCTCATAATTTTTTTAGCAAAAAAATATCAACCTTACTTGGGATTTAAAAGGCATTTAAATCTCTTGAATTTACTTTGTTTTGAATGCGATATTATTATGGTGTGCAAAAGAAAATGTGGTAAATGAGTCAGGTTAAGTTCTGATTTATTTTGCAGATTCCTCGTAAGTATTTTAAAATGCTCGTACAATAATAAAAGTCTTCAAAAACAAAACATATTCTATTAATTCATCTTTTATTGAAACAATAAAGACCTACAGTATGATAAAATAAAAGACAACTGAAATAAAACAAATTTCTTTAAGGGTTTACTCTTATCCTTTTTATGTGGTAATGCTTAATGTAGTGCCAAAAGTGTGATTTTATTATGATTAATATATTAAGGAAACCTACTATAATCCCACAAGAATTTTCTTATAATTTTATTCTGCTTACACCATTATTTTTTTATGAAAATTCGAAAGATTTTAAACTGATGCGCACCGCATCAACTTCTCCAAACTTAAATCCGTTCTGTATGACGTAACAGAAGCACGTGCTCGAAGGAGCTTTTCAGATTTTCACCTCTCTTCGCAAAGAAATTATAGTTGTAAGATTACTTATCGATGAAACTAATAATAATATTCAGAGATGGAAAAATAGTTTTTAAAAATAAGAAAAAGAAAAATTTGTTTTCGCTCGGTGTATTTGCGGTTTTCAGTACTGTCGGTGCATAAACAACGCACGTTTCGTTAAGTGCAGAACTTTGCATGCAAAATTGGAGTCGATATTTCATTCCTTATGTATTGGAATCGCAACTCGCACGTATATCTTAAATTAAAAACAGCCTGGACTGTACCGTTATTGGAAAAGGGTGGGGAAAGATGTGTGATGCGCGCGCCAGTTCTAAATTAAACCCCGTTCTTAATTCCAACCCTCGTTAATTTGTCCTTCCTTGTCGGTGGCACTGTAATTTCGTAAGAAAACGTACGAGGATCCACACGTCGAACCCCAAAAGCGAAAGTCTTCTGGAATAATAATCAAGAGCTTTATTCCCGACCAATAAATACGACTGTAGGATTTTAAACTCATCCGCAGCACAATTATTCAAGTTATAACATATTCTGCTTCTAATCCGTACGTCTTTCTTCGTTTACCGAGCGAAGAAAATGAATCTATTTCTTTTCAGGAGGCAAAAGTTTTAATGACCAGACTGCGGAGTTCTTGTCTTTACTCATTGCATGTAAGGAGAAGGAAGAATTCTCAATCAATAATTGTCACGGGCTGGGCCCCGAGCACACACACACATACACTTGCATGGACTTAATGTATGTATAACTGGCGAAAATATTATCGTGCGCGCCGCGACGTCTTCCGTCTCTTTTATCTCTTTGCGTTCTTCCCGGAAAAATAGAGACATAATGAGCTACCTTAATATTCTTTCTGAAATTAACCCCTCTGTAAGAAACACGAAGGTGGCAGAAGACGCAAGAACAAGAAGACGTTGGGTATTAGCGCTTGACGGGCTCGTATGATATATGCGTTTGTATTATTACGTTCACATGTAGAACTTATATCTAAGTTTGGATTCATTTAAAGTTTCGAATTATTAATGAGTTAGACTGGATATATTCTGCTCGCATATGCTTCACTAATGAGTTTGTTTGAATTATTAATTTATTACAATTTCATTCGCGGTTACGTGTGCTAACGCGCTCTTCTTCCTATTAACATTTAAGTGTATGAAAAACCTCTAGCATTTAGTTTGTGTTATTATTTAACACCAAACCGAGCAAATTTACTTCCACACTACTTCATATAAATACAATCTCGAAACTTTTTTATTCCTTTATTTGCCTGATCTGAATTCGTCTAGAGAAAAGGAGTAAGACCATTAACAATTGCTGATTTATTACGAAATATGAAAAATGAAAACCATTATTGGAAATTTAAAAAGCAAAACATTTCTTTATGCGTCAACATTAATCATTTTCCTTCATTTCTATCAACACTTCCTATACTACTACACATCGCATACCTCAAAAATGTTGAATGCTATTATTGTATCACCGTATTTACTTTAATGTATTCCGAAATTGTATAGTAACACGCTCTATTTTTATATTATAATGTTCTTTTTTGATTTTTTGTAGCAGTTTTTAAACATTATACGACTTTTTATGTAGCTTACTCCTATATTAGTTATATCAAATCATATTAAATTCACTAAATAAAGTTCAGTAATTTCTGTCTACATATTCTCTTTATCTAAACTGAAACAATTCCTCTTGTCGATTAAATGTAGAGTATTTTACTTTATATAGACAACAAGATATTCTTATATTCCAATATGCAATGTATTGTGCTTTTTTTCTCCTAAGATGTAGGTATCTTGCCAAAAATGTGTATTTTGCCCAAGTTTTAATTTCTAAATTACATTTGCAAGTTTACAGTGATTTAGGAGCTAGGAAATTAAAGTTCGTATTTGCAAACTTTGGTAGTGTCATGCAAATACTCGCAATCACACGTTTTTTGCCACAAAAAATGCCAATTTCAAATCCTGCCAGTGACATTATATTTCTTTAATTTAAAATTTACAAAAAATTACCTTGAAATTGTAAGAAATTTATGTAAACCTTGAAAATTAAATTTTTGTTGGAATTTAAAAAATAAAAATAGAGGAATTAATGAAATTTCTGTTATATTTTCATGTTTTTAAATCTAAATAGAAATTTAATTTATTTAAAGACTTCCAGAGTTTTCTAAAATTTTAAAATCTTTGTAAATTTTAAATTTAAAAAAAACAGTTTCTCTGGCAGAAATCGAACTTGATATTTTTTATCAGAAAAACAAATCTGACCTACCAAATTTTCCAAAATTTCTAATTCTTAAATCACTGTAAGCATGTATTTGCATAGTTGCAATTGATTGAAGTTCATATTTTAGCAAAAAACCTAACGGTTGCACAAATGTCTGGTGACAAATCTTTCTAAATACCATTTCTAGTATAAAAAGCTCTTAGATGGATATTTCTCATATTTATGTATACAAATAATAACAGAATATAGAAAACAATGAGTTAAGGTTTCAAATGACCTCGATTTTCGAGGCTTTTTCAAAGACCCATGTAACAGGTAGAAAAATAATTCTTGCCGTATCTTGTAGGTGGTTATAATCTAGAGCCGAATGATGCATTACTTTTTGATAATTATGGGCAGTGTTTCCCGCATTATGATAGTTTGTTGTGCCCAACTGAAAGGTTTTGCAAGAGAACTATTCAATTATTAAATTGTTTATACACTGAATAGAAAATCCTATACCAGCATCTTCTTAATCATTACTGGTTTTTGTTTAAAAAAAAAATCGAAATGAGGCTTTTGTTAATTCTTTTATTTAGTATTGTTTCTGTAAATGTTATTTTGAGAGATATGGTGACAATTTAAAAACACATGAAAAGAATGTACTGAAAGATCGCTAATAAAATGCAATATAGTAATAACTGCTAACCGCTGTATTACACTTCGATAATCAGGTTTTATATGAATCTGACAGTACAATAAGGTATGAAAGGTTATCAGTTTCGATTGTAAGCAGTGTTGGACCAATTCTAGTCAGACTAACGATTACGATTTAAAATTAAGTTGTTAATCGTCCAAACAATTTACGAGTAAATTAACGATTAACAAAACTATTATTAGTAAGAAACGATTAACGATTGAATTAATAGTGAAAGATAATTATCGAAACGATTGACGATTAGAAACCAATTGCATGAAACGATTAACAATTAAAGTAATCTGGCTGATTAGACTAGTTGATGGTCTTAAGCTATCAATGATATTAAAGGTCGATTGGCAGCAACGATTTGATTGTCATCAAAATTGATTAATGGTCAAAAAACTATAAGCAAAGTATAGTTTTTTGACCAGCAATTGATTGCAGAAAATGATTATCGACTAAATTAATTACAGTAGCCAATATATTCATGACAGAAATGAATAACGGCCAGTGTAACTGTACTTCAATTTTTTTTATAGCCTACATATAACTTAAAATTATAGTAGGGTTGATCTCGAGAAATAGGTAAAAAGGCGTTAAATAAATGACAATTTTCTAAAATTGCATTAAGGATTAGAAATTCTCAATAGTACCTCCATATCTTGTAGAACAAAAGGTGTACAGATGTTTAGAAGTCGGTGCACTTTTTAAAGAAAATAGTCATAAATCAGGAAATCATAGCTGTATTTCTTTAGGGGGAAATTCAATTCATTCAATTAAAAAAGAGAAATACCAAAATAATACTAATTCACTGACTCTCGATCGCCTTGAAAGAATAACAAACGATTTAATCGTCTATTCTTTAGTTCAATTAAAGCCATGATTAACGATTGCTTCAATTATCCATTGATTTCGTTCGATTAACGATTACTTTAATCAGTACTCATTTTGTGCGATTAATGATTAATTCAATCGTCAATCGTTTCATGCCATTCTTGACGATTAAGTTTTTACTTGTAATTTCTAGTTCATTCATCGATTAAAGAAATTTAATCGAAGAATGCATTTAGAAAATTCCATCTGCAAAGTAAACAAACCTTTGATAATTAACAAACTAAAAAAGTACATATAGTAGGGAGTAGGATTCTACAGAAGACAAACTCGTTTCCTAAGCTCTCAATGTGTTTCATGAATCAGTGCATAGGAACCTTAAGAATGCAGACTAAAACAAAGGAAAAACAACTCTGTAAAATAACTGACAATTAAATTATTTGTTATGTATTTTAACCATGTAAAGCATTTTTAGCTTGTATGCCGGAACTCTTTTTAAAATGGCTAGTAATAAAAACGATTAAATTAATATACAAAAGTTAATTATGCATAGGAATTCACCAAAAACGAAAATGCTCGGAGCTGTTTAAAGACAAATTCCATGTAATACATAAAAATATGAAAAACCAGCCAACGCAAAACGACAGAGGATATAATAGTTCTAGATTATGCGATGTTGCAATAACGCCCATAGCACAAAATTCTTACTTTTAATGTTACCTGCTAGTCGCATATTAGACAGACTTTTCTGTTTTTGCCCTATGCAAGCACGTTCTATTTATTGCCTTAATTTTAAAACAGTGCCATATTCAATGTATGCCACTATGGTATCATATTGCAGCACTTCCGGAGATGAATCAAGAATAAACGTCCAGAAAATAAACCTCTGAGATTATCCTATTGCAACGAAACTGTCTTTCGCGCTGTACACAAATGGTTCAGGGAACAGCTAGTTTGCCGCAGATGATATTCAGCGGATTGTAAAACAGTGAGACTCATGTCTAAATAAAACACATATGAAAACTACTTTCTTTAGAAGAAATGTATGCATAGAACCTTATCAACCAACTGGTTTCAATGAATACGCCTTACAAAAATACTGTCTTGGACGTTTCAACTAAACAATAATGAATCTCACTACCTTATGGATGTAATAAGTCAATATTTCGAGAAACATGGACTTACATGGCAAAAGTTTGCTGGGTTTTGTACGGACGGTGCTGCTGCAATGCTTGGTTATTATTCTTAACTAATAAAAAATTTCAAATACATTTTGCTTATTTAGTGGATTTCTTCCCACAACTAAAAAATTTGAATCTTCAACTGCAAAGGTCAGGAAATATCAAGTTGGAAGGCACAAGCAACATATTTGCATTTGAAGATAAAATCAGTGCGTTTATCGCTAAAATCGACCTATAGGTCAGCAAAGTCGAAAGAGAGAACTTTTGTGCGTTTGATACGTTGAATCCAGTTATTGACGGACAGTGTGCTGAGATTAAAGGAGAAATACAAAAGAACATTACACTTCATTTGCAAAACTTGAAAAATGAATTCAATCGCTATTTTCCTGACTGCATGGAAAAAGGTATTCGGAAACTGATCCGTAATCTTTCATTGTCAACATTTCTGAGGTGCCAGATGAAATGATAGTAACTGCAAAGATACATTCGAGACAGGAATTAAACTTGAAGATTTTTGGAACCAAAAAGCAATTTCTTTCTCTAAAATTCGAGAAATTGCTTTACCTTACCTTACTTTATTTTCAAGCACATACTTAGCGAGCGGGGATTCTCGGCGCTTTTGATAATTAAAAATAAACATCGAAATCGTTTGAATGCCATTGCTGACATGCGTTTAACTTTGAGTAGCACTGAACCAAGGATTCGGCAGTTGGTAAACAGTAACTAAACTAAAATAATATAATTCATGTAAAATTTTTGCAAATAATATAATATTCTTGGTTTCGAATAATTTTATAGGTTTGTTATTTATAGAACAATTTTATAATAATTTATATCACCGCCAAACAGTTGATGGTCCATGACAAGACAAAAGTTTAGTCAAATGGTCCCTTATCAGTAAAAGGTTAAGAACCACTGATTTAGGGAATTTCTTCTCTTGTTATCTGCTAAACATAGATTATAGGTTTGGGTTAGATGAAGCATGATTGAGAGAAAAAATGATAACTGCATGGAGTTTCTTTAATAAATTTATAAAGATAAAAATTTAAAAAGATTTTATTGACCTACTGAGATTGTACTAATCGTTGAACAAAACTCTCAAGTTTTGTGGAAAGGTCCATGAAAGTATCAATAAATAAATAAAATAAAAGTGTATCTATTTTGCTGTAAACTTGTCCAAACAAACATATTGTCTTTCCTGAAATCAGCTAAATTAAGACATCTACAGTTGCACTATCTTTGTACATAAGAAAAAATTATCAAAAACTCAAAAACAAATTCATTTCTTTTTCCAGAAATTATCCTGCTGTTATTAGCCTTATCCTGTACAAATAAAAGTAGTTTGATCAAATAGTTTCCTGAGTAATGGATTTTCAAAGTTTAGGCAATATATTTTGCATTGCAATGATACTGCAATTTTGCAAAATTGCCCCATATCATCATAACTTGTCAAATTAGTTTTTTGTGTGTTTTTCTCTTTTTTAAAGAAGTCGTTCTACAAGTCTACAAATTTATGGCTTGGTCTTTAGCAGTTTTAAGTTTTACTTTTTCTTTCTATAGGGTTCAGGGTATAATCAACAGTAATATTACGGAATGCTCTTTGTTTTTGGCATCTCATTTGATTGGAACAATATGAGAAGCAATAACTTGACTTATGGAAACTTGCTACTATATTGTTTTGTTTTTCTCATGTAAACAGAACTGAACATAAGAACATAAATAACTCAGCAGGCTTTAGAGGGACGACATAACCTTATTTGTTCTTCTAATACCAAATAAAGGAATTCTTCAAAAAAAATATTTGCTGTAAGGTTATTGAAACAGTAGACATTGAATACCAGCAGTAATCGAAAAATAATTTTTCGTAGCTTTCTCCAGTGCATATCAGAATTGCAATTAATTTTGGTTTCCTCCACAGAGAAAATATCAATTTGTCCTACATTTTATGGAATCAATATACATAAAAATTATTCTTATTAATATTTGTTAAAAATCTAACAACAACAAATTACTCAATTCGCTCAGAATTCATTACAGAAAATGTGGTCACGTCATTTTTGTGCTGCCATAATTCTTGAACGAGCTAAGAGAGAAAGAGCTTTTTGCAGTAATTGCTAGTTTTGGGGAAGGAGTTTAGATCCACCCTGTATTATCATTAAAATATTAAATCATTAAATAAACACCAAGAAAATTTTAAAATAATACAGAAGGAAAAGAAATTGAATTAAAAAATGTAGTAAATCCGTTCGATTAAACCTTATTAAGAGGCGGGCAGAAATTGAATTATAAGGTAGCATCTAATTAATCTAATTAATATAGAAAGGCAAGTTCGAAGTAATGGAGATTCACATCAACCCAGTTAGATAACGAGATTGTGTTTTCTTACCTTTAATTCCAAATATCTCTTTTTACTATCAGTGCCAATACCAGATAAAAACATTCAATTAAAAACGTACAGAAATCACTTTCGTAGGCATGTGACTAAACATAATTATTAAAATTAATTACTTTGCATTTTCCAAAAGATATGGCAACATGTTTTTATTTAGTATCATAAAAGTAAAATCATAAAATTCGGATAAAAGCTTTTTATGAATAATAAATAAAGAGTAACAGATTTTATCACGACTGGTACGTTGATATGTACTACTAACAATTAACTAAAAATTTAATACTGGCAATAGGGAAAAACTGACTTGTAATTCTCATATAATTTCAAGGTAGTTGTGAGAATGAATTGCAGGTTGCAGTTAGATAGCGATGAGGAACAGCCAGGTACAAAAGTTCCGCTCAATGAATCATGTCCGATTGGCCATGCAGACGATTTCACTCCCAGCCACAAAAACTGTCATTCACAACTATTCCAGAGTAGCACTTACATGTGATTTATTTAAAAGAACAGTTTTTCGATTCTTTTTGTATTTATATAGATATGTATTACATTAAATTCTGCTTAAAATTAAATTAATCGAGAATAATTCGTAAATGATTAACAAGTGATTATTATTTATCTCTCTGTAATGGGATATGTGATTGCTTACTGACGGAGTAGCAGTAGGTAGATAACTGAAAGTAATGACAACAAAGAAGAAATTCACAAAGAAGTAAATAAATGATCGATTTAGATCTTTTAAAATAATTTCGATTATTTACTGTAAGAAACTTGGTCTTTAGAACAATGCGTTTGAATTCCTAGGTACACAATAGTTATGGTTTGCCGGTTACACATGCGATATTTGGTATGAAAGCTGATAATGGAAAGAAATAGAAACAAGCCGTGCACATATCTTGGTAAACCTATTAAACCGAGGGTCTGATAAAGATATTTATACCCAAAAAGTTAGGTATCTTCTCTAAGATACAAGATGTTCAAGTTTTATTTAGAATACTTTCAATATCTAGTAAAATGTTCAGATGGAAATTTTTCAGTATCTGCTATACAAAACTTCTACTTTTTAATAATTTAAAGCAATAATTCTGTTGCCAAAACCATTTAAGATATCTTGTACATCTACATCACCTTTCTTTCATTATATAATCTTTGCAAATGGATACCATCTAAAATCTTTTCTCAAATGGCAACGTAGTAATATTTCAACTGCAGTCGACAATTTTCTCAGTTCATATCACTAATTGTTTATTGCCAAAGAGCTTTCCATGGTATTAGTACACAATGGTGCATCTCATCAAAAAGCATACAATCCAGATAACTGATAATGATCGCATGCTTGGTGTCATGTCAACACGTAATAAGACATCATGTTTCGAGCTGACTTAAAGTAATGATGTTTTCTACAAAATGAATACAAAATATCTTAAACTGTAAAACAGCGACCATATAAAACTCAAATGTGCTGAGATCAAGAAAATCTAAGACAGAATTTTTTCTGGTGAAGCAACATTCCAAGAATATCAGAATTTGTTATATGACGCTATTTAAGATTAACATGCCTATATTGTTAAGTCTTGTGGCGAGATAGTTGATTGTTCTTTAGTTTCTTCATTGAAATTTCATTCGAGAAAGACTGAGTTGATGGTTCTTCTTCGAGATATAGCTATCCATACTTACTCCTATTTGTTCTATGTAAATTGGTTTCTTGGAACTAAGGTGGATTCCCTCCATTTCTAAGGGAAAAGTATGACAAGATGCTCTATTGTTGACATAGCCTTCTGACATTTTCAGTTCTACAACAGTCTTCCTCTTCTTGGTCTGTGATTTATAGAAGTCGTTTTATCATAACATAGCATGCTTCTCAAAATGTTACCGGAAAATGTTTCAATATCTTTTTAATTATTATTATATAAAATCACTTGTTGATAGTTTTATCAAAATTCTTGTTTATATTCATTGATGGAATAATCGTAATTCCCATTTTCTAATATTGCTGACCATTGCAAAAACAAGATTTCATAATAATTGTTTTTTGTTCTTGCGTAAACATTTTATAACAAAAACAGGTTTGTGAAAATGTACAGAATGTAATATAAAATTTAAATTGTGACTTATTTCAAAAAAATTAACTAGGTATGAGTAAAATCAAGATATAACTTTAATTAATTAACTCTCGACACTCGTTAGTTATTATAACCTACCTGGAAAATATCATTAAAAGCGTATGTTTAATCATTGTAATTGTCTATCTTCATAATTACTTAATTCTAATTTTTCATAGATGCCTAACAAGTAATTATTTTCTCTATCGGTATAGTTTTACCTTTCATTAACTTGAATAAAGGTTTTTTGTAGGATAAATTAAGAACTTTTAAACTCTGTTACAAGTCATTTCACATTATTAAAGGAGAAAACAACCTAATACAGCTCTGTTCAGTCACATATATCCAAGAACACAGATAATTTTTTGTAAAAGGAAAGATTTTTTGAGTTCGTAAGAAAAGTATAATATCTTAACCGCAAATTTCCTGACCCGCTCACACGGCTGCTACTGGTCATGCATTGACGGCTGCTGCACGATATGCTCTTTTACTTTTATTATTATTTAGTAAATTACATTGATTTATCGAACCTCTTTTAATGACTATTCTCTATTACTTCATTATGTACGTAACCTACATCTTTTTTTTCTCCTATTTACGTACATAAAGAAGTTATTGATGCGTTAGACTTGTGTTTATTATCGCCAGGAAGTTCAATTTTATGACTAAATTTAAAAAATTGCTGAAGGCAAAAAGTGAAATACAATTATAAGATAGGAGAAATATAAATCAAGCTTTTTTGTGTTGTTTTATTATTTCAAGAATTATCTTTCAAATCTAAATGTTTAATTAAGTAGCGATTACATATGTATTATGTACAGTAACGGATATGAACAATAAGAGAATCCGTTAAGGGTTTTACTCTGATTCATGTGAATTTTCCTTTTGACGTTTGAATTTTTACGTAGCCATCAAAATTTTATTAGAAATTGCGTTTGAGAACTCCAAATAAAAATATTTAAACGATAAATTTCTCTTTGTTCTTACGGTCAGAGAACATAATTTTATGAATTTGTAAATTATACAGATATTTTGCTTACGAATATTATATATATTGTGATGCATGTGCATGAGAATTGAATCAATGAATTAATTTTATTTTTTTGATGTTTATAAATATTTTGTAATGATTTTCTGATATTTGATTGATAACCTAAATAAGACCACCTTGATCAACACGTGACAACTTCAATCAAACTGACAGTTAATTTTTTTTAAACAATTTTAAATTTAATTTTCGTTTCTTTAATAATTAAAATTTTTGTTTTATGTTCTTAATATCTCCAAATTTGACTTATTTTTTTGTTTACCACCTTTTTTTTTATTCTTGTTTACCTCACTTCACCACAACCTTTTAACTTTACACTTCCTATTCCTTTTCCGCAGACCTCCTTGCTTCCATACACCCTTCGTAGAGTCGGTCTTCTTCTGTTAATGAAGACAACCTTCTTCAGTACGTGGCTGTTTGGTCCACCGGTTGCTTAAGTCCGCACCAAAGACATTCAGACAACACATATCAAAGATTCCATTATTCCTCCACGCAATAAAATGTATTAGAAGGTAAGTAAATTAAATAATAATGTTACTCTTCTTTAAATATGTTAGATAATTTTTATTATTGTGAACTGTTTCTTTCTTTCAGGACCGAATTGGTTTGAATGTCCATGAAGAAAATAAAAACTCGAAACTAATAATGACTTGAAATGAAATATATTGTTATTTATTTTAAAGTTTATAGTCTTGGCATTCGATAAAGTTTTTCTTTTTATTTTAATTTTTTTTTTAAAGATCACAACTTGTCTAAAATAAGTAACACTCACATTAACTCTCTGGCTTTTATTTCTTGTTACTCGATGCTATCGTTCACTAATCTTTGTTTATTATCAATACTTTTAAATAACTTCTACATAAACTCGAATTCAAATCTTCAAAAATTATTTTAACCGCAACAACTTTTCAACTCAATATAAAATGTTTTTCTCTAAAAACTGTTATTAACAAAATTCAATTCAAAAAAAATATCAAACTTTTTCTAAAAATTATTATCAACAACTTATCAACAAACTTCTCTTCAATTGTCCTTTTTCTATTCATAAACTCCTATAATTAATTCTATGAACAATAAAAAAAAAACTATTACATAATTAACTAATCTTACAAATTTCAGAATATTTAAAATATTCTTTTTAATTGTTTGATTAACTAACTGTCTGTTCTTATGCTCTTCCATAACTCTATTCTTGTTGTTTTTCTTATTTAGGTATCATTTCAACCTTTTAATATCATTACAATATGTTAATCTTCTGTAGTTTTAGCCATAACTTTTTTTAAATTTATATTCATTTGCTTGTTGGTTCAGACTAACAAAACAACAATAAAAAATTTCTCATCGCCACAGCAGACTATTCAAAAACACTTTTCTGCATTTTCATTAGCTAGTAATCAGTGTGGGTGCTCTAAGCTACCTGACATATACAGTCGATTGAGAAAGTAATGTCGTAAACTGCATTTTGTTTTTGTGTTTAATGTTTGAACTACTCACTTGGTAATTTGATATTTTTTTACCTTTAAGACAGAAGATGTGACATACTTAAGAAATTCTTCACGTCATAGGCGCAGTGAAATACTCTTGAAATTTCAATGCACAATGAATCATCACTCTTGCTAATTTTACAGAAAAGCTTAAATTCATGACTGAAGGCAAAATCTAAAGTTAGCGTTGAGTTACACCAATTTTGTAAACCACTATGGGTTAGGCCTAGCAGATGTAGTAAAGACAAGCCAGAACGCCAATAATAAAAGCCAACGTTTCCAAGAGTTAAAATTACAGTAGGTACATATCTTGTTTTTCAATGAGCTTGATTTTTGTTTGGGACAAAAAATCTGGAGATTTCGAGAAATCGAAAGCCTGAAATAATATTTTAAAAAATTAATTTATCAAGAAACCGGGCACTCATGTACTTGAAATGAATACGTCTCATCAGATTAACTTTTTGATGTCTCCTCTTCTAACTATATTTTCATGCAGAGTTAAAATTTTACTTTTGTAAGTTGATATAGTTTCCTAAATTCTAACTGTTAGGAAAGAATCTGAGGAAATTATGCCAGGAAAAGTTTCCAAGTTCCTAAGTTCCCATTTCCCGTAAGGCTGTTAGAGAGCAACATGTACCAACAACCGAAAATGTCAAAAAAACAATGATAGTTATATTGAGTCAACAATCTAAAGGATAATCCCGTATTACACAAACAATTATTGGTTTTGTAGAGTCTCTCGCTATCTATGTACTTTGTGTCCATGTTTACCCTTTGCTTTCTCCAGTCTCTTCTCCCAATTATGATGATACTTCTTGCTATTTAATCTAAATCTTTCAACGAAAGTCTCTATGATTGCTTCATTCGTTTCCTTTTTGTTTCTGTGTTTTTCTGTCTTTATTGCCCAACTTCTCTTAATGGATGCGATTAAAAAAGGTGCAACAAAAATTGTAATTAAAAATAAAAAAATACTATACTTCTCTGTAAAACAAAAGAAAGCCAAACACGTTTCACTCAATATCTCAAAACTATGATTTTCGAGTTTGGACCTTTTTGCTTTGCATTTGTCTTAGAGATAGGATTGACAAACTTGTTCTAACCCTCATTATATGACAGAAAGTCCGGAATAGATCTTCAGTGAGTTACAATGCAAAATCTATAATATAATGCAGCTACTGATAAAAGTTCAGCTTCAAAACTTCAAGCGTCCTGAGGCAATTCTGGTTTTTGTTGCCTTCCTTTGGATATGAGGCAAATATAGCAGGATGCAATCCTGTCCGTTTTCGTTTTTAATTATCCATAGAAGATTACTGGAGATGGTCCATGGAGTGGGGTACACAAACCAGTATTGAAACAAAAGTGATCTCTATCGGTGGTCGCCGCAGACGGCCACACCTGTTACTACTTCAAAAGGGATATGGAAAGAGGAGCGTTTCTGTGACTAGAGCCGACATACGGGAAGTCTGCGGAGTAAGACATACCTATGACAGCTCTAGTTTCAATAGAACAGCTGAACTTTCTTCCGTATTTGACTAATTGAAACATTTTTAAAAAGTTGAATATTTAAAAGTTGTCTCGGGCAGGTGAAGACTTTCGGACCTAGAAGACTTAACTAACTTGCTCAATAAACCTAACTAGTTACAAAGAGTTACAAGTCGAACGAAGAGCTCGGACAATCAAAAAAGTTCAAACTTTCAAGAGGCCAAAGCGGGAAAATCAGGGTCTATGTAAGTGCTCATCATTTTCTTTGAGATCAAAATGAAAGATGATACACACAAAATGATGGATGAAATCGTGTTGGTGCTTTCTGAATTAGTGTATCTAGACTGCTTATGGTATTTGTGCGCTCTGATCTAGTCGCCTCACTGGTAGCAAAGAAAATCTTGTTTACGTTTGTTTGTAGATTTTGTTCTTGGCAGTGAAAGCTTCTTTTGATAGTAGCCAATAGAGTGATACTTTAGAATTCTTGTTTTCTAAATTTACACAATTAAATTATAGCCAATGTTTTCGGAAAAAACAAATTAATGATAATAATAACATTACATGTATAGAATGCTCTGGAAAAATCCTTTTAAGTAACCGAATACGATGTAAAAGCGAATGAACACAAACGAAATGGGCATAAAAGTTTTAGCGTATGGTAAAGAAACTTCTTATTAAAATTACTTTTCCATAGAAACAAATGAAGATGTATGATTAAAGTAGTAATTGTGTTTTATAGAAATCACAAGCTTCGTCAACGTAATAAACAAAGAAAAAGCTTTACGAACTTTGGGGATATTCCTTAAGTGGAAATTTATTCAAGTGTATATAATACAAGATTAAATTGTAAATATTTAAGGTTAACTATTGTTAAATAAAAATGAAAATTATGCAAAAATTTATTTTTTACGTGTGTACATGGGCTCTTATTTTAATCTTGAAATATAACAATCTCAGTATATATAAAATATTTAAAAAATTTTTCTATTTACATAAAATAGTTGTATTTTTTATTAAGAGATCTAAATAAATAAATAAATAAATCTAGTGGCAGTTAGTTCTTTTCCAAGTCTTTATCGCATATCACGATAATGAAATGCTAATTTTAGCGAGATTATTTTAAAGGTGCCCTAAAAAAGCTTTAAGTCAGTAAACATTTCGTTACATTACAGAATCTGATGAAGTTGTTTGCGTTTTTCAAATGAGAACATTTTTTAAATGGGAACAGAATGTAAGTTTTAAATTACTATCGATTTGCTGTAAATAAAGTTGAAAATTAAAGTTTAAATCTTTTGGGAAAAATCTAAGTAAGTTTGAGATTTAAAGTTTATCTTATCTAAGTACTTTTCTCAAGTATGATATAATTTAAAAACTGTCTTATTGAAAGTGTTATTCCAGAGCAGATTCGGTAACCGCTGAAATAAGTAAGAGCAAAGACAATTTAGCACACGTTCGAGTTTAGTTAAAGCAATTTTAACAGTAATATTCGTAGCGTGTGTATAAGATCTATCGTGAGTGAGTTTGGTTTGAAATATCTTACCTATAAGTTCGGATAAGATTTGTTTCATATTATAATGGAAATCGCTAAGCGTGAACCACGCCGCATGTCATTCTATGACTGGAGTTTTATTTAGAAATCTGCTTTCTCATGCGTTTAGTTACCTTCTATTGTATTATTAAGGGAGTGCTAATGTGTATTGTTGCCATGTTATGTGCCTCTGATATTCTTAGATTTCTATCGATTTTCATATTTAATATAATGCAAATTACGTTCTGTTTCAAGTTTGCAAATTATTACAGAAATCCATTTATGTACATTGATGCACTAAACTAAAATAAACTCCTTAAAAAGTACATTCTGACTAGTTTTTTGTGAAATCGATAAATTACCGACTTATTGGTGTAATTTCAGCAGGTGTGATCATAAAGCGTGTTGCACAAAGCTTTCTGATGTTTCCCATCACCGGTCTCTACTCAGACCATGTAACAAAACACATCCTGATTTGACAGCCTCTACGGGCGAGTTAATGTCACGGATGGCCGAACAGACGCGTATGCTCGACATACGCAAGCAAGCTTTCATGTGTGACGATCATTTATTGGTTCACGTCTTTTGTCAGATTCTTTGTAATTTCGCTTTGATCGAACTTGGATTTCGAGATTAACTTTTTTATACTGAACTTTTAATTGCATTTTGTTGATGACAGGTTTTACTTTTTAAAACGTGTATGAAATGTAACAAACGGGGACTAATTATTAACCATGATAAATGGACAACTTTTTTCCCGGATACATTGTGTAATCAAAAACGAAGACTACTGCAAAAAAATTCGTATGCTACATAATTAAAATTGCAGAATTTATCATACTGTGTTATATGAATCAATTACAATTAGCATTTAAAAAAGAAGTTGATATGGAATTTGAAGTAGGTACAAAAAACTCGAATGTTCTATTTGCCTCTCTCCTGTGTTAAATGATTTTGAATAGGTACCAAGATAAAACTTTCTAATGTTTGCACGTATCTAAGTTAGATTAATCGAAATCCATATGATTAATCGGATGTGAAGTGCGAAAAATGCGGTAGAGAACTTCCTCATCATGATTATTATCAAGGACACCTGTTTCTGCCCGTTCTTTTTCCAGATTTTCCCAAATACATTCTTTGTCTCAACCGATTATATTATTTTATCATTGAGAAAGGATACATTGAGACTTCTGAAGCTTATAGTGTACGTAGAGGAACCATAAAACAAGTTGGCCAAACATCTAGGTAAACGTAAAAGGAAGGCAAAAATAACTGAAGAGAAAAACTCTTCTAGTTAAAAGCAGTAATATAAAGTTTAGATAAACAGAGTCTGCCCACAACAAGACTTACCGGAATAAAGTGCCAATTTGTAGTGAATAGATGGCAAAAGATCACATTTGACTTCAGCAGAAACTAATAGAGCGACGACATGTTTTTAAATTTACACGATAGTCAAATCTCGATTCAGTGATCGGTATGGTTAAGCACGACTTAGACGACAGAAGTGTACTTGTTCTACAAAATTAAAATTCAGGCCACATAAAAATATCTTCAAGTTTTTTTTCTGGAAAATTATTCCGAATACCATTAGAATAGCTGGAAATAACATCATTGTAACTATCAAAACAAAAGTCTAAGGAAGTTACCGTCATTGTCAACTGAGCAAGGCAAAGACAAGTTATTTAAACATTTCGAATTTCACGTAAGATTACAAACGGTTTCCTTCAAATTATAAGTGTTCTAACTATGCAATCGCACAAATTGATATTAAACGATTTCGATTAAATTTTAACTAAGCTTGGAAATTGTTTAAAGAATAAACGTAGTAGAAAGATCTTATTCCATAACTCAACTATTTAAATTATCAGCAAGTAGAGCTAACCCCTAAGGGTAATACTAATGTGTGAGAAATGATGACAGATCTGAGAACGAAAAATGAAGAAAAAGTGGCTTATTACGAGGGTTGCTATTTATATTTCTGGCCTTGGCAACACTGACTGTTTCCAGGCGTCAGCTGACATTTCCGATGTAAACTTTACATTGTTGAACATAACCTCAACCACAACATTTTGTCATTTGAGTGCGATTAGTGTTGTTTGCAGTTAATTGAAAAGTGCATTCCCTAGTAAAAAATGGAATTGACCCGTGAACACTTTCGTGCAATTATTTTTCATAACTTTCGACGTGGATTATCACGACAAGAGTGCATCAATGAACTTAATACATTATATAGCGATGAAGCTCCATCCTACAGCACTGTAAAAAACTGGTATAATGAATTCAAACGTGGCCGATGTTCACTCCAGGACGAAATTCGTGAAGGCCGTCCAAAATCTGTCGTTGTGCCTTAAAACATCGATGCTGTGCGTGAACTGATTAAACAAGATCGTCATGTGACATACCGTGAGATTGAGGCATCTTTGGGCATTAGTATGACTAGCATCAACAAGATATTACATGATCATTTGGCCGTAAAAAAAATTTGTTCCCGTTGGATCCCGCATAACCTGACCAATGCTCAAAAGAAGGCTCGCGTCGACTGGTGCATTGAAATGTTGAAAAAATTTGCGAAAGGTGCATCAGAGGCTGTGTATAACATCTGCACAGGTGACGAATTATGGATCTACGCATATGACCCCGAAACAAAACAGGAATCAACTGTGTGGGTCTTTCAAGACGAGCCAAATCCAACAAAAGTTGTTCGCGGAAGAAGCACATCGAAGCAAATGGTTGCCTGTTTCTTTGGCATTACTGGTCATGTGGCAACAGTGGCGTTAGAGCAACGTAAGACGGTCAACTCTGAATGGTACACAACCATTTGTTTGCCAGAAGTCATTGGAGAAATTCGGAAAACTTCAAAGAAGAGGCGAATCATTCTTCATCATGACAATGCAGGCTCTCACACCGCTGCTCAAACAATTGAATATTTAACCAGCCAGAAGGTCGAGTTGATGGGCCGTCCACCATACAGCCCTGATTTTCAACACCAGAAGAAGCCGTTTTTTTGTTTCAAAACGCATATTATGGAGCTGCCTCAAACAGAGTGGAAAAAGTGCTTCGAAAATTGGTTCAAACGCATGGAAAAGTGTATCAATCTTAATGGAGAATATTTTGAAAAACAATAAAACTAGTTTCGATCATAAATACTTGGTTTTTCGTTGTTAGGCCAGAAATATAAATAGCAACCCTCGTACCAACAGGAAGATTCCATCGTCTGATTTGCCCAGCTCACAGCGCACTTCGATTTCGGGTTAATGAAAGGCGGTCCCCAATTCCCAAATACGTCAGTGACCTTAAGCTCTCTTAGCTGAACTAGCAGCAGTAGCAAACAGAAAAAGAAGCTGTGCCCACTCCAGCAATACTCAACTCCATCCGAAGCTAGTTCACTCAGCCAACCAAGCAGCACCCAAAAGAAGTAAGCAGCAGTTCTATCTGTAGCACTTCAAATATCGTTTACTCGACGCAAATTCTCTCTCATCCGGAACCTCTGCTCTTTAAACTTCGTTTGTTTGTTTTATTTTAAATAAACAAACCAAAAGAAATCCTACAAGTATAAAGAAAAGGGCAGAGAGAAAAATAATAACTAGTAGATAAAGAATGATAAAAGAATTAAATAAAAATAAAAACAAAGAGCCAAACTAATAAATAAACAAACGGTAAAATTTAAAAAAGAAATCGTGAAATAAACAATAAAAGAAATCCTTGTAAAAATCTTTTGTTTACAAACAAAACAATAAACAGTTGAAAAATGGCAGACAATTCAAAACAACGAGGGGAGAGAGACAGAAAGAGAGAGAAAGAAAGAATTCGTTGCTACATTCCGGTTTTCTTCGCAGAACGAAAGCCGTTTTAGGAGTATTACTTTTCTTCAGCCTTAATGTAAGGAAAAGAGTTTTTTAGAAGGGTAACGACGTAGAAGTTCAATTCCTGAACCTCCCGAATGCGAATATAGAGCAAAGACTACTATCCACGTCGCTGGGTAGATTCGTGGAGGGAAGTAGTTGAGCCCTTATCTGTGTATAACACGGCAGTGAGCTTCTCGGCACGTCTCATGAGAACGCAGAGCAGACGTTTGAGTTTCTTTCTCGATCTCCCGTGCGGAGATGGAGTTGGAGTTCTTAGAATATCGTGAACGCGCTCCTTATTTTGTTCTACCGCTCTGCATAAGAGGAATCATCGAAACTCCGACTCCACGCCTTAGACGTCATTTCTGCATAGTCGTTCCTACAAGGCAGTTACTTGTTTATAAACATTTGTACTGGATCATATCAGGTAGGTGAATATTATTCATGTTATCACCTTGTAGTAGAAAAAACCTCAACTTCTTTAAAGATTATCTTGCATCTTTTTCAAAGGATGTATCGTTGAGGAAATCCGGCAATACCAAAACTTAAAGTTTCTTGTTCTTCCAATATCTTTGAACAGTATGCATAGGTGAGCTCAATTTTGTGTTGGGATGGGATATGGATACTTCCAACACAAGCTGCAAAACAATTACAGACGATATAATGTTTCCCGCGGCCTAGAAGAGGATGAGAATCATTTTCGACAAATTAGTTTTGAGGAAGTTTTGTAAGTGTAAGACACGGCTTCAAAAGTAATCTTAGTCTAATGAAATAAGCGTGTAGGCTAAATTACAAGTTAGATTCGTACGTATCTAACTAAAATTCTTAGTATTTGGAAAGGAGATTGATTATTATCAGAAGAAACTGATTATCTGACAAGTCTTTCCAAGCACTGAAAAAGATAATCTTCAATTTGATGTTGGATAAACTCTGAGTCTGCGTGCAACTGAAAATGGAAATTCAAAAGGTAATCCAAACGGTACAAAATAAGGTATGGTAGTATCATCCAAGAATAATTTTCTTCAAGTTGAAATTTCTTGTTTTCGATTAATAAACTCCTCTTCAATCCGGAAAGAGTCAAAGTTTTGTTGATGCTCGCTGTGGTGAACGCGGAACGCAGAGCGCACATGAAGATGTTAGCGAAGTTGAATTTTTACCGATGCTTTGTGTAATGCAATAATGGAATTATATTACTGTTTTAGTCGGTCCGGTTTTTCTGATTCCTTTTTATCTCAACATAATGAGATTTCACATTATTGGTTCTGACCGCAACAGAAAAAAAAATACAATCAAACAATAACTAAACAATTAACAGGGCTCTTGATTTCAGCTAACTCAATTTCTAACTAACACTAAAATTTTCTATATTAAATGTAGTGCGTTAATTACAGTATATTCCTATAAAGTTTTGCTAAAAAAAATTATCCTTGAGTTCAAGATGTATATCTACAGAGATACATATCGAGATGAATTTAAAAAGCAAATGAAGTTAACAAAATACAGTTCAAGGAGATATCGGAACGTATCTGCATATTACGTGAATTGCATACATAAAACCAATTTTCAAGATGTTCAGCACTGACATACCGGTGAATGAAGGCCCGAAGGCAGTAATCGGTGTGAAGAAATGACTATACGGCGTGCATTCAGTGCAGTACACGTCTAGTAATATGAAGGTTAAACAAGTATTTGTACTTTTAATAGATAATTACAGGTAGCATAACGTAACAGGCAATTTACGAAGATCTTGTATGCTTGGATACTATATAATTACAATAGGTGTGTGTGCATGAGAATCGAGAATAATTCAAACATAAGCTTATGCGAAGTTAAGCCCTAGTAGATAATTAGAGAATAGCCATAAAGTTTATTATGGAATGAGAATTACAAGAATTCAATCTCAGTTGCAATTTCCAGCGCTACTGACATTAACTTGGCACTTTTTAGAATCTATACTATAAAGATGACTAGTAGGAATTACAATTATTAGTGGTTATGGAAAAAAGTCACCTTTTACCTCCTGCTAACTGATTATTTGTGTAAATCTGTAATTTTATAAACTTAATAAATAGATAGTAGATGTAATTTAAATTTTATTACTTGTCAGAACGTTCGTTAAAGAAAGGTTTGACTTAATCCTTTAAAATAAATTACCTGCTTCGTAAGTATACAAGTTGTTTACATCTAGACTACCACAAAAGTTATAAGTTCCCTTTTTTATAGAAAGATAAATTATTAATTAGAAAACTTTCACTTTATATTAAAAAATTCAGACATAACTTTAAGGATGAAAACTAACAGTAATTCAATTGTTCTACATACCCAGGATTTAATCCTGCATCTGGTTACTGGAATACAGATTAGCCCTTCTGAAAAACAAAGAAAAAATAGATAAGATCTTGAGTATTGCATAATATTATAAACAAGCGATTATTAAAATCTCATTTTCTAGGAGGCTATCAAACAAATCATGTCATAGCTTATTTCATAAAATTAAATATGTCACTTTGACAGTTTGCATTGGAAACAATTAAAAATCATCAGTTTATCGGTTATGTCGTTATGTGTTGGCATACATTGTGTCTAAGCTACGCCCTACGGAAAAATCTTACTACTTACTAGAAACTGAAATTTTAGTGATCGCTTGTTACAACAAGAGTTTAAAATGAAACTTTCTGAACGAATAAGAAGTTTATGGCACGAGCGCCGGTGAATCAAGAACAAGACCAAGACCAATGCCAAGGCCTTGAAATTACAATAAGATCAAGATCAACACTCATAAGTTTTGGCATTGTTATTAAACATAAATCCGTTCCAATTACTGTTGGCGGTAGCAGAAATGGTAATGAAGTGAAATCGATACATGTCACTATTACTATTTAGAAACCCGGATTTTGAATCTCATTAAAAGTTGGATGTCACCTGAATGGTTTTGCAGTAGCGCACAAGTTTCGTAAAAGCAATCTAAAAAATGTCCTTTTCTTTGCCTTACTCTTTAAAATACTCATCAAAATCCTTAATAAAAATGACACGAAGAAATGATACATCATAGTACTCAGAAAAAATGCTTTCGGATGATGTCTAATTTAACCCTTCATGTCATTAAAAAATTAAGAAAAAAATTCAGTAACAGATCTTAATTCCTTCAATATACATCCGAATTCCATTCTAATCTGATAAACGGTTCCTTAGATATTCCACCGGTTCCATACTTTTAAAACACGACGTATACAATTTCTTCACATATGGAAAATTATTTCTTCCTTTCGTTACTCTGGTTTCTGCATAAATAAAATTGAAACTAATAGAGAGAAGATAGCTAACAGATAAGCTTCGAGCAAACTCCAAATGTCCTTTTTATGACTTGTACAAACAATTTGTCAAAGTTATCTCAGAAATTCTACAGTATTGTTTAAACAGATGTTGTCACTCGGTTCTTTAAATTAAATAACAACAATGCAATGCAATGCTTATTTCCAGGAGCAGTAATCATGTTTATGTAATGTCAACTAACATATGTGAACAATTGTCACAATCAGGAGCTCTTTCATTGGTGTCGCGTGATCGTGATTACTGTTCCTGGATACAAGCAATATAATATTAGTAACCTTTTGTCTGAACCAGTGCGAAGTGTCGAAAAAGTTCAAGAATTTAAAAGTTCCTTAGAAACTTGCCAAAGGGAGACAATTACGCAATAAACGCAATAAAGATTGTAACAAACTAAATCTTCTGTTACTTTTGAATTAAGATTTAGGTATGACCTTGAAAACACAAATAATTAGCGTCGTCTGAGGGGGCAAAGTGGCTTGTCAGGGAAGGGTCTAGCCCCCCCGCCACCATAGCTACAGTCTTGGTAGTACTTATTGGGGATTATAACAATGCCTAATAGTTTGTAAGCTTGGCCAATGCAGCGCTTTATTTATATCTGAAATTGTACAAACGAAAATACCGTTACTTATATCTTCTTATTAGAAGATAAGCATTGGATAAGCATATTCTACACATCATTATTTTTAATTCTTTACCAGGTGATTCTAATGATTGGTTCTAAGGATTTTAATTAAAGCTTGAAAAGAACGTACTCTTCCAAATCAACCAAATCACTGAAACGTGTTGGTCTGCATTCAGACATTTGAAACGGAGCTAAATTTATGGTTTAAAGTGGATAGATCCTTCTTGCATAACATATCGTATCAAATAGATATGTACATCTCTTTTTTCTCTTGAGGAAAAACAATCGTTCAAATACATGAGTAGTATCGAAGTCGTCCCACAAAACGTATAACGAACTTAGCTATCAAACTGTGTCCAAACTTAGGTTGTCCAGAATACTGATACTCTACACCGGAATCAGGTCGAAAAAATTCCTTCTGCTTTAGGTATTTGACAAAACAACAAAATCTGAGCATTGTGTAGATAATTTCCGCCGACCACCATAACAATCTGCTCTCAGACCTCAGCTTGCAAAACTCAATTGGAAGTCGGAAATTAAATAACACTTGCAGAGAGAAGCAATGCTTTTTAAAAAATTTGTAAGCATCAAGGGGAGTTGACAAAAGAAAACTGAGTAATAGAAGCAGCTAAAAATGAAGAAAAAAAAAGAAGAATGTTGATAATTGCACGCTAAAAGCCTTCATTCAAGATTAAAAACGGAGGGCTTTTAAGATTAAATCTTTTAGTCATGGTAATCCGACTACATACAGCACGGTGAAATTCCAAAATTAGAATCGCATGTTCATTTTTGGATACCCTTTCGAGGAATAGAAAAGAGTTATTTTGGTAGAATTTGATACTTATGCATCTATGGAGAGTAAAGTAAATGGAATTAGCAACCGATGAAGAAGGTAGAGTATCTTTGGTTTAAATCATTCCATGAATGGAAAGTGAAATAAATCAATTTACAAAGCAAATCATAATGGTACTGGTAGTAGGCAGAATGTCCTTTCTCCTGAAGTATAGTGACACCGTGTTAATGAGACAGCAGATGGTTGCGGTAGACGTATGGCATCCATGGACCTGCTCGGCATAAACCCATTTGTAACTTTGAACAAAGAGGGTATAGGCTTTAGCTTAACACTGCTGCTTGTCGTTGATCAGTTGCAATAGGTTTTCGATAAATCGCATACTGATAGGTTGCTGGAAGCTGGAAAGAAGCTAGAAAGAAAGTTAAAAAGGTATGTAGAAAAGAGAAAAGAAAATTCTTTAGAGGAAAAAACAGAAAGGATGGAAAGGGAATTTACAAGAAAAGATAGTAGAAGATTTTATAAAGAAATAAGAGAAGGAAGAAAAAGATACCAAACAAAAACACTACTTATTGAAGACAAAGAAGGAAACTTAATGGGGGATACAGAAGAAGTGAGGGTAAGATGGAAAGAATATTTTCAAGATGTATTTGGAGAAGATCCTATTGACGACCAGTAACAAAGTAAAGAAGAGAGTGGTGAAGAAAGGAATGAAACACAACCAGAGGAGGAAGAACAAATAGTTATAATGGGTTTTTTGGAAAAAAAAACAAGAGCCCGGGAGAAAACAGTATTAGTGCGGAAATGATTAAGTCTGGAGGAGAAAGATTACCGCAGTGATACTTCCACTTCTAAAAGGAGGATATAGCAAAAAGTGTGAAAATTATAGGGGGATTGCACTTTTAGATATAGTATATAAAGTACGAGCCATATTAATAAAAGATAAGCTACAAGCACATATGGAAGAAATAATAGGAGATTATCAGGCCGGTTTCAGAAGAGAAAGATGAGTCACAGATCAAATTCATATAGTAAGGCAAATACAAGAAGCCTGTAAGGAACATAGAATAGGTCACTATATCGTTTTTATTGATTTTACCAAAGCATACGATAAGATAAAACGGGACCAAATGTACAACATACTTAGAGAATCTAACATTCCTCCTAAACTAATTAAACTGGCTAAGATGACACTAAACAGTACCAGATATAAGGTAAGAGTAAATGGAACATTAACAGACAGCTTCCTAGTGAATAGAGGTTTACGACAAGGCGACCCGCTATCAACAGTTTTATTCAACTTTGTTCTAGAGAAGGTGATAAGAGAAAGCAGAGTACGAACAGACAAAACAATTTACAACAGGAATCATCAGTGTACTGCATACGCTGACGATGTGGCTATATTAGCAAGAACAAAAAATGAACTTACCCGGACTATGAGAAATTTACAGAGAGCAGGTGTGAAGGTGGGTTTAAAAACGAACAGCAACAAAACAAAATATATGGAGATGGAAACAACATGGAGAAGAAGTGATAAAATAGTGTTAGACGAAGATCCAGACCTAGAAAAAATGAAAATTCGAATGGACAAATACAAATACTTGGGGTTCATTATTTATGGAACAGGGGGAAATGAAGAAGAGATTAAAGAAAGAATTAGAAAAGGCCCCGCATTTGAAAGTGCTCTGATAAAAACACTGAGATCTAAAATAGTGTCGAGGAAAGCAAAGTTAAGGATTTACAAAACAGTAATAAAACAAAAAAGATGGAGATCAAGTTGCAAGTTTGGGAACGAAGGATGTTAAGAAGGATTCTTGGTGAGAGGAAGATACAGGATGGGTGGCGGAAGAGAACAAACGAAGAGATCTACGAACTGTATAAAGAGCCTAAAATAATATCAGCTTTCAAAGCACAAAGGATACGATGGTTAGGACATATTTGGAGAAGAGAAGATGGTAGGATGGTGAAGAATGTGCTAAAAACAGATTCACTCGATAATAGAGGAAGAGGTAGAACAAGAATTAAATGGTTCAAACAAGTGGAAGAAGATCTAGAAAAAAATGGGTATCCATAGGTGGCGTCAAAAAGCAATGGAAATAAAAGTCCAACAAGCCTTGTGCTAATAGGCCTGTTGTGCTCTATGTATGATAGGTTGCTGTTCATTATGTCAATGTTCAGTATTATAAACAGCAATGCTTTTCACTCTTGCAATTAAATTGATGCAAATGTTATCGGTTGGTCTTAAGACGCTGCTGACCTGGCATTTTGTCCATGTATGGCTTTAAGATTAAAATTTAAAGTGCTCGGGTGCTTTTTCGTGAGAAGTAATGGGGAGTAATCCGTCCAATAAAGCTTCACAAAAACTTACCTAAAATTATTCTAAACAGTGAGTGTCGCCAATATGTATCTACCATCTAAAACCACAGAACTCACTTACTTTGTTTGAATTATTATAATACTGCTATTTGTGATTTGATTAAAATTTACATGCCTGCCTGGTTAGCAATACCATTTGGCATTTCAGCAAAACAGCATGTGTGTTATGTGTTTAGGTAGATTAACAGTAGCAGCCATAACTTTGGTAGGAGGTTTAGATAGATCGAGATGAACTAATAACTTGCTTATATTCGGTACTACTTACTCTGATGAGAAATATATTAGATAGCTTTGGAAGTATTTTATGTAGTGTGCTGGAACCTTGAAATGTTTAACGTCGTCAAATCAAAATTATTTTAAATTTTATCTTAATAAAATTAACAGAAAATTAAATAACTCTCAATTGGCTTACAAGGCACCAGCACAATCTTAGTTTATTAAACAATCACTAAAGATAAAAATGCTGAGTTTGTGGAAATCAAATTTTTATTTTTGATTCGTCGAGAAAAATTAATAATCCTAAATAAGGAAGCTGAATAGGAATATATTACCTTTTGATAACAAACTCCGTTCTAGATATTGTGAGAGTTATTCAAACCTTTGTAAGACACCATTTGTTCCCGTTTCTATGGAAAGTTTTTTTTCTTAGATAAAATCCTAAAAAAAACGAAAACAAGGCACGATATGTTATTTCTTACTGCATAACGTTATTTATGTGGTATGTATAGTACATAAGTTGTATTTATACGTTTTCCACTGAATATCTATCTATACGTAAGCGAACATGTCTTGTTGTTTAGGCAGGATATGTCCGAGATGTTACATTATCGATATTACCTGTCTTAACAACTGGACCTGTCGCATGCAGAGGCTTGTACAAATTTGTTTTGCTGGGAAACGACTGACGTATTTACCCTTATATACCACTGACTCCAATATCACAATTTACAGTTATATCCACATATAGATAACTGTTAAAGAAGATTTAAAATCTTTCATATAATCGCAAATGCATAGAAAGATATTAATAAATTGCAGATAAGCTGAAAGAAGAAAAATGAACGTCACTTTGAGTTATTTATAATTGGTGTTTAATTATCTATTTATGATCATAAATATATTTTTAATAAAGAATTACTGAAAGTCTGATAAATGATCCAAATAAAAAATTACCCCTAGGAATCCCGTAGTACATATAATAGTGTCTAAAATCCAGTACAAATCCATGAGTCTTGTATTGGAGTGTACAAACTAGACACAGGTATGTGGATGCGTGCCGAATATGCGAATTCCTCGGTCGGTTCCTGTAGGAGAGTCTGTCCTTATCTGAACAAGCCTCTCTTAAGGACGACCGACTGTCTTTTTCTATATGTTCGCTAACCTCGCAACCCACTTCGCTATTACCGCTGTCTCTCTGAATAATGGATTGTGTTTCCCCAAACGTTCTTTCTTTTTGTGTTAACGTTCGGGATGCTATTTGTTCGTGTGTAATATGTAAGCTAATAGCCAAAATTTTTTGTACCCGAAAACCGTTTGAGGGGATAATGAATTTATGTAAGGGGTATTTATTTAACGGCAGTTAGGCGTTAACAGTTTCTTATAGACTTCTTCGATTCTTTTTTAGTTCCCAAACTGCATCTTCAGATGATTGACGGGAATTTGAGTAAACAAATTAGTTCTTTGTTTACTATAGTAGTTAAAACGGTTTGAATTGTAAATGAAACTTGTTATCGCTGTCGAGTGAAAGTAAAAGCCCCCTGTATACAAATCTAATGAATAAAACGTTTAGTATATTAAATTTAATTTAATCTTTAATTACAAAAAAGCGAGTTCTATTTGAATAAATATCTTACCTATGCTAATTGTGATCTACATCAAACTAAAATGCCGAAAAGGTAAAAGAAGATTATTTTTTTCTAATAGTACAAGATTCTAATTAATATTCAATGGTACACAAGATTCTAAATTATTCATTCAAGAAATGTAACAAACCAATGTTGACACTAGAGAGAGGCGGAAGCCGCTTTTAGTTTATCGGAAAAAGCTTTACACCTGTTTGGCCCGTTTGGTAATTCATGTGACATGGAAAATCATTCTTGCTTTTCAACAGAAAAAGGAAACACAAAAGTAAAACACGTGCTTGTTTATGAAGGTTTCTAGTTTCTATACGGTTTTCGTCAAACATTCAGAAGATGCTACAAGTACTAACAAAAGTGAAAACCTGAAAGAAATGTTTTCGTCGAATGGTCTTTTCCACTTTGAAGTTTTAAGACATATACATCTTGTTCCTCAGCTATAAGACATTTTTCTAAATCAGTTTAGTGGTCAATGACAATCCAATAAGGGCGTTGATGGGGATTAGATGCAATCTTGTTTCAGAAGTTTTAAGATTTATATTAAGTTGTGAATTAGAGTTTCTCAGAGTAAAATCAATTTTGTAGTAAAAATACAATATATGGAATTCGTTACTCATAGGTTTCTTCCTTCTTCTTTCTTCTCTTTTTTCTTGGACGTAGAGACAGTTAGAAGCAAATGGATTTTGGATATCTTTACCTCTTTTGCAATTGAATGAAAAAATACACGAAATAATCAGAAAATCAAAAATGCCTATCGAGATATACCCAAATGAGCTCACCACGTTCCTCAAACGGTTTTGATCAAAGGTGTATTCAGGAGCTACAAGAACAAAAAATGATGCAAACAATGCAATCAATCAAATAGGTCAAATGCGTCTACTATGTTTTTCGTCTTCTTTTAATTTTTGGAAAATCTTATCAACATTTTTTAATTAATCTGTTCAATTGCAGGCTTTACATTAGACTTAATTTTCGTACAGTTTAATAGTGCCATTTTAACTATCTAAACAGCCCTCTATCAGACACGAGAGGCCATTTACAGACTCCCAATGTCTCATTAGGGGGTTCCCATCATCATTCATAGCAAATCTCGGTGACTTCAGAACCTATAAAAGCATCCATCTAGCCATATGGGAATAATTTAGTGAAATTTAAACTGCAAGATTGTCCGTAGTGATCAACGTAAGTAGATCCACGGACGAGATCTTTTATGTGGAGGGTGCCACTGATGATTTCGCAAACTGGATGACTTTACTAAAGTGGTGGATATTCTTCTTCTTGATTAGAGAGTCGCGACGAACACAATAGAAGGAAAAAAACAGGTTTTATCTGAATGACAACACGATTCCCACGGAAATACCCAAAGAAATTGAAGGACTCCGAGGAACCTAACGAAAAACGCGGGAACACTCGCAGGGTCAGTGCTACTGCCCAGATAGTGGATTTATTTCCGTAATTGTAATATTCGTTCAAATAGTAAGCGACAATTATTATGTGGGAATGTCTGAGTTAATGGTAGAAATAGGGAAGAATCGAGATTTTTCATTCTGAATAGAGATTTCTTTTGATAGTTTCCAGGAGTATGGTCTCATTTCACGAGGGCCTCCCTCAGACTAAGAAGAATTTATACTGGCTACCGCGTAGCGTCTTCCAGAATTAGGGGCATCCAAAGCTGGGAATTTCCTTGCCGAAAAGATGACTCTGAGTGTACTTTTAATGATTAATTATGCCTTATCATATTTGCTCGTTTATGCTGTAATTTCCTGTTCTACTACTTTGTGTTTTTTTTTTAATATTTCTTGCACATTGTTTGTATTTTCTTTTTCATCAGCCTTTTAATGTCCACTCCTGCACGTCGGCCTACCTTTTTTCTCTCCATGCTACCCTATCCCGTGCAATCTGTTTCCATCACATTCCCAGCGTCTTTACAAGATCATCTCTCCATCTTTGCTGCGGTTTGCCGATATTTCGCTTGGTAGTTCTCGGTCTCCAATTTAAGATCGTCTTTGTCCATCTGGTTTTGTAAAAGATTGACCAACTCTTTAGAAGAACATAATATATATTCGACTATGTGGTTCCGAAACAAACTAAGTGTTATCCTCATTAAATGTCTAAAGAAGTAGTTACCCGTTTTTTTAACTAACACCGCCCACCACTAGGTGCTTTTTAAGACGAGCAACTTAAAGACATAAATAACTAGAGAATAAACTTTGGTCGAGCTTCAAAGGTTAGTTTGAAAAGAACTGAGAGATGTCATCCTTCTCGCCCTCCTCTGTATTTAGTTAGCTCACATGCTTTTTTTAAATGAATTCTAGATTTTTTGGAACTTCTGTAAGATTAGAAAGCAGGTGTTGTCACCTAGATTAGAGAAGCAGTAGGACATCAGTGTTCAGCACTTAACCTAGTGGAGGGGAGTTTCCCTTGAAACTCAGACAAGCCACATAATTCCTGTAGATACCACTCCAACTGAATGCTGCTGAGTAGCACCGGTACTGCGGGGGCCTTAGTAAACGATTTCTCTCAGAGAAGAAAAAGGAAAAAGCAATTTTGGAGAGATCTATTGACAAGTCTACACGTTATAATTTATTGTTAGAAAGCACCAAAGTCTTTTTTGGTTTTACTGGCTTTGCGTAACAGTAACATGTCCGATTGGACTATGAAGCACAGATTTATTTCTTCTTCTTCTACGTTAGCTTCGATGGAACTTTCAGGCCTTTAGATCTATGTCCTAGCTCTGTATACACATTTACATAATTTCTCTTGGTTAGTGTTTTAATACCCCACGCTGGGAGCCATCAAATACCATCTACAGAAATCTTATTGCTGAACAAGATTTCTCCATAATTATAAGTTAGAAACTAATTTTCCATATATAATTAATTACAATAATAGTTAATAACAAATAGGATAACTAAGACAGTTCTTTTTTAAAACAATAATTTCATAGTCTTAATGCAACAAGGGTAGGACTTTAAAACGCAGAGCTCAGAATAGAAAAATAAGAAGGACATGGTGGTTGGACAAAAGTATCCTGAATAAAGGACCTTATTTCTGTTTTCAAACTTAAGAAAGATTAGAGATGTATGTATAAGTATAAAGACGTTAGCTGACTTTGTAATCTTGAACTTTATAAAGGTTTTAATAATATCCTTATTCAGATTTTCTTTGTTTTATTGTTTCTGTTGGAAAACTACCTTTAACTTGAGGCATCAGAAACTTCGACTGCTGTAAACACATGGAAATACATATACACGGCGTATGTTGTTTTTAATTTCGATAAAAAAACGTTCCGAAAATGTTTTCTCTTATAAATCTAACATCTTAATTCTATTTTCAGCGGAAATTTCTTGTGCACAAAACAGAACGCAAAGGATCGGTTTAGTGCAACTAAATAGTGACAGAGATACACAATTAGCTTAATCATTTTTTCATACGAGTATTAATAAAGATCTATTGAAAAGCCTTAAGGATGATAGAATTGTAAGTTTCCAAATTTTTCACATTTTCATCTTTAGTATATAAAATAATATGAATAAAAATACGTCTGTCAGTCATTTTAAATAAACTTCAGTTGTCTATTGAGTCCACTATAGGTTCAACCCTTTTTTGACATAAACACCAACATGAAAAGCTGAATAGCCCAAGTAGCTATTCTACACTTACTAGCTAACACCAAGGTTTAAACAGATACGTATAAAACTCATGATTAATGCCGCGCAATTAGCGTTTTATCACGTATTCATATATTTTATTTAATTTGGCGCTTTCGTTCTCTGTTTTCGTTTTAAGTACTGAACCATTTTTGCATTTGAGAAACACAAATTAACAATTTACAATTCCGTTGAAAGTTCAGAACTAATTATCTAATAGCTTCGCATAATTTCCCAGTAATGTAATTTTTTGCAAATTTTAAAACTGTTAAGTGTATGAAATAGCACTCAAGAGATTTTGACCAGGTAAATATCACCAACTCCAAGGGCGATAATGTGGAGCGGATGACGTCACAGGGTAGTGGCGCCAGCTCTGTGCCCATACATCACCTCGACAGGTGAACATGTGATGTTCAATTATGCGAAGGTAAGTCAGGGACAGGTATTTATGTTTTACCTGTCTTTCTAAATTTTATGGTTGCCTACATGTTAAAGCGTCGTTTTAAAAGTTGGATTTCTTTCAAGCGGAAATTTATTAAGTTTTAATTAATTGACATAAGGACGTTTAGAAAACATTTTTGGTATTGGAATTATTTTAACAAGAATGGTCTTTTAGCTTCGTTAAATAAGTTTATGAAAGATGTAAGATAAAATTCAGTAGGAAGGTAGATGATCAATTATTGAGAGGTACGTGTAGGTAGTAACAGGGGAGCGAATTGTAGTCGATTTAACATAATAGTTTTCTGTTTATCGTTATCGAAATTTGGGAATGAGAATAAAATTGAACAAGCATCAACATAAATCTTCATGAGTGAGAACACATTCCTATAACGATGTCTACGCTGGCACATTTCTATTAAGTTTGTCGATAACTCTAACTTAACCCTGACCTTAATCTCTATTGTCTTGAGTTTCCACTTCTTGCAAAATAGCTTAATTGAAGGTTTAGAAATTTACTGAAAGTTATTTATTTTAATTCATTAATGATTTTTAAGGTATAATTGTTTTAAATTCAAGTGAGATCTTAGGTTGGTCTTTTACAGTAGGTATTTATCTTCAATCAAAATTATTACACTTTCTATTCCTATTGGAATAATATTTAATTTCAAATAAATTGACTAAACTTACAGAACACGGAAGTTTGTGAAACAACAGAAATGACAAAAATACCTTACTGAAAAAAATTTCAAAAGAATATCTAACTGAAGATTCTCATCACTCACAGTTATTTTTAATTTCGTGTAATCATGAGAAAGTGTTGTTTCTTAAAAGTTAAAAAAATAAAAAACTAAACGAGTGTGAAAAGTTTTATTCTTTGAAAGTAATTAGTGAAAATAGTGTAAAGTGCTACCTTGTAGAGCTTAAATCTGGCGGCCCAGAATGAGCCAAACAGGCATAAAAACTTATTCCCAAAACAATTAGCGCCACCTGGACAACTCCCTTGAACAACTGTAAAAACTGTTCTTTACTTTTCTTCCCCGTATATATTTATCGGGGAGGTGTTCTTGTGCGATAAAGTGTTTGAAAGCAGGCCCTTATGAATGTTAGACTAAATGTACATAGTTCAAGCTTGGACACAGTTACCTCTTCTTCCCGGATGGAATAATGAATGGGATGCATGGAACAATATCAGTTGCTGAATAATGGACATAGAATCAGCAGGCAAACTGCATGAATATCAATTTTAGATTTTAGCTTTCAACAGTTACTTCAAGATCAGTTCGTTTGAATGGAAAAATACTGTAGCAATGAAGGCAATAATAAAGTGGGTAAGACAGGAATCTAAAAAAAGTTCCTTATAGTTCAAAATCCACGTTTTCCTAAATCGGGCCACCCTAATCAAAAGCTTGAAACAAGACAAAGTTCACGCCCATGGTTATTAAAAGGATTTACCACTATGAAATCTTCTTTAATTCCTTTTACTTCCACGAACAATACTGTGTGCATGCCCAATTACAACCTTGATGATACTGATATCGCAGCTTCTTGTATCCAAGATTCCTGCGATGCCAATGCAAAACAATTAAAAATCAGAAAATGTCTTCAGTGGTATGTTAGTGTTGTATTATTGCATGGTAAGTTTTAAAGAGTATTGTGAAAACCTTTCCTGGAAATTTCATCATTCAGCGTGAAATTATTCCACTGATTCATTTTATAATCATTTTCAATTTGGCTCCTGCAAGGACTTCCTTTTTATAAAACAAGATAATGCTAAAGATGCCACAGATAGCCATTGAACTTCTCAATGGTAGTTCTAGACATTTCAAGATCTTGCAATGGTGCTTTGAGTCAACAGTCTTCTCAGTAGTGAGACGCTGATTTTATAAAAATCATATCCTTTGATCAAAATTATTCCCAATTGCATTGTCAACGCACAGATTTTTCATTCATCTTCTAATTTATCTAATTACTTCACAAACAATATGGTACTCGCATTGTAAGTGCGACAAAACTCTTTTTAATTTTCATTCTAGACGGATACAGGCTTCAGCTATGCGTTTGGTGTTTGAAGCAGAATCTGTAAGGTGATATTTGAAAATCAGTGGTACCATACAGTAGAAACTTCTTTTCCCGAAACTAACCAAGGAGACCAAAAATATAATTAGAACACATTTCTTTTCTTTGAAAGGCACGAAAAACCCTTCTCTCCAATGTACAACATGATTTAAATTAATTTGCACGTTCTTTCTGCAAATGTTGTCGAGAGCACGATTAATAACTCGATTATCAATGTTATAAGAATCTAAAGCGCAAATAGCGACGATTAGGATAAGCTTTAAATTTAAAAAAATACATTCTTCAAAATTAAGAAGTCAAACTACCCATTTGTTGCTTCCACATCCACAGCTAAAGTTTTTTCTTCTTTTTCTAGTATTTTTCTTGACAATCAGGTCTCTCCTTTCTTTAATTACGTACTTACTTTATCTTTCCTCGTCCGTACCGTTTCGTAGCAGTATCGAAGTTTATTGCGTCTTTTTAACTGCAGTTCTTTGGCCATTTTTCTCCATTCTTTGTTTTGTGCCATTTTTGCTTGCTTCCAATTAAGCTTGCATCTACTTATCAGAATTTTCATCATTCTATCTTTGGTCTGCCTTTTTCCACCTTCCCAGAATTATTCCTTCCCATGTTTGTTTTAGTGTTCTTGACGTGCCATACTCTATGCGTTACCAAGCCACCTTGGTCTTTACCGATCTATTTCGTTTAGCTTTTTTCTAATCTAGGTATCTCTCAATACTTCTCTAATATGACTCTTAACATACAATCGAGTATTCACTCCAAAAACATTTTCTTTTCTTTTTTATATTTTCGTTTTGTGTGATAACACTTTTCTCCAAATCTTGCCACTCTTGGCTAGAATTATAGCGTTGCTAATTTCTGATAGGCATTCGGGTTTTATGTAAAAAAAACTACCGATTACTCTATGGCTTATTGTGTATTTTTGGCTACGACCAACTTGGTACTTCTAAGATTATAAACAAACCCTTCTAAGAGTTGTCTTTTTGATAAGAAGTATATAGAAATATATTTGATTAAGCTCACTATCAAACAAAAATTACACAATGCAAGCTCGTTGTAATAGAGCAAGAGTCTACGAAGATTTAGAATACTTAATTGTGTGCACTAAACGAAACGTGTGACAAAACATGCAAATGGTGTGTTGAGATGAAACGGTTCCCCTCTTCTCGTTACAAATACGTATTTCTTAACATGCTACTGATTACACTCTGATGTTTTCGCTTTATAGTGCAGAAAAAATATTTTGCCCTTTTTACAAGTTATTATAAGAAACTGATCGTCGTAAATAAACATTTTGCTTGATACTGTGTATGGAAAAAGTTAATATACTAATTAATTCTGGGTAAGAATTCTTAGCCCTTGTTTTCTGAGAAAAAGAAAAACTCAAGTAATTCAATGACGTAGCAGACTGTACGAAAGGGAAGTTTTTCTTTTGTATCTCATTTGAATTACGCCATGCATGTGTAACTGAATGGAGACAAAGAGACAAAGGCCAAGAGAAAATCGGCGTGTTAGAATTTAGAAACTTGCCCCAGAAGCAAGCGTTTTAGTGTAACACACCAGATGAGGTATACTATATGGGTTGGCCTCCTCCTTTAATTAAAGCTGTATATTTCTCATTTCGTTCCATCATTGCATTTTTGATACATCCTATATTTTGATGTTTTCTTATTCCTTACTCAGTGCTGAATTTAACTGTTCTGTATTTGTTGCAAATTTTCTGTAAACTTCACGACTTTCTTGCCTGCCGCCTTACTTCAGAGCTCCTTTAATTGCCAGGTCCGAAGTGAAAAAAGTTATTTACTGCAACCATATTTTGACAGTAGCACAATGAAAGAAGAAAACTAGAAAACTTTTTGGAGTAGTAGGGAATGCTATTGGCATTCTTTTCGAAAGACTTCAGTAACTTCAAATAATCAGTTTGCTTTAACCAATAGTGTAGAAAATTGTTCCACGACACTTGTTTGGAAAAA
>VTPC01000672.1:117777-209891 GCA_011009095.1 Ignelater luminosus | reverse complement strand
AAAAAATCACACATTATATACAATATTTAAAATACGATATCTGGGTAGATAAGACCCTGCAGTAAATATGCTCCTTTGTTATTATTATGTTTTCTAAAAAACACAGACACAAGCAATGAAGACAGTGAATGGCATTTTACACATGGTAGTCTGTGTGTGGTTAGCACTCAGTCTGATCTGGTTTGGAAGTTATGAGCTGACCCTCTGAACTATCCGAATCGCTGGAGTCATCTTCATTCACAGCCACCACATTATAGTTACATGTCACTTTAGGTTTCTTTATTGATACCCTGCTGTAGCCTCGTTGAGAATTTTGGACACTACTCCTCTGGAATTAAAATACATTTTCAAACGATTTCATTAAAAATGAAATAAATGCAGTTTACCTGGAGTATTATAAATATGGTAACAAATAAAACAATAATGCAGAGGCAGGCAATTACAGCTAATCCTGTGACAAAATTGAATGGATTTACAAGTTGGAGAGTTGAGACGGGCTGGGTTGATACAAGGTAGGCTTCTACATTTATCCTTCTTTTATCTGCCTGATTTTTACAATCTAAAGAGCAAATATGTTAGTAATTTCAGTCACTAGAGGAAGACTGTTAATTATGTGTTATTAATACTCACCTACACAATTTCTACATGAATAGTGACACTTTTGACAACCATACTCCGTTTTGTAGAATCCCTCAGGACAGTCAGGACGGCATTCTCCTGCTGCAAGTTGCCATCCACGAGGACAAGCAACACATTGATTATGGCCTGGGCCACTACATGTTTCACAACTAATATAACAGCGTTGGCATTTTCCTCTATCACTGTAATATCCAGAGGCACAAGTTGCTTGGCACTGACCACCTTGTAGCTACAATCAAAATATTTATTATTTACAGAAAAATTAACATAGTTCATAATTTACCTGTAAGCCGGTTATACATTTTGTACAATTTGTTTTAGATACACAACTAGCACAAGTATGTATACAGGGTTCACAAGCACGAGAAAGTTTATCATGGAAAGTACCCTCTTCACATTCAGCAACACATCGAGTACTTTGAAGAATAAGAGGGCTTGCACAAGAAAGACAAGCATGTTCTGTAGGTCCATCACAGGTTTCACATGTAGAATGGCACTGTTTACAGTTACCACCATCCATGTATTGATCTATAACAAGTATATAAATAATAATAACTATGAGATATTGGATGTTTTTCTTATTTTATATTTTAAATAAATTTTAGTAACATCGCTAATGTTTATACCACATTAGGTAGGTAAAGTTAAATCTGCTATCTTTACATTAGAAAATATCACAGTAGTAGCTGATAATAATGGCTACAATGAAGGCATGGAGGCAGTGTTCCCATTAAAGTTAGGAAATGTTACTAACCCCCAGTTGCATAAAGCTTTCTTAACAATGTTGTAAAGTTAAAAACATTTTTAGTGATCGATTGAAGAATTCTGAATTGACATCTGAATTCTACTGCTTCTGATTGTTTAATGATGTTCTTAACTTGACAACACAGTTACGAAAATTTTATGCAACTTACTTAATCTTGAACCTTCTTCCTTCAGTGTCCGTTATTGTTCTTATTAAGATAATCTTTATTAAAATGAAAATCATCTACGTGCTTTTTCTATTTGTTAAAATTATATTACCAATATAAAAAGTACCTAAATAATGATAATAATATTTATTTCTTAATGTTTAATAAAAGCTCAGAAATGAAATACCTAATTTTCAGTAAAAGCTAAAATTATTATACTTATTTTAACATTAAAACCTTATAAGACACTCAAAAGGGTAAAGTAACACAACTAAATCTCCATTCTGCAATTTTTAACATGCTCTACTATATACGAGTTCAAGGGATGCTGGAGAGAGGACCAGCAACCCTATAAATACACCCCACCAGGACGACGACTCTCTCTCTTGCCCCTGAAGTTGAACCAAATAGTAAGAACACATGGTTGGTAAATATGTATCTCTTAATATTGTACATAATGTTATTTAGTTAATAAATTAATAAACAGTTTAGTGAGTATTATTGCATCTTAATCTAAACTGTTAAAGTACCAGAAATAAATTTTGATTGGTCATAGTCATGGGAACAAAATTTAACAAGGCTACTAAAAATTACAGAATAGTGTTCATAAAAGCTCAATTTAGACGTTTCAATTTTGTATAGAAAAAAATTTTGACCTTCAATAAATGCAACGTGTAAACAGCAAAAATTGCATTCAATTTAAAACAGCAATCAATTTTTTTAGAGCCTGTTGTATTTTTCAAGGTCAAATAAAAAATATTTCTAGTAACTTCTTCTAATTCTTGGTGTAATTCACATTTTGATATTGTAAACCTGAACTTTTAGTGGCAATCTTGCCGCTGTAAACCTCCAAGCTGTAAATCTGTAGAGGCGATGCAATTCACGATTTCACTCACCATTTCATTTGACATATTCAACATAAAGTATCCTATTGTCACAGTTGTGTACAATAAGTACATTTGTTCATCTTCAATAAATAAAAGTAATAATAAAAAATACTATTTTTATACTTTAGGTGCTGCAATAATATTTGCAAGAAACAGTGAGAAAGTTTTCAGGTTATAATACATATTAAATAATGACATCACAACAATTAAGTTAAATACAAAAAACTGTATTCCTTGACATTTTTTTGCATTTCAGAAAAAATCTTTTTCTGGAAATAACAAATAAATTGAAACGTTTAAATTGGGCTTAACATATTTCTAATGTTCATAAAAGATTAAAAGCAAATGATATATTAAAATACTATTCAACTACTTAATGCCATTAAATAAACGTATACTACTACATCATAATGTAATTTAAAAAACACACAACATGTGCAGGACAAGCAGAAACAATGCACTGTGAATGAGAAGATATTGCTCCCATTCAAAATTCCAAAAATGATAGTTGATGGGTGAAGACCATTCTATTTCAGGGTTACAGGTAAAGCTCTACAGTATGTATTTTTACGTGAAAATTAAATTTCGAATAATTTCCAATTTCCTAAGCATTCTCTATGAAGCAGCATTTTCTGTTATCTGTGTGTTACTATATTTTCAAAAAGTGGTTTTTCTATACATGTTGCTTAATTACATCTTTCAGATAAGTACTTTCTGTACATAAAACACATACAACATTATTTATATAAATTAGTTAATAAATTGCATCAATGTTTATTGAGTATTATTAAGATTTTATTTAATGTTAGTGTTACAAAATCTGCCCTACTTTGCCTGTCCTAAAGAAGGTAGATAATGCTTTTTTAGGCATTAAATAATAAGATAAAGAAGAGAAATTTGGCACATATTGGCACAATTCTCAAATCTCAAATGGAATTATACAATGTGTCCGCAGATTGAGTTGACAAGAGGAAAACCTTTTTTATTATTGGTCTTAGGACAAAATGTCACTCTTGATAAAATTTTCTGCTTGTTTCAAAATCTCCAATAATGGTAATATAATTTTGATATTACCAACAATAATGAAGAAAATTTAAAAAACAAATTCTTTTAGTATAAAAAAAGTTCTAAATTTACTCGAAAATCAGATTGCCATGCTTCAACTGCATCTACAAAAAAAGCTAACATGATTTTCTAACAAAGTTAAAACTCAGTCGCTTTTTTACTGAAAAACAGTGCGTTTAAACTAAATTAAAAAATCATGTTAGCTTTGTTGCAGATGCAGTTGAAACATGGAAATCTGATTTTTGAGTAAATCTAGAACTTAGTCTTTTTTTAATACTGAAATAATGCGTTTTCTAAATTTTCTTCATTATTGTTGGTAACCTCAAAATTATATTACCATTATTGGAGGTTTTGAAACAAGCAGAAAATTTTATCAAGAGTGACATTTTGTCCTAAGACTAATAATAAAAAAGTTTTTCCTCTTGTCAACTCAATCCGCAGACACACTGTATATATATAGACTAATGCAAATCAATGAAAAACAGGAATGAATACTATTTTTCTTTAATTTTTATGTTTGTCTACTTTGACCACACTATTATAGTGCAGGGGTTAAAATGAATAGTTCAAAAGTCAATTATTTAAAAATCAAGGGATGAGTACCCCCGGTGAGGAAAAAGCTTTGGCTAAATTTAAAAATTATTATTGGCATTGTGTTTTGCAATATCAAAAACGTTTGTGGAAAAGTTTTCAGCATCATGACCTGAATAACCTAGCAGCTAGGATTTTTGATCGCCTTTTACCAATTCTGAATCACAGTGCAATGCTGTGCAGCTATTTTACTGTATATTTGTGCATATGTCAGAGTACCTTAGTACCATGAAATAGTAATATAAACAAAGTTTTCTACTTAAGGTGGTTAAAAACCTGTATTTGAAATAAACTAATTGGACAAAAGTAAAAAATTACACTATTTACTTGAATAGTTATTGATAGTTCCATGGTACAGATATTGCAGATAATAATATGTTAAACATAAACAAAATAATCAGGGAATTCAATTTAAAGAACTTTGCAAAAAATGATATACTGTTTCAATTCTCTACTGATTTACACTTTAAGTATTTTATAGCCACTCAAAAAATCTAATTGAAGTTTCCTATTAAGAAATAAAATTAAACTTTGAATAAGAATTATTTTTGTGCAATAACTACTGCTGTTATTTTGTTTTCAAAATAAAAATTACAACTGACAAGAAATTAATAAAAAACAGATGCTGGCTACTCAAAAAATCTTACATCTTTAAAACAGAAGATAAACTAATTTACGAATTGTAGAAAATTTATTAATGTTGCCCACCAGAGATAAAAAGATGTAAGCCTTTAGTTACTATTGGGTACCATCAAAAGGTATCATTACATACTAAGTTCAGCTTCAAGTAGGTTACTCAACAAGTTCATCGTCATTCACAACAGCGTAAATAACGAACCTACCTTTTCTTAACTTTCTAAAAGCCTCATATTTACCTGTATCACAGCGTTCGCTTCCGTGAGGTACACATCGTCCTTTAGTATTTATCTGCCAATCATCTAAACATGAAATACATGCAGTTTTGTTACATTCAGAACATCCTGGTGGACATTCAATGCATTCTCGTTGACGCGGATCTGCGTAGTGATGAGCAGGACAATCTCGTGTACATCGACCATCATGCCAGTAATGTCCTGCAGTGCAAGATATGCACTGAGTACTATTAGAACCGCTGCAAGTTTCACACGATTCATGACATGCAGCACACCTGTGAAAAAAAGTAAGAACTGTAATATGAAACAAATAATAATGAAAAATATCTTACATATAATCTTCAGTTTCATAAGTATTTACAGGACATGATGCTAAACATTGAGCTTGATAAAGCAACAGATGATGATCACAGCTGGTACAATGATCTGGTCTCTCTTGACAACTAGCACAGTTAGGTTGGCAAGGTGTACATGTTTTATCGATAAAATCTAGGACCAAAATCAATAAGAATCTCTAAAGATATTTTAATTTTATCAACACTTACTTTCAAAGTAACCTTCAGGACATTGCTGCATACACATATCTAAATCCAGTACTCGGACATGTCCTGGTGAACAAGATAAACAATTAGTTTGTCCTGCTCCAGTGCAAGTATCGCATGATTCGTGACAGGGTTGACACATTCCTTGAGCATCCGCATAACTACGTGGAGGGCAAGTACTTACACAAGTTCTGCACAAAAAGAAGCGATTATTTTTTACTTTTATTCAAACAAATATAAATAAAAACAGTCTTACTTATCTAAACGTTTATTTCTGCAAGCAATGCATTTGTCAGCACCTTTGCCATAACATCCTTGATCATCACATTCTGGATCACAATTTTCTTTAGTTTCTTCATCTACATCAATCCTATTATCATTATCTCTGATATTTGTCTTCTTACCATCCAATGAACTAATGGCTTGCTCTGGATCAGATCCCGCAAAAGTATAAATATTTGGGAAATTATTAAAACCTCTAAATAAATCTGAATTAAAAAATTCATTAGCAGTTACTGGTGTTTCTTGAGTAATAGCGTCGGGTTGCGTTGGGAATGTAAACGTATTTAAAGGTGACTTCCATGGTGTAGACGGAATTCCAGATGGTCTTAATCTAATTGGATTAACGGAAGTTCCATAAAATATTAATTGCCATTTCTTAAGTATTCCTGGCTGATTTACATGTCTATTTCCTGCATTAATAATTTGGAGAGACCACCGACCTTCCGCCTTTTCGCCCCAAAAGTGAACACTTAAAAATGGCCAGTCGTCAAAATTAGAACTAACAACATCCCTTGGTCTTTCAAACAACAAAGTTGATGTTGTTCCCATTGGTGAGGTTAACAAAATACGTAAATTACCACGGGGGAAAAATCTTAGAGATATTTTACACTGTACATGTTCTAAGAAATGCACCTCATTTAGTGTCCCACTACATCCATTCACATCCATGTGTGCACTAAGAGAGTAACCATATGTTGAATCAATTTGCCTATCTTCTATAAGTTCTTGTGATTTACAAATATGTTGAGGTGGAACCGTTGTCCACTTCTCTGCTAAACTAACTAAAGCACCAGCATCCATTAAACCGTACCCAAATTTATGACTAACTTTCCGTTTAACACCCGTCGTAATCCAACCCGATTCTTTTTCTAAAGGTCCCGAACGAGAAGTTAATACTACAAGATACTGCATATCCCTCCAAGTAAGACTAGGATTTGCTTCTAAAGCAAGAGCACAAATGCCTGCAGCCAATGGAGCTGACGCTGAAGTTCCCGTGTGTTCGACGGTACAAATATGATCAGGTCTAAGGCGAGCATCCATATCTACTGTTGCCACGCTCTTATCATGACCAGGAGTTCCAGAACTGTAAGTTGTTGCTAACGTTGAAGAGCATTCTTCCAAGTACCATGGTTTATAACTGTAAATAGATAAGAAAGGTCAATGAGATACGCACAGATATGAGAAATACTTGATACTAACCCTCCTTGTGTAGCACTAGAAATACTTAATGTAAAAATACTGTTGGTGTAACCATCACAGTTGCAAGAATCAGTGTGTCTGCCGCCATTGCCGGAAGCCCATACAAATATGGAACCTTTACCTTTACGTCCACTGGTCACTCCATAAATAAAAGCACGTCTAGCTAATGGACCAGGACCGTCAACTGTTTTACCGTCGTCTTCAGGTCCCCATGACGCACTGTATATATCTATATGATCAGGATTCAAACCTAAAGCACGCGCTTCTACTGCGTCGTTAACAACTCCGTCTAACATCCGCACTCCTATTGGAAAAAAAAACAATGTCAGCATTTTACACTGTATAAAAATAGTATTTCGCTGTTGCGTATATTTTATAATGTATTTTAAAAAAAGATCGATTTATTACATAAAATAAATATTATGTAGAGAAAATAGGGGTTTTAAGGTAATAGAGGTGGAAAGCATAGATACCAGGTGTATACCTATGAAATGAGACTTTCAGCTATTAGACCACAGTTGTCGCTAGGAGTATTTTTAAACTGTCCCAAATGTCTTATTTTTTTCGTCTGTCATCTGTCAACAATATTCAATTCATTGTTTGTGATGTTTCATACAACAACGCATTTTTTTCGCTCTTAAAAATGTCGAATTTCGTGCCTTCAAACTACGATTTGCGGACATCGTTGATTTTCTGTTATCAATTGAAGAAAAACGCTTCTCAAGCTCATCAAATGCTTATAGAAGCTTACGGTGGACATGCTCTAAGCAGAGCACAGTGCTTCAGGTGGTTTGAAAAATTCCGAAGTGGTGATTTTAGCGTGGAGAACGAGGAACGTGGCCGGCCACCGAAAAAGTTTGAGGACACCGAATTGCAAGCATTGTTGAATGAAGATGATGGTCAAACGCAAGAAATGATGGCAGAGCAGTTGGGAGTGACCCAAAAAACCATTTGCAAACGTATGAAAGACATGGGCATGATTTTAAAGGTCGGAAGATGGGTGCCGCATGAACTGACTGAAAGGCAGCAAGAGAACCGAAAAACCACTTGTGAAATGCTGCTCTCCCGGTTCAAAAGGAAGTCTTTTTTGCATCGAATCGTTACGGGTGTATTTCTCCAATCCCAAGAGTAAACGATCGTATGGTCCGCCCGGCCACAAGCCAAAATCAACGGCCAAACCAAATCGCTTCGGCCGCAAGGCAATGCTGTGTGTTTTCTGGGATCAGCATGGTATGATTTGGTACGAGCTATTAAAACCAGGTGAAACAGTTGACGGTGCACGCTACCAACGACAATTGGCCGATTTGAACAGCGCTATACACCGAAAACGCCCAGAATATGCCGATCGGCGTCACAAAGTAATTTTTCTTGATGACAATGCACCACCACATCGAACAAGAGCGACCCGGGAATTGGTGGAGACGTACGATTGGGAACCGCTGGTGCATGCGGCTTACTCCCCAGACTTGGCGCCTTCCGATTATCATTTGTTTGCATCGATGGGCCACGCACTTTCCGAGCAGCGCTTCAATTCTCACGAAGAAGCCAAAAAATGGCTCGATGATTGGTTTGCGGCCAAAGACGGCCAATCTTTTTGGCGCGGCATTCACAAATTGCCTGAGAGATGGGTAAAATGTGTCGCTAGCGATGGCTATTATTTTGAAGATTAAATTTGTAAGCATTTTTTGTTAATAAACGTTTAAAATTGAAAAAAAAAGTCTCATTTCATAGGTATACACCTATGTACACCGAGTTCGTTCACAGTGGGCAATTTGTAACGAAGATCATCGGAACATAACTTTTATTTACTTTGGGTGTAATGGATGGTGTAAGAGAAAGGTTAAGAAAGTTTGTTTGAAGAAAATCTTTGTGCCAGTAATTTATAGTGATAATAGCGAGTGTTACTAATAGGAAGAAGTACCTACACACAAACTAGACTCAGGGTTTTTATCAAAGAAAGGCAGCGTGTATATTTATCTAGAAAAGCTACCTATTGAGATACTCAAAAAAATGCGTTTGGTAAAAACTGTGGTATTTTCAATCAGAATCTATACATTTGACCGTTAGATGGTAATGGTGTGACATAAAGTTTGGGTATACCGCCATACGGATTTATTTCGAGATATTTACAATACTTTGTAACAAGAAAAGAAGTACCTTAGTAATAGCAGCAAAATATTTTGCATTTTAGAAGATAACCTTTTTATGGATTTCTAAAGATCTTTACTGCATTATCAGAGTATTTTATAAATAACAAGATTAAAATTGTATTTATAGCATATATTGATAGAAAAGATTCATTAAACAAAATTGAAATATGTTTAAAAAGTACGTTATTTGGAGTTTCAGATTAATCAAACCTGGAAAGGCACTAACATATTCCTTAATAAATATTGCAAAACCTATAATTTAAAATTAGCAAAAGTTTAGAAAGTGATTGTTAGGAATAAATATTTAATGATGAACTCATACAGTTCTAAACTTTGGAATGTTTTCATTTTGGCTTTTAAATTCATTTTCTTCGACCTACTCAGTAGAACACATTTGTTTATAAAATATTACAACACTTTGAACAAGAAATCTTTTCTTAATGATATACAAATTGGAGTACTCCCAACTTTCTTATGAAACTTTAAGAGAATAAATAGTAGTATTACGGAATATTTTCTTTTAAATGCAGAAATTATTCATAATTTGGACTCTTATTTACTTAAGAGAAACTGTAACTTACAAGAGAAGATAAAAGTAGAACACAAGAAACTGAAAGATGGCAGGGTATTTTCGTAGTCCGTTTTAAACCAGAAAAGGTGCAGCATATTTTATGAATACATACAGTTTCTGTAAAGTTTACAAACAAAACCAAAACTTCAGACGTGGTTTCCTATTTTCCATTCAGGCAAACTAAAATTTATATCTTTACTTCATAAACCTGATTCATAAACGAAACAAAGCAAATGTGTAACAGCAAAAGTTTTCAAACATCTAAACAAAACAAAGTGAATTCGTATTCAAACTTTCCTCTTACAAACATAATTCTTTTTAACATTATCAAATTGCTGCTTTTATTCTTTAAAACTTTTGTCTCTTAATGATTTATATTCGAAAAATGCATTGTATTTCGTTGGGTAAATAAAAATTTTTCGCTTTGTTATGCGACATTATGCGGCGTTTTCGTACATAATTGGACCCTCGAGAGTGCTAACGTAAAAATGAACATAGATATTCTTTTAGATCTGTCGTATTTTTTCTTTTTAACGTTATCTAGCTCTCAGTTTATTTCGAGATATAGTTCAGAGACTGCAGTAGCACTAAAAGATATACCTTGAACTTCCCTAAGTAGTTGTAGCAGAAACTCAAATACTTATTACCTTTGGATCTAGGTCGTAAAAGGGTAGCAAAAGTTGGAAGAGAGACCAACCACAACGCAAAAGAACTCGAAAACTTCCCAAGGGAAAAACTTTCTTTCGCACTCCTAATTTTATTGTGTTTAACACGTTTTACAAAATTCGATATAAAGTAAATTCGTCTTATAAAGGAAAAAAAAAGAACGTAATATCGAAAAAACTTACCTCCTATACTCGCGTTATAGGCAACACCGATGCCACAAAATTGGTTGTAAGCAACAGCAGCCACTTCTCCAGCACATCGGGTTCCGTGCTTATTATCCCCATTATCCTGGGGCATAGGATCGTCATCGTTCCCGTTAATATCTGTACTTGCTAAAGGATCCTAAAATGATAATGTAACCTCAGTAATGAAATTAAGAGAAATAATTGCAACGATATTAGGGCAATACAAGATATTTAATAAACACTTATTAGTGTTCCAGTTACAGAAACAAAACCATCGCTTGAATTTAAGAAGTTCAAACATAACAAGGAATAAAACTTTATATCCTTCATACGTTAATTTTTGAGTATAATTAATGCACAGTTTGAAGTTTTAAAATTGATTTTCTTATTTTATGTTTTATTAGATTATTTTATAGAAAGCAATTGTTAAATTGTGTTGTTTCAAATGGAAGTGTCATGGACGTTATCTAGACAAAAAATTCAGTACAAGTTTTGCCTTTTACATTACACATTTATTATAAAAGGGAATCTGTTCTTTTATTTAAAAATTTAATTGATATACCCATGTCAAACTATGAAAAACTTGGCCATTTAAACATTCATTAGTAAAGTAAACAATTTTAGTGAAATGGATGATACATGGGATGGATGCCACTGATATTAATTGTAGTCATTTAACATAAGCCTATACTTATTATGGATGGGGTAACGAGCTTTAGTTGAAACTGCTAGACTAATTATTATTTTATAATCTGTTAGTTATTCTTTATACCGTAATAATACTAAGATTTAAAACAGGAAGCACAAAAGAATGTGTTTTGTAAGTCAGATATAACCAAAAGCAAGACAATCGGATCTTCTGTGCTTTGAATAAGCAATTCTACATTTATTTCAAAACCACAATCTCAACGTTTATATCCAACATATAATATCAATATCAATAACTCTTATTAGTAACTACAGTTAATTCAATACATCGGAAATTGAATTTATCCCTTGAATTTGGATTAGTTTCTTGTGATTATGTATGACTTTCAAATTCTTCAAGGTAATCACGAGTGTCACCTAAAAATTCTTTTTGAACGTGTGTCAATATTGTCTATTGTATCAAGATATGTTCGTCCAAGATTGTCAAACACTTAAAGTGGAATGTCCAACATACTATGAAATCTGGCATAAATCGGGTACTATGTTCGTCTTTTGCCATAGAGTATGAGTGAATTTTCTTGATATCTTGCCCAAAAGAATTTCAACGATAAGAAACTAAAAAAATGAGAGATCTAAATAAAGGAGTCAATCAATTAACTTCAACAATCGCATTCAGAACTGAAACATTTCACGATACATCAACGAAAAATTTAGGCAACTCCGAATATCAGGAATAGCTTGTCACAAAAGCTGTTACATAATTATTGGCATTGCCAAGAATAAAAAACATAATACAGAGTAAACGCAAGATTGGAAGAATCAATATGTTGAATGCGGACATTAATCAAGAGAAGAAAATTTTCCTGTAATAGACATTACTATTTTGCAATAGGTAGTAGTTGTTACTGCTTCTTTTCTATTACAATACCTATTGAATTTTATGTAGACACCTTTTGTGTTTCTCGAATTCATGTTCGGTAAACATATTCTTGGAGAATCGGATTGTTCTTTTTTCAGAATTACCTTTTAGTGAATATCAAGTCTCCATGTGCAACCGTTATGCTAATAATATGACGTGTAATGTTATAAGGGCGTAATCGAAAGCTTTCAGACACAAGATAATTGTTGATCGTAAAAAGCATCCGCTCAATTATTTAATGCTGTAATACTGTAATCCATATCTTCTATTATGCAATTGATTCTTGGCTCTTCGAAATACAACCAATCAAACAGAGCTTAACTTTGGTTATAAGCTGCTAAATGCTTTTTCCAAAAATCCATCTCTTCACTACTCTCTATATATATACTCTTGGGCTCCTTTATGTTCTTTGAAACTCCACACAGTGTTAAAATAAATATTATTAGCTCGGTACACGTTGTTTTCTAAACAAGCAGAAACTTTTATTGAGAATGCATTTTTTTCGTATGATGAAGTTTTTGACTCGTTACACCTATTCCGGAATCGAGCCAGGGACACACTGTATATACATAATATGTATATGTTGCCGGCAAACTATGTAATCCGACATTATATGCATTTCCTAGGTATTATATAGAGTGCTGATTCAATAACCAGAAATGTATAAAATAACCGCAACGAGATACAGTGTGTCCAAAATAAGGATGCACAGCATGGGGATCTTGGAAACGGTAATAGATACAGCATCGGATAATGAGATGAAAGTTGGTTATTTATAGAACCTTTTTGTTGGCGTTTGCAAAATCTAGATATCTTGGATAGTTTCAGAAATATTTAAAAAAAAGTAGATTTCTCGATTTTCGTTATTATTTTTTCATTCCTTTATTTGAAGAGATATCGGAAAACTAAAACCACTTTTCCATTGTCACCTTTTGTTCTCTATTAAAATACGCTAACAAAATAACGTTTCGGTTTCGAGTAACCATCATCCTCATTTTTTTAAATAAGCGAGAAAACAATTGAAAATTGTTTTGAATAGCTCTTGTTGTTACGATTCTAATGATGTAAACATAATAGGGTTACTTTGGTTTTGCTTTTTTTGTGTTGAATGCTGCTGTGACCAATTGTAATAATTGCTGTTCATCTTTAAAATTTTGGTTGAGCACATGATTCTTAACATAACCCCAGAGGAAAGAAATCTAACGGTGTTAGATCAGGTGATCGTGCAGGCCAGGGTATGCAGAATGCATTAATTTATAGCATAAGAAATTAAAATAATCCTATCATGTTTACATCATTAGAATCGTGACAATAAGAGCTATCCAAAACAATTTTCAATTGTTTTTCTGCCTATTTAAAAAAATGAGGTTGATGATGGTTACTCGAAACCGAAACGTTGTACAGGAATTTTGTTAGCGTATTTTAATAGAGAACAAAAGGTGGCAATAGAAAAGTGGTTTTAGTTTTCCGATATCTCTTCAAATAAATAAAAGAAAAAATAATAACGAAAATCGAGACATCTACTTGTTTTTAAATATCTCTGAAACTATCCAAGATATCTAGATTTTGCAAACGCCAACAAAAAGGTCCTATAAATAGCCAACTTTCATCCCATTTAACCGATGATGATCTCTTACCGTTTCCAAGATCCCCATGCTGTGCGTCCTTATCTTGGACACACTGTATTTGAAATAGAAGAGGGGTACAGTGCTGGCTGGCTTGCGGTGGCACGTGCTGTTTGTCCTTGTAACAAGAATATTGTTTAGTATGGCGTCATATTTCTTATCGTGTACACGTTGTTTAAGCACAGGATGTCCGATTCACGCGTTCAACAGAAAGGTGTTAAAAAAGGTATTGTAGTAAAGCCTATAATTTCTTCACAGTTTAATTTCCGTTGTCAAGTGAACTTGATCGACCCAGATGGTGAATACAAGTTTATACTGTATTTGTTGTGTTGCGAGGACTTAAATCTAAAGGGGCAGAAGAAATAGCTTACGTCTTATTAGATATTTTTACCCTATTTGGCGCCCTTGCTATACTCCAATCAGATGATAGCAGGGAATTTGCAAATCATATTATTTATAATTTAAAGCAGTACTGTCCTTTAATGACTATTGTGTATGGCAAGCCAAGGCACTCTCAGAGCCAAGGTAGTGTCAAGAAGGCGAACTAAGATATCGAAAACATGTTGACTACATGGCTGCAAGATAATACTACTGGACACTGGAATGAAGGTTTAAAATTTGTATAGCTCATGAAAAATCAAGCTTTTCATTCTGGAATCAAACACTTTAATGTAAGATAAAAGTAGACATTACATTACTAAATGAAGTTGCGCAAAATCTTGAGAGTGAAGAAGATTTGGAGAGAGTGATTGACAATAATACTAATCAATGTAATACACAAAATGAACCTGTTTAGGATTTAACCTCTGAAACGCCTGAGTCACGTGATCAACCTTCAGCTACAGTAGATACAGTTAACGAGCCATCAAATGTTGTGTATGTTTCAAGAGACAAGTGAAACTCAGACTTTCGGAGGATGCAACCAAACCATTCGTTCCATCTGCGCTGTGCCAAAAAAATCAAATAATGACGAGGGTTATAGGTTTCAGTTTCTATGTTCTATATGCTCGAGAACTATAGTAGCAGCTGTAATTCGGCATTCTGCAAAAGAAAACTTGAAACAACAAGCAGGAAGAATGTTAAAACATAATGAAAAAAAATTCCATCGGTATCTGTCGGATTCTAGTGTCAAAAGTTGATAGGGGATGTGGTGATGCTCGAAATATTCTAGCTATAGTCATAAATAAAACAGACGATAGAGTATAGCAGCTCGGTACTAAGCAAGGAATTGTTAAATCGCTCTATTCTAGCTCCCAGTTTACAGTTTGTCAGAAAGGATTATTGGATATTAAAGATGTTCCTGATAATGAATCTACCTTACGTGCGGTTGCAACTTTGCAATCTACCGGAACGGGTCAAGGATTTCTCAGATGCAGTTGCAAAAAGAGCTATAGAACAATGAAGTGCTTTTGCGTTAAGAAAAAGACAGTTTGTTCTAGTAAATGTCATTCAAGTTTACCTTGCAAAAGTAAATAGAAAAATCCGCTCCCATAGACTTTTGAGAAATACACGTTTGGTGTTTGTTAAGTTCCTGTTTAGTTTCTTAAGCAAAATATGTTTTTAATTCAAATAAGAGTTTGATTTATATTTTTCATTTCATGGTGTATTGTAGGTATTCTATAGAATTCCCAGGCATTCTATAAAATGACTAGGTAAATAGAAATATTTGAATTAAAAAAGATTTCGTACATTGCCTGAAATCGTTAGTCATTCTATAGAATACCTAGGTTTTGTATAGAATGCCTGAATTATATACTTTGCCGGTAACACATATACATAATATGTATATCCAGTGTGGAGACCGGATTCAGAAAGCTCCTCGTTTTGAGCAGTATGCACTGGTTTAAATACCAACTTTCAGGCGCTGTTTGTTCTACATTCGTTTAAACAAAGTTATTGGTTATCGAACAAATCGTTAAATTTGTCTTGATTGTTGTGTAAGTGCATAAGTAAGAAAGTAATGAAGATTTCTTAGACCATTCTATTTCACACCTAGGATATTTTTCTAGGCAATAGTGCAAATGATATTGCGACATCCAGACTTCAGGCCGTGATTTGTCTTGGAGAGATTCCCTTGTTCCCTCATTGTCAAAACGGCAGCAGTAGCAAAATTTAGTTGTCGTAGAAGCTGAGTTTCCCAACTAACTGATCTCTTTAAAATGGTAGTTGATTAAAACTGCTTTTAAAGTCGTACCAGAAGATAATAGCACATAAATAGTGTGAGAGGTTGTGATCATGGTTTGGTATTTGTTTTAAGTCTTGTTCGGGTCGGCTTCTTAAATAGCAAATAGTAGCATGCTATGCTATTATAAAACAATAGGACAATAGCGCTACTAAGATTTAGTAAAACTTTATGAGCACGACACATTATTTTTGAATACTACTAAAATGAGGCGAAACTAGAAATAGCCATCTTTGGATGATGATCATCACCTATCACAAGGTGAACATTCGACATTTAATGATGCCAATCTACCTACTATAAATTTTATAATAATGACTATATTTTGAATTATTGTTACAAAAAATACAGTTTCTTTTTGTTGTAGAAAATAAAATGCAACAACTCTGTAAATGAAATTGTCCATGAAATAACTTTCTTTTTAGTTTTCCACTAATTAAAAATATTCAATAGAACAAATGTGGAACTTTCCACATATTTTAAACGTTCATTTTTATCATAATAGAATGTAATTAGTGAGATATAAGTATTTAAGGGTACAAACATATAATGAAAATCTCAGTCTCTTCATAAATCTAATTAATTCTAATTAATGTTTTGTTATTATTGTCAAATTAATTTAAACAGATTAAAATGATTGTTCGCCTTGTGCTTTATTATCTTGACGCCCAACTGTTAATTTGCTAAAACAAAACGTTGTTGATAAAGTTTTTATTATACTAAAATTGTATTTACATAATAGAGGTGAGGGTATTTTAATGAAATTTTAATGAATTTCCACATCTGACATAAAGCAAGTTAAATACAATTGTTCTCGTCCAAAAGCAATCTGCAAATGTAAACGTTTTTAATAGCATTAGAATGATCTATTGGCGATTTGAATTACATTTGCCGGGCATTCTGTTGATCTATTTATTTACGATTTACAAAAGTTCCCTTTATAAATCAGTCTTTGTCGTTACGTCACTATTTGCCCAATTGATTTTAGCTCAGCAACGAACAATGTGCATACAAATCGTTACAAATAACAAAACGGTCGTGTAATCCCTAGTAATGTTTGTACTAATAACAATGTAAAATTAAACGCACCTGAAAATCTCTTTTTAAGACAAAATCATCTAATACTGTTTTTTATTATAGAGGCTACGGTATCTTAATAATAAAATAGAGGAAGAAATTCATTTTTATAACTCCATCTTTAATTTTGACAAAATAATATCTGCAACAGCCTCGACAGTCATTGTTGAGATTTACATTATTTACATCTACGTAACTTTTTAAATTAAACGGCAACAGTAACTAAATAAACTAGCTAATGGACTAAACACAAAGATGGGAAATTAGTACAAAACTGTGCAACTCAATTATTACTCAATGCATAAATTTTATACAACATAAAGGCTAGCAATATTTTCTAGTTAATATACCCATTACATAACAAAACAATGCCCAACGGAGAATTATCTAATATTTACTTGTATTTCAAGGTAAATTATTTCACTGACCGTGTATTACAGAAGTGTTACGCAATTTAATTTTCTAGTTATGATTTTGCTATGTTATTACTTATTAAAAGAAATTGTTAGAGTAACAACTTAACCACGTAAGTCGAGTCTTGGTGCTTTAAATACTTTTTGCATAAAAATATAAATAATAAAAAAGTATATTTAAATATTCTACTTACATAATTTTGAGCAAGATCTGGATGATTTGTTTGGATACCATCATCTAAAATAGAAACAACAACACCCTTCCCTGTATAACCCTTTGACCAGGCTGGGGCTACGTTCATATCCAAACCATCTTTGGCTCCACCATTCTGAAACAAATGAAATTTTCAATAGAAGAAAGGTTGTAGAAGTAAGAATATGAGAGAATTGTCGCGTAAAACGGATGTTAAAATGCTGCAAAACTTCGAACACGATGGGTTCAGCATAAACTTGAGAGTAACTTCTTTTCGGGATTCAACTTTTTAGATCAAGTAGTTTGAAAAGGTTTTTAAGCTAAGAATTCTAAGATACGTTTTAAAGGTTGTAAAAATATCGGAAATTTAATCTTTTGTGACAAGAAGGTTTAAAATCAATTAGAACTTGGGGAATTTTCAGTGTGACAAAGATGTGTCTTTCTTTTTGGAAAAATCTACTTTAAAACGTATAATGTGTGATCTCTTTGTTCAGAGGTCTTATTTAATTTATTCGCAGGGGCACAATGTAAACGGTGATTGAACCTGTGGAGCATAATTAATGCAAAAGGTTGTTTTGCAAATACGCATCAGTTATACTGTGGGGACTATTAATTTGCTTTTACTGTATATTAGGTAAAGACGTGAGCGTATCATGTAATGAATTAAATACTGTAAGTAATAAGTTTTGGGAAAACTTAGTCCTTCCGTTTCGTTTAAAATTGAATCTTTGGGAAACATTAACATTAATATTTTACGTGTAAGTATTAATGCAACATAATACTGCTGAGCAATCTAGTATTTCTTACTTATCATTTAACGATTTTTTATTATTTTATTTACGTGTAGGTAGTCCCCGAACCATAGATTAGAAACGTCGATAAAGTAGGGCTATACTGTTCCTAAGATGCTTAAAACCGTTTTGTATACCTTTTGGTAACTTACTTTAAAATATTTTTAAAAGTCCATTGAACAGAAAACTTTCTTTACTCTGAATCAATATACTTACTCGCATATTCCCTTTACAATTACAAAATACTCAACAATATTGAAAAATCTATTTCTCCATGATCTGTCTATACGACACAAATTTTAAAATATGTCCTATAACAGTTATTATCATCATCTCATGTTTGCGATCTGTTTTGCTACGATTCTGTAAAGGCTAAAAGTCTCTTTATCCATGGGTGCCATACAAAAATGAAAAGGTTGGAAGAAATTCTAAGTCCATTTGAATAGAGTCCAGGGAACGGCTAACCAGCACCCTTGCAAAATCGGGTACTGTGTGCAGGTCAGCAGTAATCAGAACCATGGCAAGTTCACACTTACTACGAGTACAAGTGATCTCTAGAATCTCTTGGTGAAGTTTACCTTTTTTATTATAGGGTAGTTCTGACCATTGGAATTAAAACACACTCTGCCGCCATTATAATTGATAGAAAAAGTAAAGACTTGAATCAAGTTTAAAGATCATTATCTCAGTCAACACTGCATTATTATTGAAGCATACGTTTCACAAGAAAAATTGTTTTTATCAGAATATTATCTTTTAAATACAAAATACTTAAAATAAAATAAATGAAAACCTGATCAAGATCACAATCATAGTAAACTATTACCTTAAGGCCCGGCACACACTGGAACTGGTACAGTACAGTTTAGGTTAGGAAGAAGTTACTCCAGTCAATCACAACCATTCTACCAGTTGAGATACAGGTCGAAAACTGTTGTGATTGACCGAAGCAGCTTTTTCTTTGGCTGGGCTGTGCTGTCGTGCTGGGTCCTTTACAATGCCTTCTGTGTTTCTAATATTTCGAATAATTATTTTGAGTAAAGTGCTGTCTGAAATGCAGAACGTTTAAAACGGTGGGTCTACCCGTTCCCTTTCTAAGTTTTTTGCAAAATAATGTATCTCGCATATTATAGTTATGTCAAAATTTCAATTCAATATTGCATCCTGTTTTCGGAACAAGAAAGAAAGAAAAGAAATAAGAAAAATTTTCAAAATTCAGAATACAGAATAATGGAAAAGGAAACGGTTTCTAGTAAATGAGTGTTGGTTGGGAAACAATAAAATCGTTTAAGTTTGTTGTAAAGAGGTGTGTTTGTTGTCGCTTAGATCCCTGCTTCTAACAAAACTGTAGATATAAAAGATAAATTATATAAATTGCGATGTATTACGAGAGCAACACATTTTACAAGGTTTTGCAATAAAGATAATAACAGGCAAGTGAGTTTAATCTCTCAGTAAATACAAAATCTACATTGTGTGCTGTGTTCTAACTTCAAATGAAAGAGAGGAAGAGTAAACATAAATAACATAGACACAAATATCTTAATAGCAGTGAAAAGCATTTTTATGTTGCCTTCCTGTAGTAAAAACTTATTAACCGTTACTAATGGTTAGTTTAAAGTATTGATACTCATTTGTTCCAACCATGTAATTTAGAATGCAATAATAGTTATTTATATAACAAGAGTGTAAAGTTGACGTTTATGATACGAGCGACGGGCGAGTACCACAAACCTTACGAGTTCAAAAACGACAATTTACACTAGAGTTATATACAATATTTTTTGCACGACCGAATTTTAAAGAAAATCATAAGGAAAAATTATTGACGGTAGATTAAAAAGTTGGCCAAGATCATAGGAACGTATAATGATTTCATTACGACATCGATACGGCCATTATAACATCGATACGTGAAATTAATTGCAAATGTTTATAATTGTCAACTTTCGACATTGACAACTAGTTGTAAAGCGCCAACTTTACAGGCGGTCGTGCAAAAATGTTATGTTACAGTAAAAGTATCGCTATGTGGTTTGCATACTTCCATGACAGGTCAAAGCAGTAGGTATACTATACTATAAGTTTGGCAATCATTGATTTTTGATAATAAAGCAGAATTATCCAAAATTATTTGACTGATATGCACATATTCCTTTTCACACTATGAGTCATAAAGTTCCATCAGGAAAGTACCCTTTTTCAGCTGTTTTTGCACTAGGATAATACGAATTATTTATAAGCATTAAACAAAATAGTATAAAAGAGCAGTTCTTATATATTTCGTCCCCGTAATTGCAAACAGATGAAGGTATTTCAGTCTAGGAGACCATTCCTTTAAATCGCTGTCGCATCCCATGTGTCAATATGAAAGAGTAATTCTTCTCTTAAAAGAATATATACAGTGTGTCCGAAAAGTATGGAATATCCTATATATCTCAGTAAATATGCATTTTATGGAAAAATGTTTCCTATCAAAGTTGTTTAGTGTTTAGTTTTACATTACAAGGCAATACCAAATAACTATTTTTTAAAAAAACAAGAGCGCAATGAATAATGCTTCAATTTTTTTTAATGGGAATGTATCTGTATCCCTTTATTGTACTCATTTGATAGAGAATTATTTTCTCTTTTCAATGATGTAAAACTTTGATACACAAAGTGTGCACCATTTACAGCTGTGTAAATGGCAATGATAAAGTCGTCTTTCAAATTCGTTTACTGCATTTTGAATCGTTTCTGGTATGATAGCTCTAATCTCTGTTCTAATACGTTCTTTTAGAGTTTCAATATCTTCAGACATATCGACATAAATCTTATTTTTGAGATGGCCCCACAGAAAAAAATCAAGTGGACTTAAATCCGGCGAGCGAGCTGGCCATTCTACTGCACCTCTTCTGCCTATCCATCGATAAGGGAAAGTATTATCAAGAAACTGTCGGACATTAATTCCGAAATGAGGAAGAGCCCCGTCTTGTTGCAACCATATTCTGTTATGGGGTACATCTGGATCTAGTTCATTAGGAAATAGAACAGCTAAAGCAGGAACTAAGTCAAATCTTAAAAAATCTAGATAAGCATCCGCTGTTAAATTATGTTCTATAAAAAAAGGTCCCAAAATTTGGGTTCCCATAATTCCTGCCCAGACATTGACTTTCTGCTGATATTGAGTGTGCCCTTCTACATACCAGCCAGGATTTAGCGAAGACCAGTAGCGCGTGTTTTGTTTGTTAATAGTACCATTCAAACAAAACGTTGCCTCATCAGTGAAGAGGATATTTTTATGAAAATTTGCCTTTTCCTGAAGCCTATGTGTTATTTCTTCGCAAAATTGCAATCTTCGATCTAAATCATCTTCTAATAATTCTTGAACTGTACAAGGTTTATACGGATGCCACTTCTCCTTTCTTAGAACTTCGTGTGCAGTGGATTTCTTCAAAGTATGTTCACGAGCAATTTGTCGAATAGAAACATGTGAATTTTCCACGACAGCCAATATTATATTCTCACGTTGTTCATTATTTAGAGTTTTAGGTCTGCCCGTTTTTGGACGATCTTTGACAGAACCCGTCTCATGAAATTTATGCAAAATTTTACTTACAGTAAACTGGGAAATACGGTATTCGGGGTGCACGTTATTAAACAAATTGCGAACTTCCTCCTGTGTTCTCCTTCTGTCTCCATATCCCAGCATCATTAAAATTTCGATACGATGTTTTTCTGATAAATGATCCATAGCAAGTCGTATTTTTGCAACTTTGTTATCCTCACGTTAATCAAAATGCTTAAATTAATTAAACAAATAACTTTTCGCTTCAGTTCGGTTATTAATTGACGTTTCTACGACGCATTCAATTGTTGTAACAAACAAAAGTGTATCACACCGACCATAATGTGACTAGATGATATTGAAAATTTAAAAGACCGCGTCTGGAAAGGTAACAGATGAATAAATAAACTTTTAAGCGTTATTCAAACAATTTTTTGCGTTTTAATAAAAATTTACTTATGCAAGTGTATCAAAGTTTTACATCATTGAAAAGAGAAAAACATTCTCTGTCAAATGAGTATAATAAAGGGATACCTTCCCAGTAAAAAAAATTGAAGCATTATTCGTTGCGTTTTTGTTTTTTTTTAAAATAGTTATTTGGTATTGCCCTGTAATGTAAAACTAAACACTAAACAACTTTTATAGGAAACATTTTTCCATAAAACGCATATTTACTGAGATATATAGGATATTCCATACTTTTAGGACACACTGTATAAAATCTTAATAGTATTATTAAGTAATGCTAATTCCACACATGTAAATAAAAATTGTAATAATAAATAAAAAAGAAATAATGCAAAACTTAAAATAATAATATCAAAAAATACTGGATGAATCGGGATTCAATCCGGGGTTTTTGGTTTTAGAAGGGAACACTCTCCTCGCTAGTCTGCTACTAATACACCATATTTTTTGTTTGAAGGCGTGACCTTTCTGACATGCGGCACTTTTTTCGTTAATTAGCCATGGAAATATTTTATAAATTGATTGTATACATATTAAAAAAATCGATGCATATTTTTGATATTTTATTTTACAAAAAAAAAATTTTAACTAAAACCTAAAACATAAAACTGGCACGATTTATTTCTAATTTCACAACCTATTCTTCTACACTCATAAATCTTGCCATTATTTAGTTGTGTTTGATTTATCTGTTTATTATTTACCGCGTAATACTGTCGCTTTATTTAAAATTCCTCATTTAATTAAAAAAATACCAAATTAAAAATATAACTTATTTCGGCCCTGAGAAATCTAGGCAACCCGACAAACACATCAGATACAACCGGTTACCTACCTAACAGGCGCTGTTCAATTTAATCTGTCCAATGCTGTACATAAGTATTTCATGTTGAGTTCAGGTAATATACTTAAGCATTCTTGCGTGTAAGTTAATTTACACATAAATTTTCAACACCTCGCTACAAGGTGTTGCTAATACAATAAAACAATTTATGCCGTACAAATAATTGTTTGCTAAACTGTAATTGGAGAATTTATACGGCAAATTTCCCCAGGTGGAAAATATTTAGCAAAACACAGTCAATATATTATTTTTGGAGGCAGAAAATTTGCGCATGACTTTAATTTTACTCGGCAATACATTTTGATGAATTTGCAACCGTATGCGATAAACTCGTTTTAATAAGCCTGGGTGTTAAATACGAATGAATACATATAGAACCAATTTTTCAGCGGATATTGAAACGCTGGCGGAAGAGTTTTTGTGAGAATTTAATACTATAAATTTAAATTGTGATCTCGTAATAGGGTGATTTATTGTGATAAATGCTCGATTTAATCGCGAATGCCCGGAAAGTTTACAAGCTAACGGGGTCAGAGTTAATTCAACTTTGTAATTCCTGAATTTGTCATCTTTCCGCTTGAAATCGGTTCAATATAGACGGTTTACTCGTAGAGGTATCATTCGATTAAACAGACCTATAATACACTCAAATACACGAGCAAGTAACTTTTGTCATTTATAAATGCTTCGTAATTCCACCAAAAACACAATGCCCATTACGCTACGCAATTAGATTATTCGGAAACATTAGGACGAGGAAATGAGTTTCGGACTAAATTTTTAGAGGAAAGCCAGTATTATTAAAAAGAACGCGCATGTTCATTATCAATACAATAAAAAAGGAAGGATAACACGAAGATTAACGATGTTTTATGGTTGTAAATATAAATGAAAACCATAAAACACTTATTTGCATAGTAAATGTAATTTTTAACATTTTAAGTAAAATTTATATATTTCGGTTTATTTTATGAGTATACATGAATTTTAAGTTTCTCTATTCAAATAAATTTCCCTCTATTTAACGTTTAGAGCACAGATTGCATATTTTTAAATATATTTAGTAAAAATAGCACCACGTAAAGTTAAAATGCTTATATATCTGGAATTTTACTAAGATTGTTTTAAAAGAAAGAATTGACGAGGTGGGTGCTAACGTAGTTGTTAATAGTTACATAAACCGGAAACTTTTACTTCAAGTTGTATAATATATAAAAACCAGATAGGACATCTTTATTCTTTCGTATTCTTTCGTATTCTTTGTATTTTTATTAGTAGATTAGGTAAAAAAAAAGTTTAAGCGTGTTTACAAAGACAGGTCTGTGTTGTAATACTGTAATTATCACAAAAGGTACTGCGATGCCAACCAATTGTTCTTCTTCCTACTATAAACATCAGATTGGGAAAACCTTTTCTTATATTTTGATTTCCTTTAATTATTATTAACCATTTTCAAATTCTTTAAAACTTGAAAACTCTTCAAAAAATTCTTTATCAAGATCAAATAATCTTTAATTTTCTAATCAGAAATAAATAATCAAAAAGCTAAAACTCTATTCACTGAAGTTTCGGTTTTCAAGTTGACAGATTCTCATTTCACAGTGAAGGAATTTATGTCATTTTAAGTCTTCGAATCTTATAGAATTCTTCTTCCTACTAACTTTAAGTTATTGGAAATTTATAAATCTGAAGTGTTTTATGATATTTTGATGTTAAGTTAGCAATTGTAAAATTGTAACTGTCTCTAGTCCACACACTACGTATACTCACGTGTACCGTATACCGTAATAGGAAGTTACAACATTAATATTGAAAAATAATGGGGAAAGATAAATTTCTAAGTATTAGAAGACGTAAACTATTGGTATAAAAAAGTCCGCACGAGCGTTGGAAAGTTTTATGTTACAAAAAGAAGAAATGTCTTTGGCTTTTAAAAGCTTTTCATGCAACACTGTTTATTCAAAAACCCTTTATTATTGTTCACAAAAAACCTTTTAATTTTCTAATAAGAGTACCTCAGGGGGATGAATGAACCCATTGTAAAAAATTAATATTCACCATTTTTAACAGGGAACGTTGTTAAATATTTCATTTAGCCTGAACATTTATTTAGGACAGCTACACTCGCACTATGCCACGTACCACTAGTTTCCCTCACATTTTTCTCGGCTCTGCACCGTATTGATGGAGCAATAAACTTTTATTGTTTCCCGCTTTAAACTGCTTTCGAGGTGCAATAAATTGCATCAATATGTTTTTACTAGGTGCATAAACTGGTAAATGCTTGTGAGCAACTTATGCAACCCTTAAAATATTTTTATTGCTTTATTAAACAGAATCATATCAGATAAGAAAGAGGTTTTCCAAAAATCAATTGAAAGTGTGAATTTCTATTATATACAAATTCTCTATTTGCACATCTGGTCCATTGTTAACTTGCGCTGACGTAAGTAACAAAATCGATATTTCAAAGCGTTGTCTTTCATTTACAAAGCTTCTGCAGAGCTACTACTTATAACAATATGAAAGGAAACTACAAAGCGAATATAGAAAACTTTTTTAACAATCGGTTACGTAAGTTTGAAAATCAATAAAGTGGTGACGGTTTGAAATAGTAAGCTTTTGTGGACATTCTCACAGCAATAAGGTGTAACCAACACGTACAAGAAACATGTTATCGAATTTTGCAATGGTTAATAACATTCATACAATATTAAAGGAAAACAGAATAAAGTGGTTCTGAAATGTTATTGTGGGACATGGTCATTAATTATTGTAGCGAAGCAGATTCACAATACGTTAGAAAAGGAAACGGAAACAAGAACGAGAACGCTTAGAAAAGACAAGTTTAGATTTATAATCGTTCAGAAGGGTCAACTTAGAATTTTCTACTTTTACATTTGTTAGATGGAAGAAGGTTATATTACTATCAATACTGACTGCAAATAAATATACTTCGAATTTAACAGTAAACTTCTAAGCTTCAAAACTATTTTGCGACGCACGTCAAGCCTACGCAACGTTTATATAATACTTTGTTACTAAACACCTACGTAAATTCAGTTACAGATTTAAGTTGAAATGCCTTTACAGTCAACTTTTCTGATCATCAAATGTTTTTATTTGCGTCACAATCTCAGAATAAAAGACTGTTCCAATTGTTAAACGAAATGCCTTCTTAATATTACAATAAGCAAGAAGTGTAGGTATATCATTAAATCGTTTGAATATTGTTTGTTATAATTTTAGACTTTTGCATACACTTACGATGTATTGACTTAGATACTTCAACAAAAAACCAAACGTTGGTACACTTAACGAATCTTGTTCATTTTCGTTCTTCTTCAAGCTCGATGTTAACGTGGTTTCAAAACTTCTGATTGTAATTCTTCCACTATTTTACCGTAAAGTCTTTAGGTCAGTAGACCTGAGAATATATCCATCTTTATATATTATTGTCAATATTTATTCACATTTCTTCCTAATGCGATATCAAAACCAATACTAGCTTATTAGGTCAAGCAGTGGCAGTTTGAAATCTGCCGTCCAAACGCAAGCACAATGTTACTTTATCGGGTTAGAAGGATAGGCTCTAGCAACTTTTCGTTCTTGGTGCAACATGTAATATACTTTGGATGGGCTCTGGGGGAGCACTGCGATTCCAAAAAGTTCTACAATGGTAATGCAAAATTGGAAATAAGGCAAACCAAAATTAAGTTTTGGGCAACAAAAAAAAAGATGCATCAGTAAAAATGCACTCGAGGAAGATAAGAAACAGTAACCAATAGAAAGTAAATCAGATTAGAAAGTTAGATTCTATTCGGGGACGAAGCATCCTGTGAGAAAAATACAAAAATATCTTTTGCTACTATTACTACTACTACTACTACAAATAAGTAGGTAAATGCTTAGAAAATAAGAGAGACGCGATATACTTTCTAAAGACCGCATCGACTACGACTATAAAAATCTGCAAAACTTAAAAGTTTTCGCTACCCGGTATTTGTGAGAAAACCGTAAATTATAGGTGTATAGTCTCATTCTCCTTTTTAATAGCAATAAAAAGGGTTAATGTATGAACACTAAACTACATTTAGGTAATTTTACCCAAAAAGTGCAAAAGACACATTATAAAAACATATAAAACTACATCTAGATTTAAAGATGAACAATAGATTAAAATCATAAAATTTCTTTTATACATACACTTTTTTAGTGAACGTTTTGCTAGCGTATACAAGCAGGAAATTGTCTAGTTCATTTAGTTACAAAAAGCATGTACATAAGCAAGAAATAAGGTTTCAAGTAAAAGGCAGTTTCTTGAGACTTAAACCACCACTATTAAACTAGAACGATCAATATTTCGAGAGTAATGTCGACTTTAATCATTAAAATACCAAATTCAAGAACATACTCTAAATAATCCTATCAAGTCAATTACAAAATACTTAATATCTTCTATTATGGTTTCTCTTGTAATTAACATTCTACGTAATAGGGTTGTGTAATTTACTTTTTCAACAGTCTACTCGGAATTCTATTCAGAGATTTGTATACCTATACACATTGTTGGAATTTCCTGTAAACGCAAGGAAGACACATTTCACATCCAAGAATTTGGGTGCAATAGCCTAATTTCAAGATTATCTCGCAAGCTTGAACGCGAATTTAGTAAAGGGTGTTTATCTGTAAACAATAAAATTTTGGGAACACTTTGGAGGGTTAGAGATCTCTTCTCCGTATTAATTCTACTGAAGTTGCCCGCTCTAGTAAATAACGTGAAGTTTCCTTATTCCAGAACGGTGGTCGATAAAATCCAACGTGAACCGTTTTAAAAATTCTTTTTAAGTGTTTTTCTACTCCTTTGTTGATATAAAACCACTTCCAAACTTTCATTATTAAAATTGTGTGCTTGTTGCGATTAATATATAATTACTATTTTAATGGTTTCGGGCGTTCTGTAGTAACATTTCTCATGAAAAAATCCCCTTAAAAGAGTTTGATATACGGTGATAACACACGAAAATCATAATATACACTCCTACGTTTTAGTCCGAAGAAGACGTTTATCACGTCCGTGTTGAAGTTAGTACTTCCATTTTATCAAAGCTGAACTAAAATATCGGGCGATAATATTTTTACGACCGTTTTACGAGAGATTCAGTTCGAACACGTGATTGCATTGATATGAATTCGAAATTTATGTGCAGTGTCTATGTGTTTGATCTCTCGGGCAGATGTTTCTGCAATAAAAAGGGCAACGTTGTATACGATCATTTACTCACAATGTTGTAAGGATAGATGATCCCTTTACATATAAATTTAAAAGCACTGCAGCTGAAAATAGTTGCACAAAACTACTATCGTCACAAATCAGGCTAGACCGAATCGCTCGCTGAACTCGTCTAATATACCATTTTGCGATTTACTACTACTCTTTAGTTCTCTTGACGATATTCACGTAGCAATGTAGTAGTTCAACCTCCTCACTGTTGCAATTTTATTTAAATGACGTTTCGGGGAAAATTCATTTCAAGCCGTCGAATTTAAAAATCTAGAACTGAAGCAAACTGTTGGATCTGCTAATTCTTATATCCGACTCTTACTAAAATATGGGGTTATCTGTAAATAATTTGTCTTATTAATAATCTAGATTGAGAGATTAATAGGTAGTTCAAGAGTTACATCAAAAATACATTTTCAAAGTGTTATTAAAAATATTAATTAAAACTTATAAAAGAACTTCGGGTTCCGCGCAAAAAAGACTAATTAAAAAGGTATTAGCGTATGTATACTCTCAAAAGAAAAATATATAAAATAATATGTCATTTTTTATTGTCATCATGAACAAAAAAATATACAATGTCAAAAGGGATTGAAAGTAATTAATTATTTCAAGTTTAACAATGAAGAAAATTCAGGACTTATTATAGGAATTATTATTAATATACAACTTAGTCTATTTTTCACAAAATGGAAATGTGCTGGAATAGATAATTGAAAACAGATAAAACTCAAATCTATCTCATTATTGGGCAGTTAAAACCATAAGTGACAATTAGGTTCAAATTATAAAAGAAAAAATTATTAAAATGATCATCTTACAAACTTCTGACACAGGCGGATTATCTTCATGCTATCGCAATCCTCTTCAATCCAGTACTAGTACTGTAGGTAACTGGGTAATTGGATACTATGGATTTTGTAAACGTAAGCGTGCTGTATGGTACCTTGATTATTCTTCATGTCACAAGAAGCATCATCTGAAGTTCAGCATGGGCGAGTATTTTGAGAATGGAAAAACTTAATACAGCCCTAACATGCCCGTTCATGTTTTTGATGCAACACGAAAAGAAATGACCGAAAGATGAGAAAAACACCAATGGCCCAATCTAGCTGAAAAATTAAGATTGCACGACTAGCATGAGAAGATGATAAAGTTCAACCCACCTAAGGTTATCAAAACCAACAACAGAAAATAAGCATCGCGTGATATTTAGGGTATTAAAAGCTTCTTCAAGATGTAAGCAGTCAGCAGTAACGAAAAAACTTTTTCGCCTCTAGAAAATCAGCATGCCATTATAAAAATGACCAACATGAAAAAATCAATTAGCACAAAGAATCTGTTGAGACCTAATAAATTAACCAGCCCAGTATACATAAAAAAGCTTCGCTAACTTAAAAGCTCCTAAAATTGAAAACATTTTAAACAACAAGAATTGTCGTGACTTGAAGCAAAATTTTAGGAAGGGTCTTGTAGCGTTTTGTTAATTTTGCATTTCCAAGTCTTAAATCTTCACGCTGTTTTTAAAATATAGGAAACAAGATAAAATCTGAAAGAAAAATGAATTTTACTCGAAAACGGTACATCCCACGAAACGAATTTATCTTTGTAGTATCTTAATACACTTCTTTTTAGCAAGTATGTTTCTTTCATTCTAGATCTCTGTATCAGATCTCATCTCTCTAAAACAAGAACAATGAATATTTAATAGAAGAAGTAATAAAAGAAAAAAAATTAAAGTAAGTCACCCTAGGTGGAAGTGAACGGTAAATATATATATGCATAATCAAGTATAGAAAAGTTCTTTATAATTAAAGAAAAATTCCCTGAACAGAAAGGATGCAAGGCAGAATTGATACTCACTAGTAGTCACACTAATATCAATTCTTAATCAATACTTCTAATAATAATAACTTAATTAAAAATTAACGAGGAGTCTAAATCACAAAATATTTGTCATAAAGTACCAATTCACAAAAGAAACAGAACTTTTTTGTGGCACAATAAAAAGAATTCACACCTAAAAGTGGTGCAAAATGTAGTACATTAAAGAAGGTGCATAGATATCCATTCCCTAAATTAAAGAAGTTGATGATATCTCAGGCAACGGAAGAAATAAAAAATTCATTTAATCGCAAACTCGATAATTTTATAAAACAAAGTAGTATTTAAAATGTAATCTTAATTTTCTTTTTCCTCTGATAAATACAGTCAGTCAGTATTATATCCTACATAACAGTGGAAATTCATACCCAATACATAGACATTAAATACCCCTTTCGATGTTCATTAACAGAGTAGTTCCAAACCGACTAATCAATCTCGCATCTTTCTTAAAGATGTGTCAATCAAATTAAGTTATCATCTGTAACATATTAATCACTGTGGCTATCCGTGCTTTTGTTTGGACAGCTACAGTCTTTGAAATATTATTAGAAAAGCTGGTTGGGTTTATCTTGATAAGTTCTACTAAAAGCTGAGTCACTAATGATCCAAAGGTTAAAAGTTAATAAACTCCTGGGTTTTTGCCAAGCAGCAGCACAGTCGTAGGTGTTTACCGAATGGAGTTTATTTTAGATTTTTAATTTTATTATTTATACTGACGTGTTGGCACAGAGTTGGTATAAAACAAAGATATTATATTGTTCAAGTTAAAAAACATCATTTACTTTTACAATAAAATGTCATCAGCAAAAGTAAAATAGCTTTCCAAAGTTCAGTTTTATGTTGTAATCTAAAATTCTCTTTGTATGAAATAAAAATGTGGCAGGTAATTTAATAATTGAAAACAATATCACGTTGAATAAGGCATAATTTATAGTTAACACTCTTTTTAACTTTTTGTGCTTTTAAAATTAGATTTTTTTGTTAATAAAAAAACAAACAAAAAAAGTGTTTTAACTTTTGATCTAATTATGAGGTTTATAACGAAATTGTGGTTACGAAAGTAAATCTGTTGTTTCACGGAGTAACTTTTAAATGGTAACATAATTAATACTTTCAGACTTCTCGTTTTGGTAGACAAACATTTAGAAACCCTTCCAAATATTAATTAACTTTAAAATATTACTTAAGAGCTTCGGCTACATAACAAACCGTGGATTGTTTGCTTTATATTTGAACCGTCTGAAAACTGTTTTTTACCAAACAGGAAAAAGTTGTCTGGCAATTTCCGAATAGAAGAAATTATTCTTGTAATTTATTTAACCTTTCAAGCAAATATTCAGAGAATTTTTTTAATTCGACAAGTTACAATGAAGCATTAAACATAGATTTAAACAGTTTGGAAGGTTTAATTAAAATTCATAGAATTACAGTTAACACACTTTTCTTTAATCGCCTTAAATTTAAAATATTTTAGAATTAATAAATCTTTTTATTTATGTCACATCCCAAATGAAAATTACTTTAAAACTGAATTTTTATAATTTTGTAAGAAATCTGAAAAGCTTTCAGGTCTATAAAGGATAAAATGTAATATTTCTGAAGAGCCTTGAAAACATATCTAAGAAACAATTATGAAAGTCCCAATAAAAAGAAAAACAAAAATTATGTTACTAATTAATTTCATAACGCCAATCTTAATATTATTAAAAAATGATAACCATATTTAAGTTTAAAATTAGTTTTCAAATTGTTTTCTTTGATTTGTAGAATTTAATTTTAGGTGGATGGTCTTGAAACAGAGGTAAAGTCGTTTACCATGGCATTGTATTAATAAAAACAATAAATTCGCTCTGTTTAATGTTCAAAATACACTTATGTTTTACAGATTACCGTTAGCAATCAGTTTTCCAATCAACTTAAAGCGTTTACGAAAATCTCGGACAGGGTTAACACCATTATCAGAATAACTGTTTAAACAATTGTATCCATGATTAACCTGGTTAACCCAGTTTAATTTTCATAAAAGTTAAAAGGCTGAGAAAACCTAAATATTGTTACGATAACAACTGGGAATAGTATGCAGTCAATTATTCATTTTGAATGCCAGTGGGGAGATACAAGATGTGCCTGCAATATTTTGATTCAAATGCTTGTACTTGAATAACTGGTTACATCACTACTTGCAATAATTATTGTTTGTTTTTTTTTCTATAATTCTTGTCAACGTCAAAATCTTATTTTATTATTATTCAGTTATGTATTTGTTGTGAAATTGTAGCAAACTCAAGCATCCAAGTACAGCTATAAATATCCAGAAAATGTAAAACCCAAAATCAAAGCTTTTTGAAGTTAGACTATCTGCATCTTTTGTCTAGTTACAAAATCAATACTACCGAAATACGCAATGATTCTCTACCAGTCAATAAGGAGCAGCAAATGGTATGTGATGATAAACGAACAAAAAATTGTTCCATGCATAAAAGTCCGTCAGGTAACGATATCGTGAATGTTCTATCTGATGCCAACTGTTTCTGTAGGTTGTCTTAAGAATAAAAACGATCTATAGAAGTATCAACGGCTTAGTTGTAATAAACTAAATTACTTAGCTGTAATTCATTATTCTGACCCATAGAAGAGCGTGGGACTGTTGGTTTTTTTGCAAAGCGCAACAACACTTTCCTTCGTAATGGAAGAAAAAGACACATTGTGTGGTTTAGTATGAAGAAATTATCTTAAATATAGTAAAGCAAAAAGATATGTCGAGAGCCAAAACCGGAAAATATCGTTCCAATACTACCTGACTTCTTCGACTTAGGGAAACGAAAGACTGTATAAGTGCTGAATATACCAAATAAATACCAATAAGTACCACAAAGCAATCTAAAATAAGCAAATTAACAAGTAATAACCTTATTGCAACTAGGCTATGTAAACATATTGTGATGAATTTCATTGCTAGATACAAAAAAAAAGTGATAACTTGTAGAAATTGTGCTTTAATGCCTGAAACTTCTGTTTTCAATTCACCTTGACTGAGTATACACTGTTTAAAAAGTCTTCTGTGTAGTCTTGTGTTAAAGATCATGCTCTGAATTTATCAATCTTAAAATAATTGACAGGAAATGACAGTTACATCAAATTTTAAACCTACAAATCTACAACTTACTCTAAACTCTACCATAATTAATTCATATTGAATTCTGTCACTATATTACAATGAAATAAAACTTCTCTTTCAAGATAAATTAATGCCATTTAATGATAAGGTATTGTATATTAATTACTGTCAATTCAATTCTTGTTCCTCATGTTCTACTTATGATGTGATTAATTGAGTAATACGGTTTCAGACTATTATGTGTAAATATAAAGGTAAGATAAATAAATAACATTGCAATTAAAATTTTAATGCTAATGTTCCAGGATGTAAAATATTCATGTAATTAATAAGTTCCGTTTAATAATGATTATTAAAAGGCAGAGTGGTAAAATATAGCTTAACCTTTACATTAATTAGACCCGTCACTAAATTCACCTATAATAGTTTAATTTAACACGGTATTTCCCTGGTACTTACCAAGTTAGTCTAGCGATTTTCGTTTCATCGCGCTATGCTAACACGACATTAGCTTCTGATTAAGTAATGTTCGGTGGCAAGTGTACATTGCAGACGACCTAGCTTGTGCTGCATAGGAGTAAAATTTAGATCTTCCATATTCTGCAAGTTACGTTGACATAACTTTAATGTGCGGAATAAATGTCTAAACTTGCATTAAACATACAGACTATTACGGAATACATAATGTCACTGCTTTTGACATATAGCAGTGCAATTATACTTAACACTTGAGTAACTAAAAACTTGAATCTTTTTCGAAACCAACCATCACTCCAACAGAAATTTCAAGATTCCTTTTAATTTAAAGAATCAAAGTATCCGTGCAATTTAAATGAACACTTAACCAGATCGTTTCTATTTTTAATTATTTCTAGGTTCAACAAGATCATTATTATTTCAATTTTAATTACAAAAAGTAAGCAAGTATGAAATTTATCTAATCGATAAAATTTGGTTAGATATGAGACAGAATTGTTCATAACTACAGTGGTACGACAGCTCAACATACTAATTAATTTGGAACTTAATTGTAAAATTAATTAAATATCTTACTATATAGTGAACACCACAAAACCGCAAAATCTCTTAAATAATATTAAAGTACCACGAAGAGGAACGGCGGATATTAAGGATGATGTAGAGAAATACAAGGAGAATGTATATGTGGATATAAGCTTGAGAAAGAAAATGAGAAAATAAAGTTTCATAAAAATTTTAATTAACCTATATTTTCTCTTCTTTAGTTCATGTTGTTTAAATTGAAAAAGAATAGAGATGTAACTAAGCATGAACTTGACGTTTGTAGCATAATTCATTAGAAAATTCTAATTATACTCGCAGCTCTTTGAAAATGCATGTAAAGACGAATAGTGAATAGCAGTTTCTATAAAGCTAAGTGCAAGTTCTTTTTCTGTATTTTATTATCAAAATGGATACTTTGTCTTTTTCTTCGTTTTGTCTAATTATTTAAAGTAATTTGGAGAAAAGATGAGAAATGAATGAATTATAAAATTCTTTCCATTAGGAATATTAGATGCTTAAGAAAAGGTTGACATGTACTTATTAACTAATTAAGATGTTACACTCAGAAACAGAATTATAAAATCCTTAATTTAATCAACTAAATTACACTAATCACTTCCAAAAGACACTTCAAGTAGCAAAAATATAAAGTTTTTATTCTGATTCTTCTTTTTTCAATTGACTGATCAATTGTTTATGCAACAATAGATAGTCCTGTAAGTATATACCTTAGAGGTCAGTGCAGTGTGAATCTGAAGACGAATTTTATTTAAATCTATTTGTAATTATTTTATTATTTATTTATTGTAAAGGATAATATATGCAACGAAATTTCAAACGACTAACTGTGAGGAATATGCACAGTATACCTACTCTATAATTTAGTTCAGCATTCAGTAGATTAAAAAATTCCACTTTACCCTGATAGCAGTTTTAAGCTCAAAATTTATTAATCGTATGGTTAATACTTCCTTAAATGCAAGGCTCCAAGATCTCTTTCAAATTATAAGAAAACGTGGAAACCTCCTGCGATTACTGTCCAGAGATGCCACACTTCCTTTTAATTTTAATCAAAAAAATTCAGGATATCAATACTCAAATAACTTGCCCTTGGTAAGTTTTAGTAAAAAGAGGGAAAACCAAACACCAGACACGGTCGAGATAAAAATACTTTTAGAGGGCTTAGTGCTTCCTCAACAAAACAAAAGATAAAACATACAGTTCACATTATTTAATTATGATGTAATATATATATATATATATACAAGCATTACACAAGAAGATCTTAAAAAAAAGATAAAAAGTTTATATTATATTATTTATATAACAGTTGTTACCTTAATAAAACACAAAATAATAACCCTTGACGGCCTTCGTAACAATATTAATTAGTTTAAAAATATATGAGTAACGATAAATTAAAGTCATTAAAAAATTAAATAAAACTGTAAAGAGAACACAAATCTTTAAAATAAACTTTGTCAGTTAAATTTTAGTAAGGTATCTGATCGCTTTAAAGAAGAGATTCATCAGTGAATGAATTTGAAAACAACAAACTAATACAAATAAAGACTTAATTCATAACAAAGGGTCAAGATCATGCTATAACCTTACCATGAGATAATATTAAATTCCGATTTTATTATTGTTCATTTAAATATCAATTCGACAAAACACAACTTAGATAATAAAATTCTAACATCATCACCAATAAATAAGTGTTGGGTAATGTAATTTTAAAAACAAATACCCCTTTCCTTTGTTTTAATACTTGTTATAGCCTGCTGCACATATGATAATGACTGCATTCATAACTGCACGCCCTTTTTAATTTAGAGTTGGAGGTTATTAGCCAACGAATTCACGAACGTGAAGAAATATTCCATACCATTCCAAAAATGCTTTTTTTAGATCGATAATTGATTAACGGGATCCTTTTCAAATAATGGATATCAACATGGCGGCCACGCCCTTTAGAGATTCCTCTCGTATTTGCGATGGAATAAATGGTAGATATGATATTTGATAGGTAAAATAACGAGAAAACGATAGGTACGGGAAAAAAAGGCAATCCTATAGAAATAATCAAAGATTAGGCAAAATAGAATGGATATAAAAAGTGTTTACCTGAAGCTCAAATTGGAGGCGTAAAAACAAACGTGTAGCCTTTTAAAACAACACATCGAAAAAGAAAGGGTTAACAACGTTAACAAATGAATGTAAAGCAACGCATGCGCAGTCATTCACAACATAATACGGATTTTAACTACTAGATATCATTAGGAGGATTAAATAGAAAGGTATTTATTTACTTAAAAACCGAACAGCTGATGTTTGAACTTACATGCGAAAAGGAGCTTTTAAGTAATCAAAAATTTAAATAAAATTAACTATAGTAAGAACTAGTCAATAAAAATCTAATATATGAGAAGTTTATTGAAAATAAAACAAAGGCGTATATCAAATTAATAAATTGTTACACCGTAACAATATAAATGGAATTATGATTAAAAAAAGTAATATTTTGTTAAGTTACCAGAGTAATTACAAAATGCTACAATTTTCTAAGAAATAAAGTCATTTACAAAAAGGTAAATAGTAAAAGACTAATTATACTGCCTTAAGGTACCTCTTTACCTTCTAATGTATAGTAAAGATTTTTATCTGCAAAATAGTCTTCTTCCTGGTGATCTAAATGTTGACTGCAGTGGCACAAGAAAATCTACACAAACTAACAGTAAGTAATAGCCTATTACAACTGAGTTATGTAGACATAACTATGCATCGCCAGATTTTCTTTGGACTAACAAGACCTATTGCAACTTTGTTCCGAATGTGTATCAAAGTATTAATAGTATACGTAAACAGATAAGAACCAGTGTGCATGTTTCTCAGACGTATTTCAAGAAAACGTCCAAGTCGTTGCTCTATGATTACATTTGAAGATACTTAAGAGTACCTAAACTCAATACGAATAATTATCAGGTGACTTCTAAAAATAAAAGACTCAAAAGACAATAACTAGCAGGGATGTGAAAAATGTCAAACACCGTTTTCGTTACGTTTTTCTTTTGGATGTTTTGTAAAATATCGTTTTTGATACATTCTTGGCTTTTATAAATAATATCGTTTCGTGTAACAGTAAAATAAGGTAATTATCTCGTTCTTGGGTTTTAATTTTCAGTAGCGGCTCAGTTGTGTGTACTAATAAAAACCAACTATGTTCGCAGAACTGAATTTGTTCACTATTTTAAATAAATTATTAGTGCAATTATATTTATAAATTTAATAAAACAACATACACTACAACTTAACAAAATAAGTTGTTAATTTTGATTAAATTCTTTTCTCTTCTATGCTTTTCTTGAATGCCCTGTCTTGTAATTTTTGTAATACAAGCAGGTCCCATAGTTTGAAGAGTTTTGTTTAGTTGTTTTTCATCGGTTCACTCTACAGAACCTATAATGTTAAAATTATTGTGTTCACTTTGCTGGATTTGAAAATCATTAGCTTTCTTAAAATTTCTTGTCCTGAGCATCAACATAAAACAAAGTAGCAAACTACGGGATATTGCGGAAACCAACTTATGGCGGCCTCGCTAAGTATTCAATATCAGTAGGGATACCGATGACCGCATTATTTATCTGAACCACTAACTGACTCACTTAGACTACTATTAGCAAGTACTGTTTTTCTGCTGCAGTTTGATGCAGATAAGCAAAACAACATTCACTGACGCGCACTGGAGATTCTCAGTCTAAATATAAAGATATACTTGAAAATATCGATTTTAAGATACTCTCATTTGTTCACTTCCAGACTAACATAACTTACTGAAGAGAACCTTGAAAAACCAGTCATTATTAATATCACCTCTTGTCTATTTAATCTGGGGTACGTACGGTTAGTTGCGTGTCTATGGACTAGGGTTAAAACTAAATCGTATGAGACAGGACAGGGTAGAATCTCTCAATATGTCCGTCCGTTATCGACATATAAACTGAACAATCACTACTTGAAACAAACTCGTGCCGATGGTATTTCTGGTTCCTGTGAGGAATCGAGGACATCGACGGGTGTATTGTATGATTGGTATGGTGCTGTCCAGAGTATGAGCGAAATGCATCACTGTTCCTATTTACAATCTTAATTGGAAGTTAACTACATACTGCTCAGCAGCAACTGTATGCATTTATTCTACGAGTATAGACGCTGTTTTATAATTCGAGCTCTTGACCCCCAAAAAGTTAGAAAATCGAAAAAAAAAACGTTATTAACCCATTGAAAATGCCGTTTTCGTTTTTGATTACGTTTTATAACTTTTTATTTTTTCGGTTAGTGTTTTGTTTTCCATTAACTTTTTTATAGCGTTACACATCCCTGATAACTAGTAAATAAAATGACTAAGTTAACATTGGAAGGAGATTTCTAAGCAATAAATACGATGAATTTGAAAAAATCCTCCTAAATCTTCTCATGTATTTGACGAAGAGACTCTTGACTGAGCATTTTTACAAGATCAGGAAACAAGTGTGCCACATGAAGTTAAGAGGTTCATCAAACATCAACAAGATCTAATAGGCCTATAAGGAACAGTTGCTCTCAAAGTGGAAAATAAATGTTTAGAAACAGGGTTTCATGAAAGTACTATGGCAGCGTTTCAGGGAAACTGGGAAAAGACAAATGAAGCAATGTCATTATACTTCTTGATGATATAACTTGCAGTTAATATAAATAAATACTTTATCAACGTGGCCCGACATTCAGAAATCTACAGCTCTTGAATAGATACATACAAACTCAAAATCTTCAGTCGCATGAGTAACCGTCGAAGATATTCAGAAACGTTTACTGCAGAGGTATCATAGCAAACATAATAAATGATTCTTTTGTACGTTCTTCAAAATACAAAGAGCTGCAATTGTAACGTCACTGACCAAAGTGCCTTACATAAACATAATGATATTGTCCTTAGATTCTTAAGCATTGGACCAATGTTATAAAGAATTATTGAAAAGACATCTGCTAATGATCATTTTAGAATATCATTAAAAAGTAATCAGGATTAATCGCAAGCTATAGTACCCAAACTGTATTCTTAAAGCTATCGAATGATAGACAAATTGCAAATAGTTATACTACCTGAGCAGAATTCAGAAAGTTCTTGGATGTTGCTAATATACACAGAATTATCTACTTTATGAGCCGGGTTCCACTCTCTTCATTAAATTTAAATATTCTTTACAGATGCCAACCGATTTTGTAAAGCTATACTTGTTTACATTTCTAAAGAAGCTTCGTTAGTTATCAAAACTATAATTTATTAGACTGCGCAGTTTAGTATGTAACAATTTGTTTTGCAAACACTTAACTGATCGTTCCCAAAAACTTAAGTAGGTATTAAGTGTAGTAATACGATCTAACATGGTGTTTTGCAGGGAAGTACATGGGGCCAGTTCTATTTTTCTTATTTGTATTAGTGATCGGAGAGGAAAAATTAGCAAACTTAAGGGAACTAGCACATTTCTGATACCTCTATTTTGTCGTTAAAACTATTCATTCTTCAGTATTTTACAAGAATTTCCAAAGCCTAAAACCATCAAAAACTCGACTAGAAGCGCAAACATCTTTAAAGTATCACGTTCTACAAGCTTCATCCTCAGATTGATTTTTAATATAACCAAATCTCTCTTTAAATGTTTAGTGTACCTTTTAATGTACTATTCATCAAGAAACGTGATATATGTATTGTAAACATAAAAGCATTATAATTACGTAATTACACGGATATGATTAAATTGTTCGTTTGAATCAACAGCTAATTCCGATAGCAATAATTCAATTGATAAACATTTGAAATCAGCTATACAAAATACTAAAACTGTTAATGTTTTGTGACGTGCAGCTAATAATAAAATGATTGTTAATATTTTATAACTATAGTAAATCTCCTTAATTGTTGACATCAATCTTTGATGTATCCACGTGAATGCCTATTCTAGTAGTAAATTATCACATTTTATGCATATTAGAACACCCATGACAATTTAGTTTACACTACCTTTATTACTTTGTTGCTAAATAAGCAATTTTCAAGAATGTTCTCTTTCTTTAATTTGGGTAAAATTCCAATAAGTATAGTGATGTTATTGTATTAAATAAGAATTTCCCGTGAGAAACATGCCCCTATTAATTTAGATAGGATGTTGTTTAACCTCGATTTTCCACTTTATTAGTCTGATTGACATAACATACTCTAATATTTCACTTTATGTAAATCGCATATATTGGAATATAAATGGTATTCTATTATCACCGAGATTGTTCTAAATCTCAATATGTAGGTTAAAAGTGTGTGACTTGAAAGATTTTTTATCATCAAAATGATAAAAACTCCCGGTTGCTAGATAACTTGTAATTCTTCAAAATTTAAACAAACACAGTTAATTAACATGGTTAGCCAGTCACAAATTTTTCCTTTTAATGCTCAATACAACTTCAATAAATTTCAATATAAGAAAATTAGCTAGGTATATTGTGTTTTATAACAATAACGCAATAACTCCTGAAAGAGAAACAAATTATTGTTTGCACTTAAATGACATTCAATTAAAACTATGTAGAATAAAACTGCCATTAGCTAGTTGTCCGGTACGTAATAATTTCCATGTCATGTATAATTTTGTTGGTTTTATAACTTCTTGTAATAACAGGAACATTAAGTGCCCTCAAATACTCTTAATGGAAAAATAATAAAGCTGAAGAGTAAGTATCCCATTTTCCAGCAGTGTCAATCATCTACAATTACTGTTTTCGGAACATACTTTTCATAACCACCTATTTAAGTTTGTTTTTATATAAAAGCAATAAGTCGTTGAACGAAAAACCGAACTACCTAAATTTTAATGTGATTTTGAAATACAAAACGCCCTAAATCAATATTATTCTCATAAACATTCTTTTATAATGTGGGTTGCGTGGGCTCTTCAATATCTTTCTGTAAAATTTTATTGAACTTATTGGGCTTTGTTAAAAGATCTGTTTGTCTTCATTATTCTTTAGAAGTTTGTTAAAAGTTTTATGAAATACAAGCTTTTATAAAACTTTTGTAATGCGTTGTAAAAAGATCACTCCAGAATGCAAAAGGAATATGATTACAATGGATTAATTTCGATAAAAACAAACAGAGAATATTTTATGCCCGAAAGTAATAAAATCCCAGAAGTAGTGATATTTTGCCGATAATTCATTTTATTTTGATGATTCATTCGAAAGTTTAATTTTTGAATTGCATAATTATTGCAAACACGACTTCAAGACAGATACTTGAGAATAACTTTGAATGATCTCGTTATTAAGCAGTGATGGTATTTGACTTTTGTCTACTTATTCAAGTGAAACAAAAGAAACGAATACAGATAACAGTAGTCCTGATTAATTCAATTAAAGATATTTTGATCTCATATTTAATTATTATTATCACGAAATTTCTAATGAAAAAGTTCTTTTACATTTCAATAACAAATGAAAAATAAAAAACAAAATAATAGAAGTATCTGAGATGCAAGCTTTCGTTTTGAAGGTAAATATCTTTCTAAATTAACTAGCTTCGTTACCAGTGTGTCAAAGATTAGAATTTCTAAATAAAGTTATTCCAAACATTTTTCCGTTTCTTATGCATCATTATTTAGCGAGTGTTGATTACTCGAGTACACGGATAAGAGAAACAATTCATAAAGTTTTTATAATTGAAGTACTGACAGAAATAAACATCGGAGAATTCCCACCTGGTTGGGGAATGAAACACTTCCAATGCGAACTCTCTGCTAGTGTTTTGCATTTCTCTTCCAAATCGTTGCTCGAACGAAAAGTGAATAGGAACAAAAGAATTATCTTTAAGTTCTGCATCCGTCATCCAACTGCTCCCCCAAACAATGTTCGAAATTGAGAGTACCTTGCAGTGCACAACATTTACTAAAAATCAGTATAACGCTGTTTTTCACTTCGAATATCTCAAAACTGGCTCGTTTGACGGGAAAAATGGTTATAAGAAAAATTGTAGACTACGATTATTTTGCAAACGACTTGTATTGATTTGTGCCATTTTTCCTGTAAACATGCATTATGTAATTTTAGCTCGTTTCCATACCACCCATGATATAAAGCTTTCGGCGAGGTTTTCTTTGTGGTTTTTCCTGTGGGCATATTTCAAATAAAAGTTACTGACTGTTTTGAAAAACGAACCAGAGCAAAACTTTTCTTTACGTATTTTAGCAGAGGTAAATAAAATTTTTTTGAGAATTTCTGTAGTTTATTAAAGCTACATTGATTGGTTAAATTTGTTATTATTATTCTTGTAACAGTAATTTCATCAATTCCTGTTGCAAAATTGTTGTCCTTTACCCTTGAGGCGCGGGTTTATAATTTCTTGTAGTCCTATTCTTTTATTAATCAAACTCAAGTTGAATATCTCCTTCTTACTTAATATTACTTGGTGACAGTGAGACGCTGGGTATAGTTTCCTGTTTTTAAAATATATTTGTGAATCTGGTTGTCTGGTCTGGGGGGGGGGGGAGAAAGTTGTTTGAACAAGACAGGGAGAACGCAAAGAGGTCTTGCGCTGTGTTCTCGCAGTAGCCATCTTTGACGCGAATTGTAGTGTTTAAAAGACCTAAATCTTAGGGTAAGGATAATTCTTTATTGTTGTGCCCTTTCTGATGCATCATTCGGTTTTTTTGTACTATTAGCCTTTTACGGAAGAGACATTAATTATCCTTTTGGGATTGTCCATTAATCACGTGAGGTCCAAGTAGGGGAGGGGGGCTTTGGATAACATCACTATTGATCACAATGGGGGAGGGGGGTTGTTGTTACATATCACGTGTACATTTTCGCGCAACCATGCCCGAGAATGCCTTGCTCTGAGCTGCCGTATGACATCACGTTAAGTAACGCGCAATTGACGTGGTCGATCTGTGAGATCGTATTCCCTTTGCCAGTGTCAAATTTGATAACCACATTAAGACACGTTACGTGTGCTTAAAATCGTGTTTTATAAAGACACGATAAGGCGCGTCATGTGAATAAGGCCCTTGCTATTGAGTGAGCGAATTGTGTCTAAAAAGCAACCAATAACAATTTTTAGGAGCCCCCTCCCCATCACCCGCACGGGATTTTCTGAGGCCGTCGTCTTCAAGATGCTTCTTCATTTGTCAGTGTCAAAAATAGTCAAGTAAACCCATGGTCCGAGGACACTTTTTAAATTAATATGTACTGTTTTTTTGAGTTTTTGTTTAACAAAGAAAAATTACACGTGATGTTAGATAGGTGGGGGGTGGGGTAACTTAGAACCTCACCACGTATCACTAGAGGGGTGGGTGTAAAAAGGGGGCTTAAAAACCTTACGTGATTAATGGACGACCCCTTTGGAGGAATCACTAATTAGCCTTCTGGAGTCGGCATTAATTAACCTGTCGGGAGCAATGAAATAGGAGTTCTTCTGGTACGATTTCTCAACCTCTAGACCTGACTGCTTGCCGATTTAATGAACCCTTGAGAAGAGGCGTATGAACATCCACCTGGTCAATTGCTTCCGAATTTTCCACGGTTTAATGAGTCCAGAATTGCGTTGTATAATTTTAATACGTAAACTTAAAATTTTTATATAATTTTGTTGGATAAAATAAGATAAATGAGCTAGGTAACTAACTTGAATTTGAAGTTAACAAAAATCGCTTGGTTTATTTAATTCTGTTAAATAATGTAAATTTTGTTGGAAAACTCCTTAATTACTTTTGTCATATTTAGGTTTGCCAATTACATAAAGGGAGCGATATTGATTTTTTTTCTTCGCTTGTTTTGATTAATTTTCAGATGTTTGGAAAAGTCCAGTAGCGCTACTTGACCTCATCCTGAAGTAATCTTGGTGAGTTAATTAGTTATAAAATTATATTTCAATGTCGTTTCTCTTAATTGTTTTTTTTTATAACTTATGTTCACTTAAAGGGGTTATTCTTTTTATAATTTAATTTGGGGTTAAACTAAAGCGTCATCATAATATTGTTTTTTTTCTTTTCCTTTAATTAGAATTTTTTTAAAAGAAGCTTAGGTTATAGTTATCTAAATTTCATTATTGCAAAGATACAGTATTTCTTATAACTTTAAATGTTTAACAAGGTCGAGAGATAACTATTTTTACAATTCGATTCATTTTATATGACTGGCTCTTTTGATAAATCTTTACTGTTAGAGAAATGTAAAATAAATTTTCTGAAATCTTAATTTTATACTTTTAAATTTATTCTGTTATTAAAATTTAAACTAATCTAAATTCTTTTTGGCGCTCCACTATATTTATAATTTTGTTTTTGTGTATTATGGTTCTTCGAATTAATAGAATATTATAGAAAGTGAATTTCTGTGTTTTATTGTATGTGTAAATGAGAACCTTCACCTATGGCAACCCCTGAGCTAGTCTGGCCTAGGATGTTTGTTTCTAGATTTCAAATTTCATAATCTCCTTTGTAACGCAAGGTTACGTTACATTCTCAGACTGTCTGCACCGCCCTCGATTAAATTTAGCTACAGTTTCTATCTTGTATATAACTTTTTAACCTAGACCAAGACTAACTGACTAATTAACTGACTGATCCGATGCATCAAAATTATATCATGACTTTACAATACTTGCCAAATATATCCAAATCAATGCCATACATTTCATAATTTTAAAGGTCAGTCAATATCAATAGCAAAAGCTACCGATTAAGCAAGATTTATAACAAAGTTAAAAATCGATAGAGTACGGTGCTGTTGTCAGAAAACCTGAGATCTCCCATAGTACAGTTTCAAACTTAAACAGAAATGCGTCAACAAAGAAACTGTCAGTAGAAATCCTCAATCGGACAAAAAAAAGTGTGTAGTGGTTTGTGTAAAAGCCATAGCAGAAATCAATTTTCCTGTACGTGTAAGATCAACTCGAGAATTCTTGTAGAGCATGGCTAGATAGGATAGGAATAATTTCTAAGTTTTTCATAGGTCTCTACGTAACAGTAATGATTGTTTGATATTGGTAAAGTAATCAGACATGAATTTAATTCTATGGACAACTCAAAATGGCTTTTTTCTGGAATGCTTGATATAAACCCAATAGACAATGTGTTGGCCTAATTGCTTAAACAGTCTAAATTTCAAAATGTAGAAACACTACTTCAAGAATGATTGCAAACAATTTTGAAAAAAAATAACTACAAAATACTGCACTAACTAATAAAAATTAATGTCTCCATTATTTAGCAGAGCTGTATCAACAATCTATAATGACTAAATAAAATCTATACAAATTTACATACAATTTAAATTAAAATATTCTTCATATCATATCATCATTGGTATTAGCAAAGAGTATAAAGGGTATTAGCAGTATCTTAATGTTTAAATTATACATAGTAATGTTCTCGAAGTCTTCGAAACTCCTTGTTTGATAAAAATGACTATTAAAGACGATTAAAGACGTTTCAATCTCCGAAGATTTATCATGTACTTTAAAATGCATCGTTCTAAACTTTGAATTTTAAAAAGAATAATGACTTCGTTTTGCAGTCTAAAATACAAATGCAAAATACAAAATAACCATTTCGTAGAACTCCGACAAATATAATTCTCCTCTTATATATAGCCAAAGAAAATCGACAAGCTAAATTTCCCAGGTATTGTGAATAGTTTGTGCAAAGTAACTTTGTATTTCAACCGACAGGGTTTCTTCGACGGCTTGTCCTGAAATGTGCAACAGTGACGAGGATATGAAAACCTGTAACGGTTATAGCAGAACAGTCACATAAAGTTAGCGGATCCGACACTTCAATAACAGTGGCACATAATTAGCTAGAAGGAAGTTTCTTCATATAAAGGGCCTTAATCAAACAATCGTAGTCACGTGACGCACACGGGCGCGAGTAAATTAAATCCCGTTAATAAACCGCGAGCTTGAACTTCCAGCCCAGATTTCGGTGGCATTTACCCAACTTTGAGTGACACTCCGCAGTTTGGAGGTTTCTAAGTTTCCAGTAGGAGAACTCGAACGGGTTACGGCCTAGTCTAACGCCTAGCGCTTTTACTGCACAAATAAACTTAATGTAATTAAAGTGCCGCGACCTCTCTTCGTTTTACGTATATTATTATGCGTATCACATCTTTAAATTATCTTATCACTCTGTGGAAGTCGGATTTGACTTCTTGCAAATAACACTATCTACATATCTAACATAATTCTGCAAGCATGAACGTTTTACATGTTGGCGTGAATATTTGCTAGGCTGCAAGAATAAATACACAAAACGACGAGGGAGCAGAATACCAAATTGCATGGGATAAAATCCTTAAATTTATTTCTCAAGTTCCGACGTACGTTATACGGGATTGACATTTAGGGAGAAAATGACTGTATTTTTCATCGATTTGAAAAAATTAAACTTCGCAACGTCTTGCAAAATTGCCAAAATCGAATTTTGGGGGAAAATTTGCAAAAGCCGATTTATGGCAACAGATTTATCAATTAATTATACAACACAAAACATTAAAAGAGAACAAAAGAGCAGTTTATTCATTCGGATATTGTCTATCGATTTGTTGAAATACAATTCACAAAATACAGAGAAAGAATTTAATATGACGCTATTAAAGCTGTTTTATATCAATGATGTATTTAATTTAAATTTACACAGTACTGCATTTATTAATTTTGAACTGTTGAGTCAGTAGCACTTAAATGAAACATTTTATATATCTGACATACAAATTGTGTAATAAAATCTATACAGATTTGTCAAAGATATACCTAATGCAAATAACTATTAAATAAAGCTAATCTAATTTAAATAAAGATTTGCACGGGTAGAAAAGAACAATTCTTTTGATTTCTGTCATTTACGATAGCTACTCAAAAAAGTTTAGGGTTTGCAACTGCGAACGCGTAAGTGGATGTAACAAATAAGCCATTTTGAGCAATAGCTATATTTAGCAAAACTTCATACCGATAACAGCATTAAACCTCTATAAAAAGATAGAGAAAGATTCTAAATAGCTACTGAATGATTTAGTTCAAATTTCACAAAAATGTGACGTGAGATCTTCATTCATTTAGGTCTTCAAGTACGTCTTCACTTCCACATTGTATTGCTCATTCTTTTCCAGTGGTAGGCGATTATAAGAAATAGCGGAGAATAGGGAGGAAGGAAGAGAGGGTGAGAGGGACAGACAGAGAAAGAGAGAGAGAGAGAAAGAGAGAGAGAGAGAGAGAGAGAGAGAGAGAGAGAGAGAGAGAGAATGAGACGCTGCGCTGTCTTCCTCAAAAGCCTAGGATTCCAAACCTAGCATAAGCATTCAGAATAGGATAGCTTGTGAGACCGGCGGTCCCCGAAATTTCAACCAGGATAGCGGATTGAACACGATGATGATGAGTAGTGAGCCAACTAGCTGATGTTTTCATTCATCTGCACAACACATGGCATTGTTCGGCTCTAAGTATTTGTGTACGTGGATGGCTTCTTGGCGTACCACGGTCAAAGCGGTTCGTAAGACACATGCAATTTTCTGTCTTCATTGGTTGGTGGTGGAAGTCACTAAGCGGTACGAAGACCGATACCAAACCTCAAGGAATGTTTAGGTATTTATATTGTTTCGATCGATTTTGTCAGATTGTATTTTCCTTGGATAAGATTCTTTTCTAAAAACAGATGGAAATCAACACCTTGGAATGTTAGACCAGAATTCCAATACAAGCAACGTTACATTTCAGGCGTGAGGCCGAAATCTGAAAACGCGGAGGGCCTGAAATGTGATAGCGCACGAGTCTCATGAAGGCAAGTGCAAACAAAAAAGTCAATGCAGCTGTGACAATTGAAACCTTTTCCTACCCTCTGCCCGTGAAAAAACATAGATAGATGTTGAAAAAAATATTATTGATCAACTTTTCGTGAAAAATTAAAGGACAGCGGCAGGCATGGGCACCATCCGGCTTACTTTCAGATAAGTGTTTCCAAAGATTGCCCACTTATGAAAAGTGTTCTGTCTTCATTGCATAACAGCAACAGGAATGTCTTACTAATTTGATGAAATGTCTAGAAACCCTCTTACTATATTGCAGGTGTCTAGGACAATGGCATTTTCATTTTATAAATTAGGTATGCGGTAATCCCAGGAAATCTAGTGCCTCGAGAAGCACTTTAGACATAACGGCTGTTGCGGATATCACTATCGGCATGACAGTTGCTTCTCCAACATTCTAATGCTGTTTTAATTGTATTGCTAGCTTCTGATATTTTGTTCTGTTTTCGGTTATTGCAACTTGAAGATTGCAGGTGTTAGGCACTCCAATATTAATTGAATACAAGACTATTTTATTTCCCTTGCCGAATACAGTAATATCGAGTCTATTACAAGAGATTGTTAGTACTGCAAGTATTATTCTGTTCCAATACAATTTATACAGGTCACCTTTTATTACAGCATCTGGACAGTAGTGGTAGTAAAGTGCAAGATCAACCAGCAAGTCGAACTTTAAACCGAATACAATGTATAATATCTTAGTAACTCGATCATGCTTCTTTTGAACTATGTTTTTGCCAGTGTTTTGCAGCCGGATGTTACATGTTGTATCGTTTCAGCAGCACTACCGCATTTTCGGTATTTGTCGTCCTTTTGCTCCACCTCTCATAACATACTCGGTGTAGTTTTTGATTTTTGTCACCTTGTCTTGCATTGACATCGTAGAATCCTGGATTTTTAAGAATAATTGGCTCTTGCTCAGCCAAGCAACATAAGGTCGAGATAAAGCATGCAAACAATGTCTTCCCCACGACTGTTTTATGTTATAATTTGTGTTTGACGTTCTCTCTTGTTTAATGCTTATGGTATGTATCCATCGTTTGCTTGGTATATGGCTTTATTATAAAAATAAGATCTAAATGTTACAATCCACTGATTGTACAAATTTGTAAGTTTAATCTTCCTGTAGCGGTTCGCGTTGTATCGACATTCTATTGGTCTTTCTCTTTATATTAGCTAAGTCGATTGGGACACCAAACGAGTAGGCGAGCAGATGTATTTATCGCCTTTAATGTTGTTTGCGTTTAATTCGGTTATAGCTATTGATTTGGCCCTACCTAAGTATTTCTAGGCAATCTCTGTCTTAACAGTGATGTGATCAATCATCCTGGTCTGCTGAAATGTAAGATATCTATCGGTATCTTCCGCTGGAATTCCTTGCAGTGTTTTCCTTTCGCCTGTTGTATTATTCTGTAATTTCAAGCTTCTCCATAGTAACGCTTAAAGTTTTGCATTTATCCAAGCCAAATCTCATTTTTGTATCTTTAGGAAAGCCTCCCGTTAACTTTTATATTGAATGTGGATTCCTGTGCCGGAACGACTGATGTTATCTACGTATACTAGGAGCGTGAGGTTCACCTCTGTGTTTCTTCCTATTCTTATTTGAAATCCTAAGTTTGTGTTGTTAAGCAAGTTTGCAAGTGACAACACCATCTTTGCAGCATTATTAGTATGGAAAAGGCATTCTTGATGTAACGTAATGTAAAAGAAATTGGCGAAACAAAAGATGGTGAGTCAAGAAGATAGTGTCGTGATCCAAAATGCCAGGGCTTGTTGTTTTGGCAAGCAAGTTGTTGTCTTCTACAACGATTGCCGTGTACATCTCAGAGATCAAAACTGTTGAAAAACTGAAACAGAGCCTTTGATAACCGTTACCTCAATACTTAGTATATCAGAATTCCGCTATATTTTGGTCGTGGGGGATGGAATTATATGCAAGAATTCCAGAAAATATCGCGAATTCCGTAAGGGAAACTCGCACGCGCCCCGTACAAACGCCGGTTGTCCCAAACAAAGATTTGATTTTGTACCTATTGTTATATTATTTTAAAACGTTATTTGAATCCTTAGCTATTAAACCTAATCGAGACGTATTCCGTTACATTTTCATGCTCACATGTCTAACAAGGGATCTGCAGGAAAAGTGTACCTCACCGATGGTTTTGAAACTTGGTATATACCAGGTGTATACCTATGAAATGAGACTTTCAGCTATTAGACCACAGATGTCGCTAGGAGTATTTTTAAACTGTCCCAAATGTCTTATTTTTTTCGTCTGTCATCTGTCAACAATATTCAATTCATTGTTTGTGATGTTTCATACAACAACGCATTTTTTTCGCTCTTAAAAATGTCGAATTTCGTGCCTTCAAACTACGATTTGCGGACATCGTTGATTTTCTGTTATCAATTGAAGAAAAAACGCTTCTCAAGCTCATCAAATGCTTATAGAAGCTTACGGTGGACATGCTCTAAGCAGAGCACAGTGCTTCAGGTGGTTTGAAAAATCCCGAAGTGGTGATTTTAGCGTGGAGAACGAGGAACGTGGCCGGCCACCGAAAAAGTTTGAGGACACCGAATTGCAAGCATTGTTGAATGAAGATGATGGTCAAACGCAAGAAATGATGGCAGAGCAGTTGGGAGTGACCCAAAAAACCATTTGCAAACGTTTGAAAGACATGGGCATGATTTTAAAGGTCGGAAGATGGGTGCCGCATGAACTGACTGAAAGGCAGCAAGAGAACCGAAAAACCACTTGTGAAATGCTGCTCTCCCGGTTCAAAAGGAAGTCTTTTTTGCATCGAATCGTTACGGGTGTATTTCTCCAATCCCAAGCGTAAACGATCGTATGGTCCGCCCGGCCACAAGCCAAAATCAACGGCCAAACCAAATCGCTTCGGCCGCAAGGCAATGCTGTGTGTTTTCTGGGATCAGCATGGTATGATTTGGTACGAGCTATTAAAACCAGGTGAAACAGTTGACGGTGCACGCTACCAACGACAATTGGCCGATTTGAACGGCGCTATACACCGAAAACGCCCAGAATATGCCGATCGGCGTCACAAAGTAATTTTTCTTGATGACAATGCACCACCACATCGAACAAGAGCGACCCGGGAATTGGTGGAGACGTACGATTGGGAACCGCTGGTGCATGCGGCTTACTCACCAGACTTGGCGCCTTCCGATTATCATTTGTTTGCATCGATGGGCCACGCACTTTCCGAGCAGCGCTTCAATTCTCACGAAGAAGCCAAAAAATGGCTCGATGATTGGTTTGCGGCCAAAGACGGCCAATTTTTTTGGCGCGGCATTCACAAATTGCCTGAGAGATGGGTAAAATGTGTCGCTAGCGATGGCTATTATTTTGAAGATTAAATTTGTAACCATTTTTTGTTAATAAACGTTTAAAATTGAAAAAAAAAGTCTCATTTCATAGGTATACACCTATGTAAGTAGTACAGGTCACAACATTCGACACGTATTTTTTTGTATATTTCTTATTTTTTGATTATTTCTCGTAGCATTTAGAAACCGTCTGCTAAATATCAAAATAAGTTGGTTCTGATATAAAAAGTAACAAAGCGGAGTTCGTTGTGGTTATGCATTGCATTTCCAGATGCTTTTCTCTTCATTAAATACTACATCATTTGTGTATTTCAATTTCTTTGACTCATTATTACCATTGGTGTCTCACTATGTTTTCTTTGGTCGGTTTTCTGTAAAATATTGTACAATTTGTCCCAAATAAACCATGAAATGCTTCAATATAGTAACCTTCTCGGAAAATAAATGCAGTATCCTCTGAAATAATATCAAGTTAATAAACGTGGGGTAGAAAGACGGGGAGTTTTACTTACAATCAGAGATAAATCTACATAAAGATAAATAAAGGTAAAATGGGGGTCGCCAAAATAGGTTCTCGCGTAGATAAAAATGTTCAGAAATGCTAAACTAAACAAAAAAGTCTTATGCGTAAAATAATAAAAATAAGAACAAAACATTAAAAGAAAATAATTTTTGTTTTTTAATTTGTAAGCTTTATATGTAATTAAAACAAAATTCAAAATAATCTTTCGATAATTTGATCAATTTAAAACATTTTTAGCCACCATTGTTTATGATTTCACCTTTTATTAGTGACATAATTAATACGAAACAAAAAGACACAAAAGAATAATATTCGATTTGACAGACACAAAAAAGAAAACGTAAGATTAATGTAAAAAATGTATGTGTATGAAAGTTTTATAACCAAAGGGGATGGAAAGCAATATCTGACCAACGTCAAAGTAAACATATTTATTTTCATTTTTCTTTCTTTTGCAAATATTAGGTCATGTAGAAGTTTACAGTAAACATACATATGCAAAATCGAAAAAGACATTAATATAACATATAGCTTTAAGAGCATTTATATTTTATAATCTAAAAATTATTTTATACAAAAAACTTCAGTGAACTTATAAAGTTATACGGTAAAAAATGAATTCTGAATATTTTAAATTCGTCCTGTTTTTACAAGTGATAGTCTTAGAAGTAATTTATGAATTTTTCTTTAAGAGCTACAAGAAAACTATATACATATGATACCGTTATTATAATTTAAAATATTTTTTAATAAATTAAGATCTGGAGACCTGAAGGTCGATCCTTGGATCTCTCCAAATAATTTTATAGAAAAAGCATTATGAGTGACCAAACTGTGCTTCCTTTTTTAAGAAGTTTCAAATTAATCAATACTTTCGGAATAACCTAACAAACTGTCGGTTAATAATAATTAACAATAACGATTAACAGAAAAGAACTAATATCCTTAGTTGAAAAGGCAAATACATCATTGTCTACTTTTATATTTACAAGCAATTAGCAAAATAGCTATAGCAAATGTTCTCCGCTTTTAATTGCTTTTAAACATTTGTTAAAATTATAAAGTAATTGGCACGAAAAACAGTTGAATTGTAAAATTTATTACTTAACAAATTGCACAATTACAAGCGCGGAAATGAGCATTTTAAAGTGGACGTTTTAATAACAACGTGGAGAATACGTTCCCAGGCCAAGGTTCCTATGATTTATCACTATCACCCTATCCTGTCAGGCTGAGGTTGGTGTCATATCCTCGAGGATAATAGACTGTTCAGAATTGATCCCAGTCCCGACAGTCGTCTCCTTCTACAACATGCACCTCCGCCCGGGCTTTCAATGTCCCCATCGTCCCACACAGCACACACGCGCAATTAAACACAGAAAGCCTCTTCCAAAAGAAAAGATTATTGTGAAGTCAAGTGTGTGCTTTGAAGGAATTCCGAGCTTTCCATAAATCTAAAGCTTTCAAAACGACAAGTACGTGTGGCAGCAAGCTGCTGCAGATGTGTTCAGGTTTTCAGTAGCGTATCACACACACACACATACAGGATTATTGAAAGGAGAAAATAGACAAGAGATTTCCTCATTCAGCAAGAGCTCAACACGAGTATATAAAATATGTAAAGTCGGTAACAGATGCGAGCGAATACATTTTAAAATAATACATTTTAAATTATATACGATTTATGAGGACGGAAGCTTTTAAATTTCAAATGAGCGAGTGCGCAAATAATGAACTTTGCTCAGCTATGTACATTTATAACAATAGTTCTAAATTTATTTCCGCAAATACTTCAAATCATGTTCATTCAATACACCTATGAATTTAAAATTTAACTTTTAATTAAAAACCTCGAACAATTAACCGTTAATGAAATACGAAAAGGTATCTAAATGAAAACTATACACAGCTCGATAGGTATGAAGTACTAAAAAGTATTTTATAAAAATAATAACACAATTCAGGCTGATTAACAGATATATTTTACTACCCATCTTGAATATTGCTTTCCAAAATTGGACGTCTATAATTTTTTATATTAATATTCCTGTCAAAACAATATTCAGTTATCCATCTTCTAGACATCGCTAACTGCGCTGTATTCTTAGAAATAGCTGCTAAACATATGCAAGTCTCAGGTGACAACAGTTCTTGAGTCATTTGTAATTCGTAAGCATACATAGATACTATTTAAGTGAAAAGATGGACACTTCTCACATTGCACTGCTAATACAGGATATCTTCCTTTCTGGAGCGAGACCTATCTTCCAATCTTGACACTTGTGCTTGCAGAATCCGTTTATCAAAATCATTCTACTGATCGACGCAACCAATTTCTAAACTACGCATCGCATCATTGAATACGGCAAGAGAAGATCACTGTCTAGATTTTTTTTGTAAGCGTTAACAATAAAGGAGGAGAAAATCTACACAATCCAGTAAACGAATTTCGAATGCAAAAGTAAAAGAAACATAGTCTGTGGCTAGAATCTGTACAATCCAGGGAAGGTGGAAACCAAAATGCTCAATTTGACCAAGAGAGGGTAGAAAAATAGATCCTGGACGTTAACTGCACTATACGAGGGAAAGAAGGGTCCAACAAATTAGTACAAGAAAGATTCCAGATGAAATTTCTATCATAACAAACAAAAAACTTGTGAAAAAATTGTACAAACGAGCAATAAAAAGAAAAAAGCATATGAAAAGATAAAATCCAGCAAACAGATATAGGTATTAGAACATCAAGATTTCAGATCTGTTCGATATCAGCCTTATAAACGCTCGGGGAGTTAGAATTAAGAGTAAGCGAATGCTATAACGTCTTCCATCCAATGTTAATTCCCTTCTACCTGCTGGTGTAGGGTGTAAATTTTCTTTTATAGCCATGCATAAATTTGCTCCACTATTTCTTATTTCTTGTCATTGTTTTGTTTTAATCCATGACGTATGTTTGTTTTTTAGAATCTTCCCGATAGATTACCATACTTACTTAACCAGTCTTGTACCATTCTCTGTAGATAGACAAAATGGAACACAAAAAAACTGAAATTGAAAATCATAAGAACATAAAAGTTAAAAAACAATGACAGCAGCAAATTATAAGCAAATAATTAATCATGGAATAGAATCAAAGGTAGGAAATGTACAAAACAGAAAACAGCCGTGATTCACATTCAAAGAAATAATCACGGAAGCTGCTAAGAAAGTATGCGAAGTGTGTAAAACTATAAACCGTAGAAAACAATTAACGTGATGAACTGAAGAAATAAGACAAAAAATAAAAAAGAAGAAAAGAATGTGATAGAAATACCTAACAGATAAAGCAAAAGAAGATTATGAAGAACATAAGAGACACGGATAGTTAGTAAACAAAATGGTAGCAAAAGCAAAAGAAAACTCGTACAAAGATTTTGAAGAAAAGCTAAAAAGAGACAGTAAGGGTAACCAGAAACCCTTTTATAAAGTTCTGAAAACCTCAAAGCCGGAAAAAACAAATGAAAATATATAAATTAAAAGTAAAGAGGGAATTGTATTGACATATGAAGACGAGATAATGAATACGTAGAACGAATATTTCCAAACCCTGTAATGCAGTGAAGAAGGAACAAAACTAGAGACGAAGTAGGTAAGTAATGAATATAGAGAAGAGATGAAGAGAATGAAGGGATAACATTAAAAGAACTAAAAGAAGCAATTAAAAGATTAAAAAACAAAGGGCCACCAGGCCATGATTTATTACTAGTGAAATGCTAAAATACATGAGTGCTAAAGAATGTTTTTGAAAATATGTAACAGATTATGGAAGCAACAAATAATACCGACATACTGGGAAATTGAAGTAATACTACCAATACATAAGAAAAGTGATCAAAACATTGTAATAACTAGCAAGGAATAACTCTATTAAGCACGGCAAAGAAAGTTTATGAATAAGTTATGGTTAAAGATTAAAACAGTCTATAGAGTCAACATTGCCAGATTCTCAAAGTGATTTCCGAAAGGGAAGGAGCGTGCAAGACCATATATTTACGGTCAAGCAACAGCTTTCTGTAAGTGAACTGTGAGGAGAGAAATCAGTTCCATCTTCTTCTTGTCATTAGCAAGAAATTATGTTTGTGAAAGAGAGACATTAATTGCATCTTCTACTTTCACTTCAACATTTCTAGTAGTGCGATATCTGCTCAAATGTTCTTCATCTTTTGTGCTGTGTTCTTCTACGTATCCATCAAACACAATAATAGCTTTTCCATAATGAGAAATGACATAACCAGTGTACTGACTGACTGACTAATCTGTTTGAAGGTAACTGGGCGTTGCTAGCAAACGCGTGGAGGAGGTGCCCTCCACCAATAACATGTGACAGTTGTAACACTCCTCCTGGATCTGTGATGTCACCTAGTTCATCTGTTGCAGGTACCAATACTTTGACTGTTGAAGATTTACTTCCCTTACTCATCAAACCCGATTTGTCAAACGGGGATGGAGGGTAAGCACATAATTCGTATTTGATGAGTTTTGCCAGCTGCTCATCGGTCCTTAGTGTGCATGCCAGATGGTGTAGAAGGGTGTCAGGGTTTTCACATAGAGTATCATTACGTACTGTCACTGCTTGAGTGATGGTTGCAAGAGACTTCACAGCTAACTGAATTTTTTCCCTTCAATCATCATCAATCATCACCAGCCCCCATCCCTCGCAACTATACTAAAAGACTGCAAGAATAAAATGATGTAAAGAAGAGCAAAAATTACGATTTCATTTCCTTTTTTTTTGCCAAACTGGGAAATAATGATAGTTCCCCCCTCCATATCTTCGTAACCGTTAACTGCAGCACAAAAGTATATGAGACCATTTTTATTTGAAATTTAATGCAGATTAATTTGGAATACCACAAATGTTTGGCTAGACCTCAGAGTTTTCGATTTATTTGCGCAAAAACTGTTGAAAAAGACCATCCACCCTCTTTCCACTCCCCTACACCCCAAACCCGACACTCTATGAGGTGCAACTTTTTATCACTTACTAAGAGGAGGGTATAGAACAATTTGGCGCGAGGTAGAACTTTTTGCTTTGGATGTTCGGGTTTGGTCAATTTTTGAGCTAATTTTACTGTACTATACAATGTGTCCAAGATAAGGAGGGCCATTACAGGGATCTCGGAAACCATAAGAAATAAAGAAACGGTTAAAAAGAAAAGAAGTAGCGCAATTAAGCGCCTAGTACGATGCCGTTTAAAAAATAAAAATATTCAGAACGATTCCGAAAATATTCAAAGAAACCGAAAGATTGCAATTTTGTTTTTCTTCTTTTCTGAGTTTATTTTTAATATGATAAGAAACGACAGACACTTTCTTATAACAATTTATTGAAAAGAAGAAGATGGTATTATTAGTTTTTTGGTGTGACGTCTCGTTGCTTAGAAACCATCTTAGATATCCCTGTAGTGGCCTTCCTTATCTTGGACACAATGTATACGTGAAAAAGTAAAAAATCGATCTCAAGAAGGCTTTTGATTCAGTACCGAGAGCAATAATGTGGAACAGTTCATAAAGGGGAGGAGTCAGTAATAAGTTAATAAGATCAATTAGAAGTTTGTATAAGAACAGTGGACATCATGTAATATTTAATTAAGGAGGGCTTGACATATATAGCCATTTGAAAACCGTAGCAATTACAGAATGTGCATTTGCGGATGACATAGTGATTATTACAAAAAGTGAAAAAGATAATGGTAGAAGTGGAAGAACAAGGAGAACTAAGTATAGAAGTAGACAATGAGAGAATAGAACAGGTTAGCCAATTCAAATACCTAGGTGTTAATTGCAAAAAAATTGAAAACCAAAAACTAGAAATCAAGGAAACAATAGAAAAGAGTTATACTATTCACTGAATAGAAGTTTCAGTAGTAACAAGACAAAAAAAGATAACATATACAAAGCCATGTATAGTAGACCAGTGTTAACATAGAGTTGCGAATCATGGGTGTTACTATCAAGGAAGCTACAGAGATGAAATACCCAAGGAGAGTAAAAGGAGGAACACGAAGAGAAGCTACTAGGGACAAGAGAATGTTTTCTTAGTAATATAATAAAATCACAATAGAGCAAATTCTGAATTCAATTGAAATAAATACAGAAGTACGGGGCCATTACTTGATAAAGGCATTATTACAAGCAAGATATAGGTCGGTTACGGTACTAATACTAACTAATTGTCTTCAAATAAAATCAACACAATGTAAAATTTTGTAACTTCATTACACCTTATTATTCTAGACTACTACAATAACTCCACAAAGTCATAAACTTCAGCGTCACCTAACAGAATACTCGCTCTAAATATAGAACTTAATATCCTTTTTAATATTAAATCTCCAAAATGAAACAAAGATTTCAATTATAAATGGTAATACTTGACAAAGGTATAGAATGAAAGCATTAAAAAGCGCGAAATCTTATGTTAAAAGAACTGCAGAAACAAAGAAAATATCTTTTTATGTCTTACGCCAACGAGGCAGAGATCTCAAGTTGATACTGTTCATGAACATATTACAAAACTTTTATTTTAAAATTTTATAGCAGTAAAACTGCCAATAAACGTTTTTTTCTTGTTGATAAAACATATTTAACCGTAAAATCAAGCTTAAATCATTATTCTATTTCTCTTCCATAAAAGTAAAGTTATAACTTAAAAAATTCTCAAACTTACAAAGAAACTTTTCTCTTAGCTAAGGAAAATCGTCGGTAATTTTCTTGCTACAGTTCTATTTTAAAGCATGCACTTCAGTTAAAATAAAAAAAACAAAATCCTGCTTTAAGATTTTCTCATAAGAGTTTTGCTGAGATTATATTAAACCCATTTACCGCTTTCAATAATTTGTTCTAGTTTTATTTTCGATAAAGCGTTGGATGCAGAAAACTCCCAAATGTAATCAAGAAGATAAAGGTAAATCTACACCGATTTGCAATTCCCTCTACACAAAAGTCAAAACCAATCATTTCAAGAATCAATTTTTAGGATTCCATTAAAGGAAGTGCCTATGTTATTTAATCTGAATGCATTATTCAGAAAACATAAAAAAGAAGTTGCCGCGTTAATGTATTTTTTATGCTGTCTTTCCTTTTTAGTCGGAGGTAAAACATAATGTGTATAAACTGCTACTTACCAGGTACCATTGTTCTTTGAAAAGCGGATCCGGAAAAGCCCTGGAAGAGACAGCTCTATACCGCGGATGGCCGTGCCTTGCAGCAGGAGCTATCGCACTCAAATATTGTGCGAATGGGGAAATGGAAGCCACTTCATAATCCCTCTTTCTCCGTCGCTTTTCGTGTTGCTGTTGGGCCCAGTGTACCTTTAAATCAAAGGAATCAATTAATAATGATTAATTAGGAATATGAATTAATGAGTAATTTAAGTTTGCAGAGGAACTTAATTAAAATTCAGTATTCGACGGGTAATTTACTTAAAGTTAATATTTGTAGTTACGTTAATTTGCATTTATAAGTATACGTAAAAATTAAATTCGTGGAACTAGTATTTAAACTTCTATGACGAAGAAATTTCCTTCAAGATAAATATTCAAAAGAAAACGAAACTTAAAAGATTGCAGTCTTTGCTAAAACAACAGTCATTAACAAAAGCATACAAAACATTTTAACAAATGAGACAAAACATTTTTATTAAGGATAAACCAAAAACCAAAATCTAGATTACTGCTAAATAGCTTCTAATCAAGTAAATGTCAATTGGACTAAGCAAGATTAAATTAATTCGACAATAACGTATGGTGAATGAAATTCAGAATAACTTTACAGTATTATTTTCAGTCTGTTCTTTTAAACTCGGGGATTCTTCTGGATTGCTAAATCAAGTCGTTACATTGTACGATGCACAGGATATAGGATGTTAGACGGCATTAGTAAGTTATTCTGAAAAGACGTCGAGCAAAGCATTGGCCGTGCAGAAATTGGTGTGTAAACTTTTAGACGGAATTCCATCAGCTTCTAAATGTGACACTACACCACAATTTTTAAGACACCGAGTAGAAAAATCTACCATCTACGACAATATTGAATGATTTAAGAAGTATGTGAATTCAAAATGAAAACGCGTAAGCGGAAAGTTCTGTGTTCTAGCCACAAACAAAAGGATTCGAACACTAAAGGGTTTAACTGTGTGGAAAGTAATTAGCTAAATCATATCGCAAATTAGAAGCAGGATTAAACTACAACAAAAAACTGTAAAGATACTTCAAGACTCAGCACATACGCAGGAAACGACAAAGGTTTGCTCATACAGTGTCAGAACAACAGTGACAACCAAAATTAGCAAAAGTTATATTGTTTGTGTTGGAGACTTTTGAGGGTGTTTAATGCAGAACAGTCTTAAGTCGAACTATAAAAATTGACCTTGAAAATGCCAAGAAGTTGAAGAGTATCCACACATCCTATTTTCAAAAAGCCACAAAAAATATATCTGTTAATACTGACAAAGTAGGTCGAGTTATAATGAACAAATCAATCCTACTTATAAAGTTAAATGTCTATTAATTATACTTATTTATTGCAATTAATTGAAAGGCATTAGAAATGATAAAATTCCTAATTTTAAATTTTCTTGATTTCATTATACATTTATTAAATATTTCTCGCTAAACTAGCTAAAGGGAAAATTGACACTCACTATCAGAGTTATTAACTACACAGTGAAACACATCTGGGAAAAAAGTTTGTGGACAAAGGCTAGTTAATGGCATTTGATCCTTGAGCTTGAAAGATGACGACCTACCAAGGGATTCTTCATTGTTTTTGTGTTTTATATCGATTTGAAGTCAATATATGCAGTGGCATGAAGTATCTGTGATTCTTCATACTCTTTAGTCAGTATTTTGATTAAGTTCGATTATAAACTATCAAATACATTTATGCAGTTCACATTAGCTTTGAAAAGGTATTGATGAAATGTTTTTTAGTACATTTTGCAATCAATGTCTAGTTAATGGTAATCGAAAATAACCGTTTTCTCATCAAAGACTACGTATTTCTTCTTTTCAATGGATTTAATGCAAGGAATACATGATAATCCTATACGTCAAGAAAAATCACATGATTGTTACTCGTTATCAATCATCAATAAACAATTGAGTAAAGCGAGCCATCATAGAATCGATGATGAGCAATGGATACGAAACACTTGCCAATTGATTTTGGATTCTTTGGATTCTTGTTCAGAGCGACAAAACCCACTTCTAGGCACCATTCTATCACGCTAGCTTTAACTGTTTTAAAACAGTCAAGTTTCTCTGATTTCTCAGAAATTTTAAATCAAGTGGGCCGTTGTCGGGGTGCACTCAGCAGAGCTTTTTATAGCTAAAACTTTAATATATCCAAACAAAAAAAAATAATTTGCAAAAGAGTGCAGTTACGTCAACTACGATGGTTAACGGTGGTCAAAATTCGATTTTCCGAAATATCCAAACGAAAAAACAATCGAAGGTGGTCCAAACCCACCCCATATAGTAGTTAAGTGCCAATGCAAAAACTATTCCATTCGTATGGGACATTTTTTCCCGGAAATATACCAAAAAAAGACTCCTCTCCTTAATACAGGAAAGGAGGTGAAAAAACAAACAAAGACTGCACTGCACTCCCACCAATCTCTTCTAGAGACTTTTTCCTGATCGATGAACGTTTGGTATTTTCTGTCTTGCATGGATAAACGCATGACCGGTCTTCTTTTTACAAATCCGTAAACCCGACTTGCTTATCACTTACCGTCATCAAGAAAAAATAATTAAATTGGATTCCGCCTTAACGTTCTTTAATGTACAAGGCCGGGATGTTTAATTTGACAACACCGTTGATTTCGCTTGTTTCTCGTATAGTGCTACGACACCCTATAATACATTATTTAGATTAGTAGACAATTGAACCCTGTTAGTTAAGTTTTTGGTTTGAAAATTCAAAAGACATTTTAATGAAATGACAGAAATGATTAATATCATTACTACTACAACATAACAATGTGCTTTCTAATATAATGCAGTACCAACATTAAAACTAAAATCTACTATACCAAAATCGGCCCAAAGCGCAGACTGCCAAACTTCATCCTTTCGGCCTGATACACTGTGTGGCAGTGATTTTACCCATTTTGTTGTGACCTTTAGCGGCGACATCTTGAAAGATAAAGAACTCGTTGTACTGGGTGCGTAGACCTGTTTCTAAATAGTACTAAACCCCTTGCTTGCATTTCAATACCTTTTAGAAATTCAATCGCGCCCTCTACTACTACTACTACGGATGCCTATGAACCAAAATCTGATAGATAGGTAGGCATGTTTCCTAAATAAGTGCCGCTACTCCCGGACGGCCAATGTTGCGCACATGGCCACAGCAAGCTTTTCATTTAACCTTGACAAGAAAAGACCCAATTTTCATGACATTTGGTTAGAAATTGATTGCAACTAGCATCAAAAATTATTCTAAAGTGTTTCTTCAAAACTAATTTGAGCTGCGAAAATGTATTTGATTAGTATACAGTCGAACTTAATCAAAAACCTGACCCAAAGTATAAAAAATCACAAATAACTATTCAAACTGACTTCAAATCAATATAAAACAAAATCTTCTGCCAACAATAAAAAATGCCTTGGCAGTTCATCATTATTTGAGTCCAGGAATCGAATACAGTTGAGTAACCTTGGTGAGCAATTTTCGTGTTCATTGTGTTATTACTGTGTGATTATTATTTAAGTGCTTTTTGTAATTCCTTTGTCTTTTACATTATCTTGCGTACTACAGGTTACGCAAATTTCAATTTAAGTTAACTAGAGTACGTTTCTGAGATACTTTGAATTTTCCTTGCATCACTCTATATGTAAATAAACGATAACGATTAACTTATTTTTCCAAATTGTATTAAATTGTTTCTATAACCAAGATGAATTCGTAAGAAAACAATATCAATGTTCAACTGAAAGATTTGTATGAGATAAGCATGAGCAGTTCAAGCAAAGAAAAAGAGACTACTACCTACTACCATACGTTTAAACTTGTTTAAACATTAACAATAAATTTAATATAACCCTGTAATATTATTGTTTGTTAATTGGACTGATTTCTCGTTGCCTGTAATATCGCTTTTGCAAATTTTACGATTCCTCTCGAAGCAGTTTTCACATAAATCTTTCCTCATGATAAAAAAATGCAAAGACCTTATGCACTTCTACTTTTATTGTCAAACAATGCCGCTGCACGAATTTATCTTTAGGGTAACATCTTAATCCACCCTACTCGGTTTCCTTACCTAATTTGTTTCGTTACATATCCTAGACCAAGCAAGTCTCTTTCAATATGTTTAGCACATATTTCCAAATTCATAAACAATTCAAATTTCACCCTTGGCATCCAGAGTGCATTAGAAATTCGTTTTTAAAAGTTTAATTTTAGGTATTGTTCAATATGCCAAATCGAATAGTATTCCAAGAATTATTTTTGCCAAAACAATATTGTCTCCTGTATAAGAGAAAAGATTTAGTAGAAATTTTATTGTTTTTGTAATGGCCGTAATTTACGTAAAAAGGCCAACCTTGGATGGTGTTCGGGCTTGTTGGTCGATCGTTTCATGACGCCAGAAGAGACTGACCGATGTGGAGCTTGCACGCGTAGCAATTAGTTAGCATATAGTAGAAAAACACGTTAGCTGCTAGTCTCAACTCGCTGCGGAGTAATTCTTTGTTAAAGTAAACCAGTGTGTATGGTTTGTTGAATTCGCAGTTGTTGTAGGAGTTAAAACGAGTTAGTAGGGCAGTTGTTAAGTGATAAACTGCGTTGACACATGACGAAATTATTAAAATAATTAAAAAAATTACCAATTATGGGTTGCTTTTTACAGAGATTCCACCAAAATCTTTGTGTGTTAGATGAGCCTAGTGGTTTGTTCGACTTATAATGACATCGCTAAAGGATATTTCAATTAAGCTGTCCACTGTAGGATTATAGTACTTCTTTATCGGTTTTATTGTCTGACTTATGTTAGATGCTGGTATGAAAAGGTGAATTACGCTTTTTAAGCACAACAGAGATTTGAGAGTAAAACATTAATCAGTGACTTTGGAAATTTTTGAAAACACACGCTGTACAGTGTGGTCCAATTTCGATGGGATTAAATGGTTAACTTTTTTATTAGCGCAGATAAATAAAAACGGTTTAGGTACTTTTTATTTCATGCTTATTCAGTTACCGTTGCCAGAAATAAGCTGTTGTATTTTGTTTTTTCCCTAGAGAGAAAAAGTGAGAAATGGCCGATTTCTTCATTAACTCTTTTATTTTCGAAGCTAGAACAAAATCATTTTAGCATTCTAACGTAGAATTCAATGCCGCCAGCCGTTGTTTTCTAGCCCTTTCCATAACTGCGCTGTAACTCAAAGTTGAATTTTCTAAATGAACCGATTCCTTCAATTTGCTGTAACTCCTGTATTTTCGAAGCTACAACAAAATCATTTTAGCATTGTTGAAGCACGTTCTAACATAGAATTCAGTGGCGTCAGTCGTTTCTTTCTAGTCCTTTCCATAACTGCGCTGTAACTTAAAGTTTAATTTCTTGAATGGCCCATTTAAAAATAAAAACAATAATAAGAATAACCAAACAACTGCACGTTTTGTCAACTTTCAAGTACTTTGACAGATATTATAGAAAAAAAAAGTACTATAGGATGAATTATCTTTCATAGCATAGTATTATCTAAGGACCTTGGGAAAGTTGCGCCGAAAGCGTTTACCTTTCTAATTACTTGCATGGACTTTCAAGGGGTAGGGCGGTTTTTAAAGTTAGGGGGTTCATATACCCTGCGACACTGACTTACTGGTTATATATATCTATGTTGTAATAGATATGAAAAAATAATAAAATAAAAACCTCCATGAACGTGGATTTATGTAGAGGAAATATAATCTGTCATTTATAATATTTGACGTCGCCTGCTTTTATAGATTATGAAGGAATATCCACCTGAAGATTTTAGTGCCAAAAACGGAAGCATCTACGATGATGCTTTCACTTCAAAACGACGGTAACTTCAAAATAGAAGATCCCAAAGGCATTATCTACGGGCATCTTTTTGCTTTAGACTAAGTGCGTTTTCTTATACTACATACGAGCCTGTCAATTTCTGTCAAGTCAATTTATTACTCAAGTTTTCTATTTCGAAAAAGGCGACGAATTAATAAGAAATAAACCGCTTTGACCAGCTTTGCTCGATGAAAAATAAATGAGAAACATATAAACGTGACTCGGGTGCATTCTTAATCAGCTACCGCTTTATTTACTAAAGCGAAAAGGGAAAGTTCTTAACCTGTAGGTACATTACAAAAAGATCAACTCATAAATTCTAGATAGAATTATTGTATAAACGAACGAGAGAATCGGATAAATTGGCTTATTATTCTAATGGAAATATGTCTTATAATTCAAAGGCAGAAAAAAGTTCTAGAAAAACCTACGTCAAATTTATTGATAAGCCATTGAAGAAATACAATACTATGAATGATGCCAACTGCGAACTAAAAGTAGATCGTGAAAAAAGGATTTTGGTAAATGCTTTTCGAATCCGGTGAAGAATATAATAGAAGGCGATTTCTAGTTTTGAAAAAAAGTAGAATCGAACTAGTAACACATTTCTCATACTCTCGCTAAAATATAAGCGAAGAAAGTATGAGTTATGACGACGTTTTAATGCACATATTTAATCCAAAACCTATTACTTTTATATGTTGTACAGGTTTTAATTTTCAAAATAGGGTACTGTTAACTAAACGCTGATATATGTATTTGTTTGTACACAATGTTGGCTTTTAGAAACAGGCCAAGAGCGCACGGGCTCGACGGAAAACGTAATTTATCTTCCCTACTATCATTTTCGAGGAGAAAATTGCATTTTTTGATTATATATTCCTTTTAGCGTCGACGCATATACACGTATAAGTGATTGTGAGAGTTTTATTAGAATTAAATTGAATTCATCTGCATTATGTTCACAGCTACAACAATACAGTATGTCAGGGATTTTTATAAAATCATAAATTCAAGCAAATAAAATGAAAAATGTTTTGTGTATCCCGCTGAAACGTCAATCGCATTTTCGATATTCTACGTATAACTGAAATAAAAGAATCGCACGATTTTAACGATCTTTTTGTTCAGAACGTAAATATCGGGAAAAAATAAAGAATTTGTTTTACCATAAATAAGAGGAGGTTGTTTTTACGAACGATTACATATGTGAGTGTCTATTCTGTTTCCGCCGTTAAAGAGGAGAACAATGATTTTATGTTAGTGCTTTTACGGTTTTCACGATGAAACAATAAAGAATTAATAGTGTATTTATAGCAAGCGTTCAACAAAGCGAGTAGATATTGCAAACAGAGCCGTGAAATTTATACTTTATAGTGAGTGAGACGGTACGTCGGCACATCGCTATTAAATTAGCAATTCCTGTCTGTAATAAGATGTTCGTGATTACAAATAAATAGAACGTTATTTGAAAACACACGGTACCCCGTGCTTTAAAGCAAGCATTTACGTTATCTAAATAGTCTTTGCGTCTTTGGACTGCCTCGTGAATTCCTCTGAACAGTATCTAATTACCTTGAAACTGGTTACTACTTTTAATCGTACTGTGCTTTACAGATTATTAGGAAATTTCTATTAGAAATTCCAAAAAAGTTCTAACTCAAACTACCTAATGCGATAAGAAGATATTGCAGTAAAAGCATAACCATCTTATAGCAAAAAGAAAATAATATGCAATAAATGAATATATTGTTAATCTGATGCCAAAAGAAAATCCGGAAGAAACTGCTGTTCTGATCTATGGATTCATATATTTACAAACAAATGCATGAAGCAGGCTTGGAAGACAACAAATCTTATAGTTTTTAGTTTTATCTGTTAAGGACTAATTATTTCAATTAAGAAATCAAAATCGAGTTTATAGATGGTGTTCGACATTATACTCCTTGAAGGTAAGCTCAAAAATGTAGTAGTATTCGGGATGCAATATTTTGCTGTCAGATCAGTCTTCTATAGGTTTTGGAAGGCACCGAAGTCTTTAGTAAAGTTGATTTAATACTAGAATTGCCAATACTTATGATTACCTTTTCATTTTACAATATCTCCCAATCTGACACCGTAGCATCAGGATTTTTGCTTAAGACGCGACGGTTGTGTGTTCGTTTCCTTTTTGTGTAATATCTACTTAACAACATGATGTATGTAATCGAAATGTTTATACACACGATGTGCACACTCTCAGCTTATCTTCATATTTCCCCAGTTTCCTTTCTGTAACTATCAAACTTGTCGTTGTTCTTGAAATAGCTTCTTTTTGGTCCTTAAGATACAAAATAAATTGCTCAAAAATGAATAGGGAATACTGAAATCGATAAAGCACGTGCAGTTTGTTTATTGTTTTATTAACAAATAAGTGTAATTCAAGTATTAAATTTTAACCTATAGCAAAGAATAGTTTATAGTTAGAAACACAAAATCATGGGAATGAGATACCTATTGGCGAATAATCTAGTCACTATAATTATGACCATTCACTAAACCTCTAAAAAACAATGATCTGCGCGGAATATGTTCATAATTCCCGCTCAGACCACAACCCCACCATCACCTAATGGTGTTACATGTTGAATACAATGGGTGGTATATTTCTAACCATGGTCTCTTCGTACTCTAACCCCCCTGTTATCACTAGTTAAACAAAAACAAGACCCATTGAAAAACATTCCTTTCCCCCAATCTGTATTTTCGTTCATAAGATCGCGGATTCATACCAGTTTGGTATTTTGCTGAGTTCTACTGAGTGATAGCCTTATGCCTGACTTGTATGATTGCAGATTCACTTCCCTTAGTGAGTTCCTGAACGTTTGATCTAAGATTAACGAACCCGTTGCCCCTATAACTCAATTAATACCTAGTGAGCTGTAACAAATCAATTTCTTCGTGCCTCTATAATAAGAAATCTGTCTTCTATTGGGTTTGTTATGTGCACAGTACCGCTTCCTGGACGTCTGCTAAAGCTATCAGTTTGTTTGTACATCCTAACTGCTCGTGAAACAATACTAGGAGAAGCGTTTAACATTTCTGCGTTGTGGACCACTAACTGGACTTATTCAGATTTTTTTCATTTTGATGATTATGGAAATATTAACATTATAAATAATATCGATTATAGGCAATTTTCAGATAATGTGGATGACACCGTGAATTACAGTCTGGTATTGTCACAGTTACGACGTATGTAAGGGTACAACAAAATACACTGACGTACTAACAAAATGAGCTAAATAACACTATAAATAATGTACAAAAGCGTTTCATTTAAAATAGAACAGAGATAAAGGTGATGAGTGTCAGAAAAAAATTATTAAGTACTAATTATTTTAGACATTTGGAAAAAGGTTCTCTCTCGAGGAAAAAATTCGGTTAATATCGTGGTACAAAGATAATAATTTTAGCTTGCAGCAAGTTTCGCTGTATCTTTTCGCGGCCAACCCAAACCAAATCCTTCTACTGTATTAAGAATTATCAAAGAATTCAACAACAACAGCTGTGTTAATTTACATCACCAGAAAAGAAGAGGATTAAGCTAATACGCTGGTAAAAAATGGTAAAACAATTTCTACCAGGGAAATTGCAGTGTCTGCAGGAGTAAGCAAGGCTACAGCGTATAGATTTCTAAAAAAAAGAGTGCTTTAAATCTTACCACTATCAAAACCATCACAACTTAGAACTAAATCATAGTGAAAGACGAGCAAGCTTTTGCGAAACGATTATGGAGAAGATCAATGCTGCTCAAAGATTGTTGCAGAGAATTTTATTCTTCGATGAAGCAATTTTTTATTTGAACGGAGAAATGAATTCACAGAACTGCAGATACTGGAACAGGTAAAATTTGCACTTATACCATGCTACTAGAACACAATGATCCAAAAAGATTAATGTTTGGGTTGGATTGATAGAGGAACATGATATTGGACTATTCTTTGTCGATAGAAACTTCACAGCTGAAACGTATTTAAAGTTACTTCAAGAGTGTTAAATCAATTAGACATTGAAGGAGAAATATGATATGAACATGACGGAGTTCCAGCGCGCAATATTTACATCAAGCATTTCCAAGACATTGGATTGGGCGTGGAGATGCAGTGGAACGGCCAATAAGGTCCCCTGATTGTCCCGAATCATTTCTTTTACTGGGGATTTTTAGGTCAAAGGTATTCGACGGTACTGTTTTGAATATGGAGCAATTAAAACACGGCGTAAGAACAATATCTGATCAAATAACGTCATTACAGTTACAAAATAGTTTAAATAATTTTTATCGTAAGCTAGGATATTGTCTAGCAGTAATCAGGAGAGGTTTTTGAGAATTTATTGTAAATGTGTAACATCAATAAATACATTGATTGTCAGGTTTATGTTTTCTGTTTTTGTAATGTTCTATTTTAAATGAAATTCTTAAACACGTTATAGTCTCAATACGCAATAATCATAACCACTGAAATACTTGAACACTTTGATAACCATGCAAACTAAAACAGCAATGCTTTGTCTCTAAAAAACTCACGATACATTAATTTTATAAAAGAGCTATAGTACAATCATTACATACGTACAAATCTTTGAGCAGTTTATGATTCGAAAGTTCATAGCGGCTTACATTCTTCTTGAAATTTAACTTCTTTTAATGTCGGGAATTTTGACAGACTCTACGATATTATTCATTTTATAAGAATCTGTAATGCTGTTAATGCCTTCTCAAAAGATGTGTAACGTGGAAATTGACTTTTAAACATAAGATCGAGTTGATAACATTTTAAGGGTTAGTCTTCCATATAAGATACCGTACCTTCTACTGTATGCCCTTTAACTCCTTACCAACATACATTGAGAAAAAGTAAGATTTTCAAAATCACTACTATCGTAAATGACGCGATGACTCATACGTAATAATCTTGAAACTATAATTTGGAAACAATACCATTATGCGCATGCTCGAAACTGCATATCTACATTTAATCATTTTTTATCTGTATCTACGTACTTAGGTATTAAATATTTTTCTCCGTGTATATCAACTTTTTTGTGCAAAAAGTTCCCAGCAGCGTAATACAAGACCTGACGCATTTTCGGACAAAAATCTGCCCCTATAGGTATTTACAGGTATCTAAAATTTGTCAGAACCTATTGGCAGATATCAGATAATAAGTATTGATTATTCAAGTTAACTATGATTCAAACTCGATTGTATAACATTCTTCTGCATACAAAGGCTGTATGAAGTTTGTAGATTTCGTGTCTCGCTAAAGGAAGTTTTTTTCTCTTCGATTTGATGTATGACATACTGAAAAGATTCAGAGATACACTAAATAAGCTACAATTTTCCTAACTTATAATCTCGAGAACTTATCAGATGCAATACAATTCTCCAAAACTATGAAACAAACAAATCTTTTTTAATTTTTCCAATTACCTTCCACATCCTACAGAAAGAAGCCATCATCCGAAATCATAATTTATAGCTACTCATTGTTTTCGTGTCTCTTCAATATTTTTCTGTTACTGCTTTATGCTTAGAATTGTGGTAAGTAATGTAACGGAAACCAATTTGTACAAACCGTTACGTTTCTTAACATTTCAAAGATTCAAAAATGGGTGAAAACTAAAACAAGTAAATAAGTACCGGGTTGGTTGTGAAATAGTCAATAATGAACGGCTTCAGAACTTAGTGCGCTTTGAGCCAAAATAAATTTTCGTGTTTTCTTATCTCATACGTGAGGAGTAAGAAATTTAATCTTTGAGCTGATTTTTGCACACCTATGACGGTGTCCTCGAGATAAGTCGCTTCACTAGTTTAACGTCTGAAACCGGCTCTGCATATGACAAACATGTTAAAATGATTTCTCTGTAACAAAAATGTAGGTAAATAATTTTAAAAATGCCTGTGTTGTTGCTAAAATTTAGCAGAAATGTTAAGAAAAAATATGAAAATATTATATTTCGCAAAAACAAAGAATATTCTGGTGCAAAATGAAAATATAAAATGAGAATTGTTGCTATTGATGTTTTATCCATAATGATATGGAATACTAAACCTTATTCTGAAATAATACATTCTAGTAGTAAAATTGATTTTGATAATTAGAAACTGAATTTACATTACAACATTAAGTGCAAAACAAACCAAATAAGACAAAGGCAAAGACATTATGAAGAAAATAAATAAATAAATATCAAGACAATAAAATGTCACCTTGTAATGTAGTAGATAACAATGTAAACCTTTCATGTCGTCTTCTCGGATTATTTGAAGAAATAAAATGCGACAATTCTTTGTTTATGTTAAGTACAATGTAGATACACGACAATTCCATAAAAATCCAGTACACAATCCTGAGATAAATGTATAAGAAATGTCAAGTACAATTGTTAGCTTCTGGCTGAATAACTTCAAAATAGTGCTTTCAATGGAAGCTTAAGAATGAAAAGTCGTTTGAAAAGACGATGACTTTCTTAAAAGTAAACGTTGTTGAAAGTTCGTTCACGTTCAATTTATGTTGAAACATTATATATTTCAGCGAATCGTTCAAAAGTATACGAAGACAAGTTGTTTTTTACTTAAGGAAAATTTACTTTAAACATTAAATATTATCCCCTCAATTCTACCTTGTTAATTATTTATTTCACATTTCGTAGAGTCAGGAAAGCATGAAGGCTTTGCCTTTTACTTTGAAGGATGATCATTAAAAGAAAATAACAAGAATTCACTTGGTTTTATATTTAAAAGGCTTTTTCAGCAATCTTAATTTATTTTTTCGATATTCAACTTTAATCATTAAAGGTTGCTTTCAAATTATAAGTTTCTACAAATAATAAATGCTTAAATACCTAAAATCAACATTAGAAACCTGAAAGAAAGAAGAAAAATTCATTTTTTACATTTTTATTCGGAAATGTGTTATTAAAAAAATGATATATGGAAACTCGTACGTTCGACATAGATTTATATTGTAAAGGATGAGGAAGAAAATTGAGGGTGATGGGTTAGCGGTCAAAGGCGAAAGCGAACCCAATATTTAAAAACAAAAAATGTTCCAATAAAACACCCTACAAGGTTGATTAAAAGACAAGATAGCCTATAAATACAAAGTTCCTGGTTGAAGAGAGTGTTTGATTGGATAAAGAAGCCACTGAAGGGAGGTATCAGACCATTATAGTGGCAGTTAAAGCGTTATACGAGACCATTAGCGAACGGTAGCGGGTGATTTGGACGCTTGTCACGTGCGGCTGTGGACGTCGCGGCTTTGAATGACTCGGTTACATGTATCTTGTTAAATGTTCTGTTAAGTGGTTTCAATATTAACAGCTCAGCATAATGTTCTACAAACTTTAGAGCTTCGACTATAAAGCCGTGTCCTAAAACAACTCGATTAAATGAGACCCCTTTGAAGGAATTTCAACCGGCAAATAACGTTATTGGATAATTAACTACAAGGGTCAATACGTAAGTTTTAATACCGAAACCTGCTAAAAACACAAACTTTATAAATAGATGTCTCCATTAATGTGGTTTGTTACTAAATGAAGACATTATATCACGCGACCCGACAAAGAAGGCGGTTTAGCTGCTAAATTGGTTAAATAATAAAGGATATGTAACATTTTCGGCATCATTTTAAGATTCAAGGTTTTCTTTAGACACATATGCATTTAACAAAACAAGCAGAAAATACCCAGAATAGGGGAACAAGCTAAATAATGTAAGTAGTTGAAAGATAGTTGAAAAAGATAACTCAAAGAAATATGCATGTTGAGATAAGTTATAAAAACGAAAACGTAACTGTCACGCATGTATACAGTATGTAGTTATTTTATAAATGTACATTATGTTTTTGTAAATTTCTAAGTAGGTCTATTAAATTTCCCTCTTTGACTTCGGACGTACAATATACCAGTCCAAAGTAAAATAGACATACGTCCTGTTTTTAACGGAAGTGTACTTTTTGTTAACGGTCAGTTGTTTTGAAAACTGTTCAACTTAAAGTCTGAACAAAAAGTTAGTTTCTGTTTTTTGCGTTTTTCAAAAGCACTGACAGGAGAAGAAGTAAAAGTTCAGCAAATTCGGATAGAAGAAACAGCGGAAGTTTCTGGCAAAAACTCCATCCCTGACCAAAGATACTTTGACCAGAATATTCCTTAGCTATTTACCTCCAGAAGTTACAAACTCCTAAACAGCATTGTCAATAACGCCTACGATGTAGCTACTTTCGACCTAGAAAATTTTGCAATAGCATTTATGAGGTCTGGTACGTGGAGTTTTTCTATAAGCCTGAATCTCTGTAGGCTTAGACAAAATCATAAACAACTTTCTTTCGGAGTGTGAGTAAGCAGCAAACTTCTACGCACTTTCACTCCCTGGGCTAGCATAGCGTAAAGATTTTGTCCCGATACTCTTTATATGTACACTTTATAAACGACACTGTCCTCTGGATCACATGTCTTGGGAATTAGTTCAACTGAAGTATTTACTGGTCCCGATTGTTGTAAATCAAACTCAACCTTGACAAAATACGGATCATTTTGTTTCGTTCCATCTTCAGAGAACTTGTCTTCGCCTTTTTGCGATCACCTTCACTTATATCTTCAGCTTGTTCGCGAAACTGGAGAGATGTCTGTCTAGCACCGCATCACGATTATTTCCGCGATCAGCAGTGGCATTCCAGACTGTCACTTCCTGATGCTCATTCATCCGTACTCTAAAAGCAAACCACAAACTTAAGATTTTGCCAAGTAAAAAGGCGGATTTGGATCTGTAGAAAGATATCCCGCCTGGATTGGTTCCCCTTGTGGATGGCCAACTCGGATTCAATTAGAGTTAAATCATTTAATAAGCGATCATAATGCAATCGAGGTAATCCATTGGACATTTTCAGACCTTAGTAGGCCTACTGTTCAAACCGAAACACATAGCGGATGTCTTTCTAGGCAACGCCACCTACCTTACTTCCGAATTAGAGGATATCTCAACTAGCTCTTGGATAGTTATCTCTTTCTGTCTCGGTTCCAAGTCTTAATCAAATCATAACCTTGTTTGATGCATGTAACAAGCATCTCGTACCACGTCTAAGTCTAGTTGCTGATCTCTTTTCTTTAGTTATTACAGATTCCACCACAGTGTAGACCATCATCATCAATACAAACCCAAAAGAACCTCTTGCTTGCTAATGCACTTGGTCGGCAGAATACTGAGTCTTGCTTGCTTAGCAATGTCGTAGAATTAAAAATATGTGAAAACACCCTAATAATGTTATTTTACAATTATTGCAAAGGAAGTAAGGAAAGAAGAAAGCAATAGCTGTGTATATCAGATTCAAATATTTATCTTTGTTACCATTTAGAACTAGACACAGTTTTATATGTGATTAAGTTATGGATGGTCGGTCTCTACTATCCTTGATTACTTAAAAGACCTTTAGAACTGCAGAGGGTTCTTTTGAACAGAAAAAAATGAATGTCTAATGTTGTTTGTTGATGTAAGCTCAATACTGCAATAATGAAGAAACAAGAAAATAACAATGAACTAAAATGTACAGTTGCTATCAAGTTACAATTTTAACTAGTTCAAGCTGTTGTTTTTACTATAATGTAATATGGTTCTACTATTAACGTTTGTTTTTAATTCAAATAGGTAATGTAAAGAAACTTGTTACACATTTATTTTGTTGTGTTGTATTGGTCTGGAAAGGCTGTATGTCCATAACCCAGCAAAACCGCTATATCACATCTTAGTTTACCGTAACCAGAATCAAATTAATTTTAAATTAAATTAATATCGTTTAAACACTTATGTTTATAAAAATAATAAAGTAATTATAGAGACAATCTAAAAGGATTAATGGGATCATGGCGTTAACATTGAAAGATCAACGTAAGGCTTCGCAATTACAAATAGGCTCTGCTACTATTTCTGTCTAAATCCAGAAACGTTTCCTAGAAGGGCAGCATAGAGTTTTTTTACTGGGAATTAGTAAAATAATTTTTTTTATGTCTATTTACACGTTAGAATCTATCAGATTATTAGATACTCAGCAGAAGGAAGCCTTTTTCTGACAAAGCAAAGTCTGATAATTGTAAGCTACCACACAGAACTAGTTAGCTTCTAATGTTATCACGTGTACTTATTTCATCCTACCTTATTATTGTTTATATAACGGCCCAAACACGTTTAGTCACAGAAAGTTGCTTCTGATATGGTCATGGGCTAAGTTGTCTGTCTCAATCTTCTTTTCCGTATCAAAAAGGAAACAAGAATCTGCTTCTATTTATAAATTGATATTATCTACGCTCAGTCAATGGTGTCTACAGTCGCATTTCAGTAATTCGATTAAAATTCTAGAAACTTCTCTAGAACTAGGTGCCCTTTTGTTCTTGTTTCACTCTTAGCAGAACTATGATTCTATTTCTGAATTTTAAAAACTATCATCAAATGAATATCGTTTAGTCCACCATCTTCGAAAATTACTAGAGAAAATAAGAAAAAAAATACGGTTTTTGGTTACGAGTGAAATTTTATTAAATCAAATATTATTATTGCATTTGAAGACTCGTATAGAAAAAACAAAAAGATGATTCAAAAAAATGTCACCGGTTCGAATAGTTGAGTGGTGATGATACTTGTTACTAAAACATTTAGCATACTGTAAATATAGGGCCGGCGGTGACGTAGTCATATGACCCTAGTAGTCGATGCCTAAATTAAAAACAACAAAATTGATATAAAAGCTGTGGATAGTTTTTGCTTAAGGTTAATTGGAAGATTATAACTGGTTGTAGTAGAAAAAACAGAACGATAAATTGAAATGAACCTCTCATAGGGTATATTTCAATTTTCATAAAATACTTTTTTGACTTTATCACATTTAATTTCGAGCTAAATCTAAAAAGAGAATAAAGAGAAGCAGTCTAAACTGCTCTTTGATGTCGAAGAACAAGAGCTACAAATTTTCTCATTTGTGTAGCATTTTCAATATTTTCTAGAACATATTAGTAATGCTTCTCTGACAAAAACTCCTTAGGTTTAGAGTATGCTTTTAAATTTCTCAATATTCATCAATTGTTTAGTTTGTTTACGAGAACTTTTAATACAATAAGATATTCTACAGTTCAGTGACAATTTTCAAAATAGAGTTTTACCAATATACGAACTATGGTCAATACTGACTAACTATTATTTCTATTTCCCGTATACAAGCTTAAATTAAAATCGTTTCAACCATACTTCAAAGTCATTTTAGTTAATTAGTAAAATCTACAAACTAAATTGCGTTACTTTATGTTTAGTTTCCTTTTTGCAATTAATCATAGTGTACAAACATGCCAATTAAAAAATTAAAATTGTTTGTGTTGAGAATATAAACATTCTGCTCTCTTAAACAAGAAAGCTCAACTCTCATTTCAACTGCTATCTTCTAGTTCTGTTAGAATTTATATCAAGTACCTCTTCACAATTATAAAGGTTCTGATATTAAAGAGGCTCGTAAAGATGTACTTTCTATGACTAATTGTAAGTTCTTTCGTGCAAAGTAATTGAAGATGCAGTCAAGAATGTTTACATCTTCATTAGTCATTATGTTAAAGCATCATCTTAACTAGTTTGTTTACGCTTGCAAAAAGCAAAGTATCTCTTGAACTTTTTTTCGTTATGAATCAAATCCAAATTTCTCATACTAAATATAATTAGTTTCCGTTCAAACTCCTCGTTTGAAACAGAGACGACTCCTAACACAAGACGTGAAATTACCAGGTCTACGTGTTTGATCTACTAAATTTGTTTATCTACAGTAAGTAAATGTGTAATAATTTAATAATTCAGCAAAATTCCCTAATTTACGTGTGTGCATAGTTAAATCTAATTGGTTTGCAATGTAATTTGCACTACCAATAGTCAAACATTTTGTAGGTAATGTAAGTAGTGTTTGAAACTAGTAGTGTAATATTGAAGTTGCTAATTAATTACCATGAAAAGTTAAGAAATTATTTCAGAATATCACTTTTAATTAATTAATTAAACTACCACCTTCCACTACCATCAAATATTGTTTAAAAGATTCCTTTAAACAAATTTTGGCAACAATGCAAGAAACGTAATGCGCAGGGTGTTCCAACGATTTGGAGAGATGACTTATTATTTGTAAAAAATATCAAGATATGTTTCTATTAAAAATCGTAGAGAATGGCTGCAACTTCCTTATTAAAGTATCTTGAACTATACAGTGTGTCCCAATTTCGATGCTCACTATTGGGATCTCGGAAATTGTAAGAGATACGAAGTCGGTTAAATTAGAAAAGTTTTCGCTATTTTGGAGATCAGTTTACTTATGCTTTTGTTTTTTAAAAAAGTTTACGGCTTACAAGATATTTGCTAAAAACGAAATTATTTTATTTTTTTTTAAATAAAAAGCATTTCGCACTTAGTGTGCCATGGCTTTAAACATATGAAAATCATTGGTTTTTGTCAGATAAATTATATTTGTTATGTAACAATTGCTAAAACAAAACAAAAGATGCTTTTAAGATAATTTACTGAGCATTCACAGATAGCATCAACTAAGCATTTAATGCCCCATAAAAGCGTATTTATTTTGTTTTAGCAATTTTTGCATAACAAATGAATTTCTTTGATAAAACTCCACGACTTTGTGTGTTAGATGTCACGGCACACTATGACGAAAAATGATTTTCACTTGATAACTCGGTAAAACAAAATAATAGCTATGTCAAACCATGTATCACTGAAAAGCATTTAAGGCCTGCAGTTCGGTAACATGGAAATTAAGTAGGCGTTCCATTAGAAGAAATTTGGATTTACGTTTCACCGCCGAAATAAAACAAAAAACAATTGCGAAAATAATTTTTTTGTGTTTCGGAGTAAATTCTCTAAAACACTCTCTTTGCTGTTCTTTTCTATCTTTGCTCGTTCCTGAGATATTTCACTAAAACAAATAAAATAATTTCGTTTTTAGCAAATATCTAGTAAGCCGTGAACTTTTTTGAAAAAACAAAAGCATAAGTAAACTAATCTCCAAACTAGCCAAAACTTTTCTAATTTAACCGACTTCGTATCTCTTACAATTTCCGAGATCCCAATAGTGAGCATCGAAATTGGGGCACACTGTATAGGGCAGTAGTTCTCAACCTTTTTTTAGTCGCGGAACACTTTTGAATGTAACAAAACCTTGTGGAACACTAGGGTTAATAATAATTAAACAAGGCGACTCAAGTCATAAAACTAACAACACAAATATGGATGAATACCCCTTTTACTAAAAATTATAGACTACAAATTGCATATAGTAGTAAAAGAAAACATTAATTTCAAAAATAGTTATTACACTTGTAAAAAGTAAAATGACCCTTTTTGAATTCATTTTAATGCGATATTTAAGGTTGGCGTCCTTTACAGATTTTAGTAATATCAGGTCTAATATCAGATATAGCTACCCTGATCATTTTCTCTTCGATTAGTAAGCCGTTCCCGTTTTTTTAGTTTTTATGTTGGTTAATGTTGAGAAACCGAGCTCACACAGATATGTTGTTGAAAATTGAAACAAAATTTTAAGCGTCTTTTTTGGAGAGCGCTGGTTACTCTTCTTGGACATTCCTCAAGAATTATTTGGGAAAATTTCATTTGCAGAGTACGATTCGTTGACAAGGTAACCATTTCTTCTTCTTCGTGTAAGGAAAATTATTTCGTCATTCAATATTTAAGAATGAAGAGTAATTCTCAACCTATTCATCCAAGAACGTTAAATGTTCTTTTATAACGGAAACAATTTCCTCCACATTTTTACATTTACTGTATTTTTTTCTAATAAACGATTTTTCCAAAGATATCTTTTTCTAAAATGCTGACAATTTGTCAGTTGATGTTAAAATATTTTCATTTCTTCTTTTGAAACTTGTATTAACGCTAAATAATTAAAGAATCGGCTAAATATGCCATTTTGCCACACCAAGTATCATTGTTAAGGCATTTTACAAAAGAATCTGTACCTTCATTCTGGAAAAAGGCCAACAATTCATTTTTAAGTTCTAAGATCCTACATAGCACTTTATCCCTAGATAACCATCTTACTTCATTATGCAAAAGCAAAGTTTCGTAGTGAGTTTCCATAGGTAAGCAAAGTTTTCTAAAGAGGCGAGTTCTCAAAGGTCTTGACTTAATGTATGCACAGTTCGTACAAATTCCTAAACGTAGGTCCCAAGATATTTTAAATGTTTCTAAATACGACGTAATAGAGTCAAAAATGTCTTGTCCTGTTGTATGTCCGGTAAGTTCTCTGCAGCATAGATATTGATTCACTATTTCGTTTTAGTATATGAGCTTTACCGCTAATGTTAATAGACTCGTGAATCTGCAGAGCAAAGTATCGTTTGGAAAGTTTATTTTCCTCAATATTATCTGGCATATTCTTAATTCTTCTTTTTATAGTATCGTCTAAAACAGGAATTTTCATTATTTTGTGTTCTGCATCGTTGCCAGACATAACTTTTACAATCTCACATGCTGGTAAAACAAAGGACTTTGCTATGTATGTGGTTTTAATCTTAATGCAATTAATTCCGCTACCTTATAGGAAGTTTTTTAAAACGTTTTACTTGTTTAACTTGCATGTTCATCAGTTTCTTGAAACAATAATCAGTTTTTGAAGCAAGATTGGTATGCTTCGTAGTTTCAATTTCGCATGAATTCGGCAACTTTTCTCCACATGCAATACATTGTGGAATTTGGCATTCTTTCTCACCGGCCCAAAATCCAAAACTTAAATATTCGTCCGAATACTGCCTATTAATACTTCTTATTTTACTATTAATAATTTGAAGCAACATAATTGTTACTACTTCCGCTTGTACTTGCTCCATAATTGATACTTTGCTCAGCATCATGTAGGGATTTTTTACCAGGAAAGAGATTGAGGGATTTTTGACTAAATATTTAATCTAAGGAAAAAATTAAGATAAATCTTATAATGATCTTGCATAATTTCGCGGAACACTTGCAACAAGTTTACGGAACATCGGTTGAGAACCACTGATATAGGGTGTTCCACAAAAAAGTATTTTAAATGGAAAAAACCCGATAAATGTTTTGACATTTTCTTACTGCGGCTTTAGCGTTATTCACTTGCAAAAACAATTATTAGGATTTTAACTAGATGGTATTATAGCTGTAACTCTTCCATTTTTAAATGTAACCTTGCACCTGTTTTCGCCCATAAAAATATGTTTCGTTTTGCATTGCAGAGTACTTATCAAATCAACAGTTCTTCTGAGATATAGCGTATAACTTTAATTTTCAATTTTCTCTGATTTCAATTTTGATTTGTAAGTTGTTGAGAATTTTACTTGCTTTTCCTACAATGTGTTACAACATGTACTTCTGACAGATGTTCTGGATACAATACAACTGAGAATAGAAACAATCAAATGTGATGCTTAACTAGCTAGAAGATGAAACGAAAAACGTAAGTGTTTCCCCTTTTTTGATCATAAGTGAAAAACAAAAAGAACTCAAATTCTGTTTTAGATTATTAATAAGCATAAAATTTAGCAAAAGTTCCAGATGTGAACCTACGCTCTATCTCTTATAATAAACGAGAACCCTACGCTTAAGCTTGAATTTGAATCACTCTGTACACTTGTACAGTGATTCTGAAAGTTGGATTATGCTAACAGTGGTCATAGATTTGTAATGATTGCATAATTTAAACATCCAATACAGCATCAGAATTTTAAAATTTCAATAAATTCATCATTTTATGGTGACATTAATCTTAAATCGTTTCCTACGTTTCATTTTCATAGAATATTCCCATAAAATCAGATTTCTCTAAAAATAGTGTTTTTGACAGCAAACAACGTCAATGTATATCGTTAGCTTCCATTTAATTTCTCATATCAAAAATAAGACGAACAAAATTATACGCTGCGACTGCTTTTGACGTATTACGTAAATTGAATTTAGGTAAAAAGAGAACTTTGATGCAAGTTTGATAAAAATAGGTATAAAAACATTCTGAATTTCTACACGTAATACATAGATACTGGGTATTAACTTGTAATAAAAAATTAATTATACATAGTAGTTGGTATTATACAATTCTATCGCTATAACTAAAAGAGATTCAGATAACTACTTTAATTACTAAATTAGAGAGAAAATCCTCTAATTATCACATTACTCTTCAACCTGAAATTTACTAAAAGCTTCTGTTCCACAAAGTTATTGCTCTCTTAAAACAGTCAATTTACTGTTGATGTGCAATGGCTTTTTGTATTATAAAAAATTCAAGAAATCGTAAAGACTCTAATTTGTGTGTGTGAGAGTTCTGGCCCATACAATGTTATACTTTAACCTTCCACTTTAGTTCACATCTCTTATATTATTCATACAAGAAGAAACACACACTTCAGAAATCGTATAAGACACACAAAGTTGAGCACATTACCTGCCACGACGACGATAATGAAGTTTATTTTATGCAAGCTACATCCAACCCTACGCTATTAAATCGGAGGAAAGGCACCTGTACTAAAAACAACATCCACAAAGACAAAAGTTAGACATTATTATGTTACGCGACACTGGTTTCTCGCTTCGATTACCTTATTGCGGCAGCAAATGAAAATTATGGTATTTATAGCTTAGGATAAATTTAGTCTTTTCTAGTAGAATTAAGCTCTATATGGCTTTTTATTTGTTACATTTCAGAAATCACTTGTTTATAAGCGTAACGTAGCATAGCGGTGTAAATAATTATCAAAGCATGTGACAAGACTGAAATGTTAATCAACTCTACCAAACAAATAAAAACAACGCTTAAAAGCTTTGAAGTAGATTCCTCTTTGCTTGACTGACGTCAAAAACAGTAATTTACACATAAATAAAATTACCCCATTACACAGGTTGAATAGTTGTTCCAATTGAAGGTTGGATGTGCAATTCTTCGCTCTTTTCGTGTTACTCGACTAATCCATTAATAGTTTCAGTCCCAAGGATTACAAATTGCCAGAGGTTCGCGTTAGCAATTTATAATCCTTGTTCCAGTCCAGTGCAAAGGTCCTACAAATGACCGAGTAACTTTTCAAATCGAATACTAAGGGGCGCAATATTCAGTTGAGTTGCCAAAAGAGGGTTGTGTTTAATTCATTTACTGGTTGGGTGGTTTCAGAACGGTTAATTGTTAAGACCTGACCAAAAGTACAAATTACATTTCATTAATTTATTACGAATAACCAGCAAACTTTTAGGTGTTTACTATTTATAAGTCTTTCTCCTAACGGAATTCGTTAATCCGTTAACTAATCAACTTCTAAACGTAATAATGTTGTAAACTCATCGCTGAAGAATAATCAAACATGTTCTAATAAATATACACAAATGAGATACAACTATCTAAATACAGTAAGACCGTATACACCAACTTGTTCTAAAACTATGGGTGTAAATGAATTAGTACTCAAACTAAATCAGGAAATAATTTTAAAATTTAACGCTAATGGAAAAATATTCATAATAAAAACTATACTTCTGATTTGAAAATGCCGATTTTGAATTAGATGAATGGCCAATTAGTGTATGGCTAAAAGTAACGGTTACTCTATGGAGATGCAAAGGTAGTGCCCCTTTGAAAAAAAAATTATTTAGGTTTAAAATTTTGCTATCTTCTTTTACGTTATAAATTCGCTTTCTTGAAAAAATAAATATAAGTTCGTTGTAGCACAAACAAAATGTCTCCATATATCAGTATAGAGGATGGAAACATAAATAGCACCCTTGAACTATCGTATAATAAAGTCTATTCGTGGTAATTAGGCAGGTATTTTCTCAAGTTTTCTTCGCAGCACATCTCGTTTATAGGCAGCAGTATTTTCGATTTAGAAGCTCTTTGGATGTTATTTACTGGTAATGCCTTTTAGGGCTGATTTTGTAAATGAATCGCGCAAAGTTTTAAAAGGTTATGTGCCACTATATAATAAATAAAAAATTAACAAAACTCTGTATCGCAGGACATTATCTACTTACACTCGCTCTACCGTTTTGTAATTTGGCGCAGAATCCAAGGTCTCTTCTAGTCTTAGAATTAGAGGACACAGAGCGAACAACAGAAAGGTACAACAGGGCAACTGCGGATACTGCCAACTATATGTATATGAGAACGTTAACTATAAGGACTAATAAGTTGAAAATCAGCTTTGCAGATATAACAAACTGCTAACCTACCTACGTGAATTTCAAAAAACTTTGTTATTCAAAACAGGAACACAGGAGCCATTAATACTGTTCTTTATATTATTAAGAATCTGTTTGCGTAGGATTATTTCGGTTTCGATTATATGTTTGTTACGTTGCTCTTGTAAAACAATTAATTTTCCAAACATTTTCTTGGTTTCTTGGTAATCACGCGCCCCACAACTTGAGAAGAACTGGATTAGAGGAATCCGAGCCATACGTGAAGTTACTAGATGATAAATAACGTCATCCTAAAAAGGTAAAAATCAGACTTTACGTGGACTTAAACGCTTGGTTCCAAGTCTACAAGAAGTTTTCAAAACCTGGTCAATACGTATCGAAGATAAATCCAGCATATACACTAATACACGTAAAAGGTCAGAAAAATATCCAGCAAGTTCTATATGCAGCAGAAATAAAATTAAATATTCTTTCTAAGGATGCAACAATGGATAAAGGTTCAAAAACCCAAATTTCCAAAAAACTAGTCGTATTCTCTAGGTAGGAGTCATATGTTCCAGGTGCATGTCTGCAAATCAGAACAAAGATAGTCCTACCTACCTATAGCGAGCCTTTGATGAGCTATGTGATATCTATAAATAGAGACTATCGATAACGTCCGGGTCATCTGCAAACCACTACCCTACCACTGTCAACGAACAAAGTTCCACCGCAATAAGATCAGTCATTTCCGAGATATGCGGTATCTGTGAGAAAAACACAAGGCGATCGAGAGAATACCGATCATCTGGACCTCGCCAACAATCAAAGTCCTATCTTGATAGAATCAGATATAGGATATCTGTCAAAAAACAAAAGACAATCGATCGGAGTGTCTGAATTGTTTAAAAACTACCCCAACTACTAAAGTCTCATCTCGATACGACCAGCCGTTCTTAAAATACAATAATTTGATCCCTTTTTGGGTTGTCCCTTGTCCATAAAATCCCAACCTTAATGCATTTTACAACGAAAGACGAACGTCTGAAAACCACTCCCCCACCATTGATAATAATTGAAGTTCCACCTCGATAGGGCTAACAGTTCCTGCAATACCTATGGAATATCTGCCAAAACAAACCAATTGATGTTGTCCAAAACTTCTGAGCCACTCCACCAGTGTGATGGGACAAAATTATTTAAATAAATTTCATGTTTAACGTATCTTACTATCATTCCAAGTTTGAGAAACTAATTACAAGAAATTTAGCAGAGAAGAACACACTAAGATTCTGTAACGAGTGCTCAGTTTATCTCAAGTCTTCAAAGCATTAAATCTACAATTAATTATGAAGATATGAAAATTCGTTTTTGCAAAACATGCTTCGCACAGTAGCAAGGCTCATGAAACGTGCAACTTCTAGATCAATCAAATACAAAATTTCTTACGAAATCTGGAATGGTTAAGAATTCTTGAGCATTTGACACGAAAGTTATAGTTCATAATCCTAAACAGAAAAGGTATAAACAAAAAAAAATTTAAAAAAATTAACAACAATAAAGATTATCGTATATGGTTGTAAGATCAAGAAATATAAATAGATATTTAGACCGAGATATTGTTTTTAAAGACGAGATAAGCACAAACAATAGGGAAGATTCGAGTAATACCATGTTGAGATTTTTATCATTGATATTTAATATTTAATCACCACAAACGCCTCATTATGGTAAGGGTATAAATAAGGTCCTCGGTTTGGAAATGTAACGGTATACCATCAACAAATTAGAATACAGAATCACAATGGCCTTGAATTGTACTGTAAAATAGTGTCAACTATTAACCAATGAAATTTAAAAGACACATTGATCTACGTTTTGATTGGGCATTGGTAAGTTGCAAAATTCTAAACTTTATTGGCGTTTACACTGCTCACCAACATAAACTTGCAAAAGCATCCAGACATGCTAATTGCGAAATTTCTTCATCGTCCAGCAGGTTCCAATATGAACAGCTGTTGATGATAGCAATATTCTACAAGAACGTTCAACTGAAATCGAAATATAAAGTACTTGGAAGGTAATAGAAATAATTAAAGATGTTACAATAGTAAAGAACTGAATACATTGCAAGAAAAAATCGGTTCTTAAACGAGAACAAAACATAGGTAATACGAGTATTTGATTCCCCAGTAATAGAAATAGTAGATAACAAATCGGTTTATAGAATTAAACAAGAAACTAATGGAAAATCATTGACAGTTACAAGGCAAGACTAATGGTTTTGCACAAACTTATGGAATTGACAATGAAGAAACGTTTAACCGTGTAGTCAAACTTAACTCTTTTAAGAATCATTGTAACTCTAGCAGTAAAATGCTATTACTTCAGTTTGACGTTAAAGCAATTTGGTCATCTCCAAGAAAAGGTATTTACAAAATGAAAATGGCAAAGACAGTAAAAATCTTGCAAATCTCAATGTAGCGTTCATGTACTAAAACAGTGATCCATGTGTTGGAATAGAAAGATTACAGGAACTCTACAAAAATTATTCAGGTGTTACATGTAGAGTAGGAGTTGTATTTTCCAAAAGCATACGTGTTGATTATCGACAATAAAAGCAGTTTGTTGTTGCAACAAATGAAATTGCCACAGAAATGCTTCTGCTGACATTGCTGAATAAAGAACTGCCAACATAATATTTATATGCTTTGTGTAGATAACTAAGAACATGTCTTATAAAGGTTTCCATTTTGCAAAACAAGTTCTAGACTTCCTGCCGTGTCCGTAGTCTGTTACTACTCTTTGGGATTTTAATATTTAAACAAAAAATTATAATCAAAGTAAACTTTTCGGAACCATTGATATTTTTTTATATGTAGATAGATAGATTAGATAAACCATGACGATTATGGTGCAATTTCTTAGGCTAGGTGCAAACCTTTACATTTTGATATTTGTACCAATTAAATCTTTCTTTGGATTGCTTTCTGTTGTGCACCTTGAAGGTTTACAGTAGGGTTTTGTCAGTGCTTATAAATAAATCACAAGTTCTTCTTAAATAAAAGGCAATGCAGTTTAATAAGACTTCGTATTTTACTGTTTTCGTCTCAAGAATGTAATGCTTCGGAATTTTGGTCGTATAGGTATGTCTTATTTATTTTCATAACTCGATTAGTAGCAAACATAAAAGTTAATACTACACATGTGTAGTATGTATACCTTTGCAACAACAAAGATTACAAAAACATGTAATTCTAAATTTCAAAAAATAATCTGAAGTCTTTTACCGAAACAATTAAAAAAGAATTTAAGAAACTATTGAAACTTACTTGCAAAAACGACATTAAGTATAGCCTTCATGATGCTAACAGAAGTACATACCTGTAACAAAGAAGAGCAGATTAGATATAAGAAAAAATTACTGATAATGTTTATGTACTATAAGCAGGTATAATTACACTAGTTGTATAGTGTACGACATGTAAGCGTCACCTCAAAACCTGATTTTTTTATCGTGCCCTTTGTTTGCGATGTACTATGACACATCGTAGTTAGACTGATTAAATATGGATAAATTTTTACTTATTATCAAAAGCTAAGACTTGGGATGTAATACTCAACATAAATAATTTATCTAAGATTTTAGTAATTTTGCAATTCATCTATCACTTCAAGTTAACCATTAGAAGATACGATCAAATTGTGCAATAATATTTTGAAACAGATCGAATGTAATAACAATATCAGTTGCAACCAAACGTGATGCAGCACAATGTTGGTTGTGATCCAATTTTAACTAAATGGTGTACACTGAAATTTTTCATGCAATAAATTCCATTTTAGAGGTAATTTTGCCGCCTCAAAGTTGCGGTCCGGGGCACGTATCGTCCTCAATCTTCCAGCTATTGATGATTTGTGGTAAATATGAACATTTTTTCTCGCCCTCTACTTGATGCATTAAATTCACTAAATTTATCCTATATAAAATATAGGTCCAACATTTTTATTAATAGTTTAGTAAATAATGTTGTACTCAATATTTTATCAACATGGCAATTTAGTTACAACTAAGTATGAATTCTAAAGTGAATGAAGAATTTGTGATCGTTCGAGCACGAGAGAAAGTAATTAATATCATAAAGATCTTCATTTTACATTTAAGACTTGTTTTAAATATTGTACACAAAGTCTATTATTTTCATTTTCATTTAATTTAATTTTTTACGTTTCGGTATAATTTTATAGAAAAATTAATTTTCTTCCATTTAAAAGAACAGTCAGAGAGCACAAAATAGATTTCTCTCTAAAAGTCTACAACTTTAATTTAAAATACGTCTCGATAAAAAAAATTATTAATTCACTTCTTCTAATAAAATTCAGGAATAAATTCTTAATTAAAATTAAATAAAACAACTGCGCAGCTACTAATAAAGGAACAACAAAAACTGTGAAATGAAGGGAGGAAAGAAGATGGTTTTCATTTCCTTGTAGAACGGTTGGTTGTCAATGAATGATTTATTTTAAGTAAAATTTTATCAAATGGAATTTTGCTAGAGAAGGTGGAATCCGTTTGAATAATAAAATCATGAGATTAATGCATTTCAGTTTCAAGCGTTTTAAAGAATAAAAGAAAATGAAAAATGGGGGGAAACGTTTAAGATTAAATAATTAATTACTTAAAAAAGAAAATGCCTAAGGGAGTTTTTGTTTCCAAAAAAAGTAAATATCTATTTTTAAAAACTGGCATAAATAATGAAGTGATTCACTTCTTTGGTGCATTTATAATTTTTCATAGCTTAAAAGGCGTGGAATATTCTCTCGTTCTGTAATTTTCAATTTCACTTTAATTTTAATAAAAAACATCCTACAGGGAACAAAAGCATCCCTCCTTATAAATATTTAATCCTTGGTTTTGTGAAGAAATTCTATTCAATGTTATAAAAGACAATATCAAAGAAAATAACAGAGCGTACAAAACAACACTAGAATTCTGTAATGAAGTACATCGCTTACGTACTTATTTGTTATGTTTGTTTCGTGGGTAAATGTAAAAAGAAAATAGTCTGTGGCGACGACCTGCGAGGTTTCCAAGTGGAAATTTTAAAGGAGCCTTTTAAGCATAGACGAACCGTGAAATTGTGCACAGGCATCTACAGTGCCTGCCTTTTGCATCTTAGAAATTCGCGACGAGATCTAGTCTAGTTAATAGGTTTTATGACAATTTTCCTGCTGACGATGCTTACTTTCGTCTATAGAAGAAATTTATCTATAACAGTAATGCTGAATATGTAATACATTTTTAATACACTGTATTCTCCAAGGTATAACGATATAAGGTTTCATGGCGTGTATGTAATGCTTCCTTCTTTTGTCATCGCGGTCTAACATAATGAAACAACGTCTTTTCTACAGAAATATATGTAGAAAGAAACAATTTACTACGATCTTGAATTACAAGTACATTGTTTTATAAAAAATATCGCCGCCGTTTATATGCTAGGGTACTATTAAGTTACGTAATGTAGACTGTGTGAAAAAACGTCATTTCACCTAGTTTTATTGTTTTTCTTGATATACTCTTTTTATAATGGGTGTTGAGAGAATATTACATTTGTATTGATTTACAATGATTGTCGAGGACGGCCGAACATACAAGTAAAGGGTGCGCAAGAAATGTTATAGCAACCCTCTTTCTCTTCTTCAGCGACAGCCGTCGAATACAGACACGCTCAGTCGTGACAACAATTCACATTTTAAATAAACGTCTTTTACATTTACAATTCAGGAGTACTTTTATTCAATTATACAGTTCATTATATTGAAGTACATTTACAATTTGCAACAATGGGTATAACCTTCCGAACAATGAAATTGAAAACAGTTCTCTAGTAGTTTTTACGGACAATCTCACACATGATAGAATTTGTTTTAAAAGTATTTATTGTGATATTTTCCACATAAGTCTTGCGGATAAAATAAAATCGATTATCAATTCAAAATCAATTGCGAAATTTTACAAATTGTTATTCCCACTAATATGGTAACTTTGAACACCCGTTTCATAAATTCTGTAATGTGACTAATAATAGTTGCAGTTGTCTTGATAGAAAAGGTCTGAGAATTTAGTTCAACCATTTGTTTTCTTTCTTTTGTGGTAGAATAGCTACTAATTACATCATTCGTACTTATTTCTTATTTAGTTATTAATAATTCCAACAATAACTAAATTTTGTGTTATTCCAGATTTATTATTTTAACCCCTTAATACAATCCACCATTCATACCAAAGTATTCAACGCGAAGCCATCTGTTCTACGTTTCTTAAGCTGCGTTTCATTGGATGAGAATTCGTACAAAACTTTGGTCGTATAAATTTGTAGAAATTCGTACGAAGTTATCAGAAGTAAACAAGTACACACATGTACGTGTGCCCCTATTTATTTACGAATTCGTTCGAATTTGTATCGTCTGTTTGATGCGACTAAAATATGTTTTGTTTTTTTGATCAGCTTATTCGTACAATAAGGTAGAAAATGAATAGTGCAAAATTAAAAATTACTAAACTGACCGGCGAAAAAAACCGGCCACCCTGAAATATTTCCAAAACCACTTTAACAATTATTATTTTAACTAGTGATTGTTATTTGATTTAAAAACCATTCACTGTTGACACAGGATGTACAGATTAGCTAAAAAAAGAGACAATTAATACAGAACTAAATTTAATTTAAGAAGTAACAGAAATAGTCTAAATACGATATTTTCTTAATTAAAAACAATAAAGGTGGCTGTTTATAATGGACCTCCTGATAATTATTAGTAGTGTGTATGTCTTCCTCGAGCTTGAATTACATCATTCAACCGCCGTGGCATTGAAATTAATAATTTTCAAAGTGGTTTTGCGAAATATTTCAGGGTGGTCGGTTTTTTTACCGGTCAGTTTATAATAAATGTTAAATCACAGTATAGATTTGTTTAGTAATAATGAAATGCATCAGTACAGGGTGTTTTAAGTCTCTAAGGGGTTTGTTTACGCCTACTATATGCAGGCATTATACATAGAATAAAGTAAAATGACATATCAAAAAACAATACACAGTGGTTTTTAAATAAATTTGAAATAAAGTAGGCATACAGTCCGTACGGGTATGTATTACGTTTTCGCATCCAACCTAACCACTTTGTCTTAGGTAATCGTAGGAATAAATTTCTTAGAGTTTATGTCATCATGTTTATCTGTAGTTCTATTCACAAACAATGAGTAACAAGAGCCCAACTATCAAGAGTGCTTGGTAATAAGATAAAAGATAATCGCTGTGAATGTTTTGCGTTGCAGTAATCCATCTTCATTTTGCAGTTATTAATTCTGAAGCTCAGTACTACATTAGCTTAGTATTAGATTTACTCTCTTTCACTTCAGTTCTTTGTTAACAAGATAATAGTTAATAAAAATAGAATGTTATGTTCCTTAATCTTCTACATTAACGACAAACCAATAGCGCTGCAGTAAATAGTCCGCACTGATTCGCTGTGGTTTTCTTTTTATTTATTAGCTAATGTTATTAGGTTTACATAAAATAATAACTTAGCTGCATGAATGTGCAACTGTTAACCTAGTAATTATCTTCCCAGATCCATGTCGATTTGGAGAAAAGAGCTGTTTGACGTTTGGAACACCTGCCGATCGAATCTCTGAATCTCTCTACGGACCCGTGTGCAGGGCGTCAAAAACCCTACAGTAAATATCCAATTTGAAGCGATACTTTCAACTACTTTAAAACGGTGAAGTTTTTTCGGTTTTCAAAGAATTTGACAACCACGTTGGCCATTCTTGGAGTGCAGTTACTGGAGCCTTTTTGTAGCTAATAGTTCAAGATATCCAACAACAAAAATTTTTCAAATTTGATTTGCACCTGCACCAGCCTTGTTTAAAGGCTTCTACTTGAGCCATACTTGCATCTCGTGGTGATCGGTAAATGTTTGATATTTTTCGCGAATTTTAGAAACCGGCCAAAATCAGCGATCGTTTTCTGTTTTTCACCAAAAACGTTTTGCATGGCAAAAGCATACAATTGTCTCCTATTTACGAATCCGCAAACCCAATTCCTCATCTCTTGCTGTTATTGAGCAAAAATGTTTAGAGTAGAGCTTTCTTCATTCTGCCGTGACCTCTAGCAGCAACATCTTAGAAGACAGAGAAGTCATTCCAGTGGGCACATTCTGAAGTAAAAAGACCCTTGGTGCCATTTCGATATCTTTCAAATATTCAATTGCGGTTCTAATTGACAGATGCATATGGACCAGAATTTGATCAAGTGAAGATAGGAACGTATGAGAGTGGTACCATTTACCATTTGTGTAAAAAACAACAAAAATTAAAAATTATTTATTCCGTTTAGATTTTTTATTCCTTATTATTGATTTGTTATATTTACGTAATTTTTCTTTTACGATTTTACTCGATTTAAATTT
>VTPC01000672.1:103010-117377 GCA_011009095.1 Ignelater luminosus | reverse complement strand
TATGCTAGGGTACTATTAAGTTACGTAATGTAGACTGTGTGAAAAAACGTCATTTCACCTAGTTTTATTGTTTTTCTTGATATACTCTTTTTATAATGGGTGTTGAGAGAATATTACATTTGTATTGATTTACAATGATTGTCGAGGACGGCCGAACATACAAGTAAAGGGTGCGCAAGAAATGTTATAGCAACCCTCTTTCTCTTCTTCAGCGACAGCCGTCGAATACAGACACGCTCAGTCGTGACAACAATTCACATTTTAAATAAACGTCTTTTACATTTACAATTCAGGAGTACTTTTATTCAATTATACAGTTCATTATATTGAAGTACATTTACAATTTGCAACAATGGGTATAACCTTCCGAACAATGAAATTGAAAACAGTTCTCTAGTAGTTTTTACGGACAATCTCACACATGATAGAATTTGTTTTAAAAGTATTTATTGTGATATTTTCCACATAAGTCTTGCGGATAAAATAAAATCGATTATCAATTCAAAATCAATTGCGAAATTTTACAAATTGTTATTCCCACTAATATGGTAACTTTGAACACCCGTTTCATAAATTCTGTAATGTGACTAATAATAGTTGCAGTTGTCTTGATAGAAAAGGTCTGAGAATTTAGTTCAACCATTTGTTTTCTTTCTTTTGTGGTAGAATAGCTACTAATTACATCATTCGTACTTATTTCTTATTTAGTTATTAATAATTCCAACAATAACTAAATTTTGTGATATTCCAGATTTATTATTTTAACCCCTTAATACAATCCACCATTCATACCAAAGTATTCAACGCGAAGCCATCTGTTCTACGTTTCTTAAGCTGCGTTTCATTGGATGAGAATTCGTACAAAACTTTGGTCGTATAAATTTGTAGAAATTCGTACGAAGTTATCAGAAGTAAACAAGTACACACATGTACGTGTGCCCCTATTTATTTACGAATTCGTTCGAATTTGTATCGTCTGTTTGATGCGACTAAAATATGTTTTGTTTTTTTGATCAGCTTATTCGTTCAATAAGGTAGAAAATGAATGGTGAAAAATTAAAAATTACTAAACTGACCGGCAAAAAAACCGGCCACCCTGAAATATTTCCAAAACCACTTTAACAATTATTATTTCAACTAGTGATTGTTATTTGATTTAAGAACCATTCACTGTTGACACAGGATGTACAGATTAGCTAAAAAAAGAGACAAATCAATACAGAATTAAATTTAATTTAAGAAGTAACAGAAATAGTTTATAATGAACCTCCTGATAATTATTAGTAGTGTGTATGTCTTCCTCGAGCTTGAATTACATCATTCAACCGCCGTGGCATTGAAATTAATAATTTTCAAAGTGGTTTTGCGAAATATTTCAGGGTGGTCGGTTTTTTCAAGAGTGCTTGGTAATAAGATAAAAGATAATCGCTGTGAATGTTTTGCGTTGCAGTAATCCATCTTCATTTTGCAGTTATTAATTCTGAAGCTCAGTACTACATTAGCTTAGTATTAGATTTACTCTCTTTCACTTCAGTTCTTTGTCAACAAGATAATAGTTAATAAAAATAGAATGTTATGTTCTTTAATCTTCTACATTAACGACAAACCAATAGCGCCGCAGTAAATAGTCCGCACTGATTCGCTGTGGTTTTCTTTTTATTTATTAGCTAATGTTATTAGATTTACATAAAATAATAACTTAGCTGCATGAATGTGCAACTAACTCTTAACCTAGTAATTATCTTCCCAGATCCATGTCGATTTGGAGAAAAGAGCTGTTTGACGTTTGGAACACTTGCCGATCGAATCTCTGAATCTCTCTACCGACCCGTGCTCAGGGCGTCAAAAATCCTATCAGTAAATATCCAATTTGAAGCGACACTTTCAACTATTTTAAAACGGTGAAGTTTTTTCGGTTTTCAAAGAATTTGACAACCACGTTGGCCATTCTTGGAGTGCAGTTACTGGAGCCTTTTTGTAGCTTATAGTTCAAGGTATCCAACAACAAAGATTTTTCAAATTTGATTTTTCGAAATATCATAACGAAAAAACAATTAGGCTCGCATGTTGAGTCTTTGAATACCATTCACAACAAAAAATCCCACTTTGATGGAACGTTGTGTTCTGGAGATGAACCGAAAAAAACATCTCTTTCTAAATACCCGAGCGTTGTTGATAAGACAAAAAAGGATCGAATTGCACCTGCACCAGCCTTGTTTAAAGGCTTCTACTTGAGCCATACTTGCATCTCGTGGTGATCGGTAAATGTTTGATATTTTTCGCGAATTTTAGAAACCGGCCAAAATCAGCGATCGTTTTTTGTTTTTCACCAAAAACGTTTTGCATGGCAAAAGCATACAATTGTCTCCTATTTACGAATCCGCAAACCCGATTCGCTCATCTCTTGCTGTTATTGAGCAAAAATGTTTAGAGTAGAGCTTTCTTCATTCTGCCGTGACCTCTAGCAGCAACATCTTAGAAGACAGAGAAGTCATTCCAGTGGGCACATTCTGAAGTAAAAAGACCCTTGGTGCCATTTCGATATCTTTCAAATATATATAAATAATTTGATCAAGTGAAGATAGGAACATAGGAAAGTGGTACCATTTACCATTTGTGTAAAAAACAACAAAAATTAAAAATTATTTATTCCGTTTAGATTTTTTATTCCTTATTATTGATTTATTATATTTACGTAATTTTTCTTTTACGATTTTACTCGATTTAAATTTAATTTTCAAGCAATTGTTTATTATTATTTTTTTATATTTACTATTACATTATGAGATAAATAGGTCATTCATACTGTGATTAGAATTCTTTGTTATTTTGAATTTGAATTCTGATTATGACGAATTTCTAAAATTATCATTTTTAAATAAATGAATAGCTTGAAACTTTTACTACAACAAATCTTAATAACCTTTTTGTAAGTGTAACTGGTTAAAGTAGTGAACACTATTAATCGGATATCGACCAAATTTTATAGGTTATTAAACAAGTTCATCGATAAGCTAATTCGTTTATGTACGTTACACTGGAAGTTTAAATTATCCAATGCTGTTGTGCACAAAACTTTCAAGTTAGATTAGATAATCTGCATCTCCGCAAACCTGAAGATAACAAATCGAATTTAGCAGTAGTGTTTTCGAATTCCACAAGGTGGTTAGATACTACCAACTTTTTCCTGTTCTAATTGTGTTCGCAAAACAATCTGACCTCACATATACCGCAACGTTAGTAGTTCAACCGGGGTGCGCTTATGAGTCGCCCAGGACGTTGTAATTAGTGTGTAATGTGGAGCCCCACGTGAAGTAACATTATGAACTGACGGTCTAATTTTGAATATAGTTTGAGTAAATGATGTTATGAACCAACTTGGCAAATGTTTTGTTAAACATTTGTTGTTTAGTAGCAAGTGCAAATAAAAACTATTAACTTTCACAAGTTTACGTCATTGTATGCAAATGCATTGTAATGATGATATTAACTCATTAACTCACATCTAATTTAGTTGTTGAAGTTTAGTACAATTGACTGGCATTGAAATTCTACTTAGAAATTAATACTTGAAGCTGTTAAGAACTTTCAAATCAAAGTTGCAGTAATACAATCTCTTATTTGTAGATACATAAATGGACACATAACAGACATATTCTTTGCAATATAGATTACGAGTAATTAAAGATATTCTTTCTATTAATAAATATTAAGGGGTTTTTAAAAAGTGAATTGAAATAGGCCGTGACAAAGCTTTTAATCTATAACGTCAAAACTCATTGTCGGTGGAAATGACAGCTGCACAAGTTTGAAAAGAACAGTTTAATACAGACATTAAAAGGGCCTACCTCAATTTATTTTTCAAGAACCATTGCGAAACATTTGGCATGAATCGATTTATCACTTATCAGTAACTTTTAAATAGTTTTTAGAAGTTTACGTTTTCAATGTTTCAACTCTTTTACGGTTTTACTCAAATAAATCATACAATATTAATTAATGCTATATAAACAATTGGAAGAATGGTAATCCTTTAGATCTCTCAACATAAGAAGGAACGTGATACCATACATAGGTGTATTGACTAATCCGTCAAAAAATTATTTTAGCAAACCAATCAACAAGTTAAGTGGAAGTACGTATATAAAGGTTGGAAATTAAAATGTAAAAAATATTAATTAAATGTTGACAAAAATTATAAATATTTTCAGCAAATAAGGCTTCTTCTAATTAATTTTAAATGAATTAGTGTCAAGAAAAAGGGAATATATAATTAAATACGGCAACAGCATTCGATTTGCAAGATTCCAATTTTCAGTACAAATCTAGAGTCTATTTGTTTTGTATTTTCACAAGAAGAAACTACGGGTTAATTAAATTTAAAATTTAAAAGGGAACCTTTGAAACACACTAAATTAAATTTACATTATTCTTAGGTTGTTCTTTGAACGAAAATACCTAAACTCTTCTGATCTCCGTAAACCACGCGAAATTAGTTGCAGCAACAAGCCCAATTCATAACGAGTTTGTTTCTGAAAATCCCTAGTAGGTATGTAAGAACATAGAAAATTCGTTAAAAAAATAAGAAAAAAATTTTTGGAATGGCATGGTTCGAAATCACTGCATACAAAATTAGATAGCATTGTAAGGAAAAGATGGTATTCAGCCGTACAAATAAATCGTGATTATTTGCATGTTTTATAGAGAGAGAAGCAATTACGGGGAGTTGCGGCCGTTCTTTCGCAGCGGCGCCGCCACCCAATAAACACTTCATCATAAATTCACCGCTGCGGAGTACAATGGCTGGAAAATAAAATTAAAATGCTTAGCACTTCCTCGCTTTAATTTAATAAGGCCGGAAACGGAATTGCCACAGGCTCCGACTAATTACTTTATCAAATGAATCACAAAAGTACGCCAGCGATTGACATTTTTTGTGATGTCTGATCGCTGACGTTAAACGAAAACCAATTTTGCTTGACATTACTGCACTAGAACGCATCGTTATATTAATTAGGACAGTTCCACTTAATATCAAAAAATAGTCAAATTGTAACAGCATCGTAATTTGAGTTTAATTATACTAATTTTTATTTTTTCCTGCTTGAAGCATTGCATGGAAATATTCCCATTTCCACATTCTACGACTTTGCTTTTATGATTGTATAAAAGAAAGAATATTGGCAGCTATAAAATACGCAAACGAAGCGACCGCAAAATTTACGATTTTAATAAATTAAGAGATTATTCAATTTAACAGAGGTAGCGGTTAGGCAACAATACGGTTTTTATTTTTAGTCGAATAAAAAGGATCGGTACTGTTTAACAGGAACAACTTAAATAAGTTGACTACATCATAGTAAACATAACACTACTTGGTACTTCCTTTATTTTTTAAACTACTCTTCGGTGACTCCCAGTTTATGTTTGAGTAGATTTGTCTCTAGATAAAATTCCTTCACGGGTTAATCATGATTAAATGCTTCTAGGAACTTAATGAGATATTTCAAGAGAAAATAAAAAAAAAGCCTTTGTGCAAAAACACCGCCCAAGAGATGTTAAGATCTTTATATTTACAACGCCAAAAATTCGTTCCCGCGATAATTATTCCAAGTTGGGATGCGTGGTGACCTCTAATAAGGAATAGGGTTGTGGAGAGTAGTTGATTTCGCGGGATAGCAATCTGCATAATTTAGTTAATGGTTAAGTCATATTTGCGTGCGCAGCTTGCAGATCAGTTTCCCCCCATTTTCATTCAAGTATTGTGTAAGAAGGTTGTAGAATTCTGGTGAGGGCATTTTTGGTTAGGCGTTTTCCCTGAAAATTCAGTGTTGGTAGCCTATTAAGTTATCTTTTGAAGCGTATTTTCAGTATTAGCGTAGTGCTGGATTTCGAAAAAAGGCCACCGTTTAAAACACATTGCTTGGAAGCAAAGCATCGCTCGTTCTTCGCTGTCGAAGCGTAAATTAAAGTGGTTACGCCATCATTTTGACCCCTTCATCGCTGCGTGGAGCAGCCAGTTCTCGGTGTTTTAGGTAAATAAATATGCAGTTGCCCATGTGAGCAAAGGTTTGGATTTGTCACAGCTATCAAAAGGTTAGTTAAACACCAATTATAACAGTGTTTATATTCGTTTGGCCGAAACAAACAAGGTGCAGTCAAAGCTTGTCCAGTGGAAAAACAATGAGATTTTTCCTTGGTATTAATGTAAAGATATAACGACTATTTTGTTTTGTATAATCATTGTGATGCTGTGTTCGTTCTAGTTCAGTTCAAGATTTGTTTATGATAAATTGATAATTTTAGTAATAAACCGTCACACACGCATCCATACCTAAGTAGATTTTGTTAGAATTTCTTAATACTCATGCCCATAACGATAAACAATTAGTTCTAAAGGTAGAAGCACATTTTAGTTCTATTTGATATTAGAAGTAACCGTGAAGACAAAGCCCGATGACAACATTTCTAGAATCTAATTTCCTATACTGATCGCGTCCAGTAAAACAAATAGATAAGGTTTTGTTAATTGGTATGTTTAGGCTTCAACAGAAAACTAGATTCAATAAATGTATTTATTTACTCTAGAATCAGCCCACACTTTCATCTTAGATACCATTCTTTGGCTAATTACAAGCATAAACAAAAATGAGCACCTAAAATACTGAATGTTGCCTTGAGGGTTATAGATATTAGACTCTCTTTTGCTAGTTAAAGATGGGTTTAAAAGGACTATACTTTTTTCGTGGCACAAACCAGATGCACTTGATAAAGATTGACAGTATTCGAGATTTATGACCTTTTGTTAATTGCCTCAGATCTACAGGTGCAACTTTTCATTGGAAATCTTCAATCTTGAGGTGTCAATTTGCAACAGAAAAATGGTTAGGATGGTGTGCTAATAGAAGGTTTTCCAATATTATTCTTAATTCTGTATCAACGAACTATTGCCTAGAATCTTCACATCTGATGCTTCATCTGCGTCAGCTAAGACTAAAGAACACTTGAAATTAATAGTCTTAGTAAGCTTCCCGTAATGAGAAAGCTATTTCAGCAACTTCGATAAAGTTAATCCATATAGAATCAGAAAATCAGAAGAAGGTGTGATTGGTTATGCAAAAACTACTAAAAAGACAAAGTGTTTATTCATAGACAGAAAGAGTTTAGTCGTTGCCAAGGCAAAGTAGTTTAAAGTAAAATGCTTAAATAGGAAAAAACCCTTTGGGGAACTTGGTAATATTGGCGAAACACGAAAACTATAATGTTAAACATAAAATGGTAAGGAAAAGACTCTTTTTTTCAAGAAAACGAAATCTTTTCTCACATAAAACTCATTTCAAGTACACAATGAAGTTTTACAATAATTTGCTTCAACAGCATTTTCAGGTATTTCCAGGTGCAAAAAGCTTCAAAATTTAATATTCATTTGAATTTGCTTAACTCTTTGGTACCTTAGGTGAGCGTTCTATATTGCGGCTACGTGGAATCTTTAATAAATAACACCGATTTCTGTATTTTAAATAACGACTAAGAGCTGTATGACGATGCTATTTATGACGGAAGTTAAAAACTAGTCATAGATACAATTTTCTCTTGGAATAGTCTGTACTTCTGAATTTGCATAACATTGCCAAATAGAGATCGACAATTAAATTTTGAATTTCTGGACAAGATTGATGACCATTAAAAAATTGTTCTAGGCAGTTGTACTATGATTTTTCACAGCTGCCAGAACCATCAAAGGATATACATCTATAAATGCAGTTATTGCGACTATAAATAATCAAATACCAAAAGTCCCAAGAGCGAATATTGTTGCCATCATGAAATATGTAATATTAAGGTCCTTGTGAAACATAAACATACGCAAAGTCCCAATCGGTATTTCACGTCACAATGTTCAATATTCAAAAAATAATCCTGATCGCCCACGAATTGCATGTTTGGATGAAGGTAGTGATTGTTCGGCCCACAAAAGTATTATTCAGAGTTTTTTCAAGTTTTATCTTGTGTAAGCTAACCATGTAAAGTGTGTTGATGGCAATTATACTTCATACAATAACTTTTCGCCAGAGAAAACACTTGGAAACAGATAAGTGCTATAATAACTTTATAGAATGTGTCCAATCTTGGAGACGGTATGAAACACGGAGTCGCTTAAATAAGAAAAGGTTGCCTACTTTAGAAATCATTTTATTAAATTCTTTTGTTTTTTCGAAATAATCCATTTTCTAGAAGAAGAAATTTGCAACATAAAGAAAAGAAATAGAAACAACAATAAACCTAATTTAACTTGTTATGTTACATTATAGACTTACAAATCTTGGACACACTGGAAGTCGTCAAAAATACAGAATTTTTGTATTTATACAACTAAAATCATATAACTTGCGTTAATTAATGTGTATGCAGCCATTAAACAAAATCAATAAGGGTGTTATAAATAAGTAGTATCTAACATACATTATAACTAACAAATTAAAACAAAACTTAACTGGTTACAAAATTATCAATTAATAAATTAAGATGTTCCACTTTAATAAATCGTCATGTAAACTGTTATTAGGAGCAAAATGATTTTCACCTGAACTATAGAAGAGTTCTATATATATGCTGGTAACAGCCAATATTACGTTCAACAATAATAAAAAGTTGGCCAATAACGTCCAGTCAAACTTTTCCAACTCCGAACACCACTAGGGATAATAAAACCCCAGGTTACAGAAAGTTAGGAGTTATAAAAGCAGGAAATATATTTTAACGTAATTGCTTGAATATCTACATTCTAATCCATCAAATTTTTATTGAATTAAATCACCTAAAAAGTAAAACTCGCAAAAAAATAACACGTTGTATACTCTTTTTTTACTTTCCATCTTAATATAGAAAAAAAATGAAAGCAACAGCTTTTGTTGAACTAAACCACTGGTCTATTATGCGCATAACAATAAATTACTTCCAAAAATGTGTTCCTTCCATTGTATTTCTCAACAGTTATTTTTTAATCAACAAACACGGACGTAAACCAATTAAAGATACTGAGAATTTCGTGCTACCCCATCGGAAATCATTATTTAAAGCCGTTTGTTCTGTCTGAAAATCCACAAAGGGAGCGTTTTCCATTAAAGCGCAGAATTAATTACTGTACTTTTTAGTCCCTGTTTATTTTTTTAACGCAGCATTGCTGTGTGCTGAAAAACAAAAAAACAGAAGGCACTATGATTCAATGCACTCCAGGAAATCGAAAGCGGCAACCACAATTTCTGCGGTTGTGTTCACTGGAAAATGAATAGTAACTGTGATGGATAACGAAAAAAAGCGCTGGAATAATTAAACGACGTTTTCATTCTACACTTATCCCTAATCGAAATAAGAAGCAGAAACCAAGATCTTCCTTTTTTACATAATTAATCAACGAATACTCCCTGGAAGGAGCGGAAGAAATACTTCTTTATTGCTTACTTTTAACTAAAATACGAACATACAGACATGAGACTTGTTAATAAAATACATGCACCTTACTGCTTTAGCTGGTAGTTAATTATGAAGTAAAAAGAAATAAAGATCTTCGTAATAAGAGGTTAAAATTTAATATCAGACAGAAATGCCTTTAATCTTTATCAGTAACAGTTAGGGACAGTAAAACGGATGAAGGTAGAGGGTTGTGATAAAACCGGATATCCGAACTGAATCAGTAAATTGGAGCGTTGTATGAACTTGAAAGATATCAGTTCAATAGATGTTTGTACTATACCGGATGGTTTAATTTCGTTGGCAAGCTCATAAAGAACAGATATTACAAAACCGTAAAATGATAGTTGTCCGATTCATCTGCTCTATAGACGCAAAGATAAGAGCTATCAGGAAAAGGTTTTAATAGATTACAAGCTCGAATGAATGATGTACGCAAACATGGTAAAATTGAAAACAACATCTGCTTGACCACACATTTTTTACACACACGATTTGAAAGGTACCATTAGGTTTCAGACAACAACTTGGATATAACTGCATTGGTAAAAAGAAATCTATACCGTAGAGCTAAGCGTCTGATTTGTCAATTTTATGTTTTCTTGTATGAATACTTTGGAAAAAGAAAGTATTGTGAGATTCAAGGCTTAAAGAAGAAATCGGCAGTGATCTGCTGAACCATCAACACTACAACAAATTAGAAAATATTGATAGGGATCTGATCAACTGAGAAACTACAAATGTCAATTCGAGCAAGATATTTCAACACTGCAATGATATAACAAATATTACTGTCAAGTAGTTTACTTAACAATCAGGGTCTAAAAATCGATTTTGTTAATCAACACTACTGTCGCTATTGGAGTGATGAAGCTCCTCATGTATTTAGGAAAACTCATATTCAGTGTCCTGAGAAAATGGCAAAAGTTATAGGTCCTCTTTTTATATGCGACAATTCTGTAGTAGCAGTGGTAAGCTTTATTTGTATTCTTCGATTCGATTTTGGATGTTAACAACAATATACAACACATACCAAACGTGTGGAGTTTCAAACTCGTACATAGGACAATGTATACGGATTCAGATTTTTGTAATTCCTGCTCCCCAAATGAACCTACAGGGGACGTAATGGTATCAATCGATAGGGTAGAAGTTCCCTCTCAATCTGGCACCAATAAATTAACCAATACATGCTCAGAAGTAGCAAAATAAATTAATAATAAAATTGTTCTATGTACGAGTTTGAAACTCGGTACATTCTTAATCTTATGCATGGACTTGCGCTGTTGGATAAATGCCTAGATAGACTTAAGTCTAAGTTAGAAATATTAGGAATCTTTTAACCTAAAATTTTGCACATGTACAACCTTCTTTCATGAATTACCTAATACTATTAGAAGCGTAATTCATCAAAATAACTGCAGTCTCGTGGTCTCTGTTATAAGAAATAAATCTTGACATGTAGTTTGACATTATTCGTTAAATATTTCCACCGTCTTAGTTTTTTGTTTTAGCTATAGTGATACTTCTTGAAGGTCGGAATGAACTCTCTGTAACAGCTCTGATGATGTTAAGATATCATCAGCAAAGAAGTTCGTCTCACGGAAATCCAGAGTAGTATTAATATCGTTTATGTACAATATAGTTAAACTCAATTGGACCCAGAATTGACCCTTGTGGTATTCCCAGATCGCATCTCTTTTTAAAAGAATGTATTTAATATTAAATCTGGTAATTTGATATCTATCAGTTAAAAAACTCTCACACCCTTTCCTTGTTATACCGTTGATCTCGTATCTTTCCATTTTCTTTAACAAAATCTCTCTGCCTTTCAATAGTCCAGTCAACGAAGTGGTTATAGAGGACATGGAATGAGGGAAAATTTTTCTCTTGAGGAATGTGTTGGGGATAGTTAGAAGGCAAAGATACTAAAAGTCCCCGCCCCTAGCCTTGCCGCTTCAGAGGTGGAGGGGGGTGGAAAGGTCCTTTTCTTTGTTTTTTTGCGTATACCACGGAAACAGCGCGTCGTACGGCAGAGAGTATTACTTACAAACCAAAAGATAATTAAATTTCCTACAAGAACGTCTATATTCATTTTCTTCCTATGTGTTATAGTTTCCGAGATATTCGCCAGAGAAAATCGATAATTTTCGAAAAACTTTTTTTGTCTCAGATTTTTCGTCAAACTTATCCTTCTAACTCCCCAGCCTTATGTTTTACAAAAAATTCGTCAGACAGGAAGTTGTAGAGCATTAAATCTCCTTCAGAAATATTTACTAATTTATCTTTGACAGGTCAGAAGTTACACCAATTTGAAGTTTTCGGATAAACTTCGTGATTTTTCAAGAAAAGTCAATGAATGCCGAAAAGGGGGTTATAGAGGGATTTTTCTAGTTAGTTACATTGCCTTACATTTTTCGTCAAGCTTGTCTTTCTAACTCCTCAGCCTTATGAGAAAGCTGAAATTTGCCAAGGCTAGGTAAGATTTTTCTTAATCCCAGTTTTTTAATACATAAATAGCGACAATAGCAAAAGTAGAGTTTTCTTGAGAAATCACGAAATTTATCCGAAGACTTCAAATTACTGTAACTACTGACCTGCCGAAGATAAATTAGTAAATATACATATTTCTGAAGGCAAGTTAATGCACTACAACTTCCTGTCTGGCGGCTTTTCCGAAAACATAAGGCTGACAAGTTAGAAGGTCACGTTTGACGAAAAATGTGAGGCAAAACAAGTTTTCCAAAAATTATCAATTTTCGCTAGCGAATATCTCGGAAACTATAACACATAGGAAGAAAGTAAATATAGACGTTTTTAGAGCAAATTTAATTATCTTTTATTTTGTAAAGAATACTTTTCACCGTACGACGCACCGTTTCCGAGTTGTAAGCGAAAAACCGAGAACAGGGACCTTTCCACCCCCCACCCCCTGAAGCGGCAGGGCTACAGGCTGGGACTTTTAGTATCTTTGCTTCCTAACTTCCCCCAACACATTCCTCAAGAGAAGAATTCTCCCCCATTCCATGTCCTCTATAACCCCCTTTTTGGACATTCATTGACTGGACTACAAACGTTGTTTCTAAGTCTAAAACCACAGCAACTGCTGCACGCGTTTATTTTCTATATTTGATTTCCATTTAGCTAATACAATATTTAGTGCTGTCTCGCAAGAGTGGTGTTTTCTAAATCCTGATTGACATTCAATAAATAATTCATTATGTCCTAAATAATTGGTCTTTGACAGTTTATTCCATAATTTGCAGGCAGAACTTACTGGTACCTTTTACGTTAGATATTGGAACTATCGTAGCTGTTTTCCATATCTATGGAAATTTCCCAATCCACGCACGATTTGTTATTTCAAATATTGAATATTGAATATATCTACTGCGATACTATCTGTACTGTTTTTTCGAGTCATTTTGTTAATAATTTCATGCAGTTCATTTAATGTAATTTGTCTGATATACAGTTTCAAGCAAGGTTCTCGTAGTATATTTCCGTTCATCCGCTATCATATTGTTGAATTTATCTCCTTCACATTATCGATAAAAAAGTTATTTAACCTTCCGCTATCGAATTCGGATCTTCTGAAAACGACTTTATCAAAATTAATGTATTTAGATTCTGCTGTAATTTTATTGTTTAATAATTCTTCCAGAAACTTCCATATTCAAGGAGAATCGTGTTTTCGTTTGTCAATCTCATTTTCGTAATGTTGGCTTTTGCGAATTTTAATGATTTTGTGTAGTCTATAACTGTGCCAAGATTGCGGGTCATTGTATAATCTTGCATAAGTAAGTAATAATTGATTTCGCTTTTTCTTTAGATTTTTAAGTTCACCATTATACGAAACGTTGAGTTTTTGTATGTTTATTATTTTAACTAGCAATAATCTTGTAATTGTATAAATAATTCCGTAATATGTTAGATGAATATAGATGCTTATCTAGCTATTACCTTTTTATACATTTTAACCTGGTTTATTTGTACCATAAAATGATGGCTTAGTCTTGTTTCACGGCAACCACTGTTTCAGTGTTGAAATTATTTGTTATTACCAAGTCAATTAATGTTGTAAAGTGTTCAATGACCCTTGCTGCTAACTTAACTACTTATCGCATTCCCAGAAGAAATGAATATTTCTTAATCTTCTATTGTATGTAATTGTTTAAGATATCTAGTATATTAAACTACCCCATAATGAAGTGCAATTCCTTGACACCACTATTTAATATCAAAAGTGAGTTAGACGGTGAAGGCAGCTTATTTTTTTAATGAAGACAGGATGATAATTCTCTATATTATGTTCCGTTCGCAATTGGTTCAATGACCGATTTGCTGAAACATGGATTGGCAAAAGACGAGCAAACAGCCAATCGAAGTTACCGGATTTAACTAGGCAGGATTTCCTAGAAGGTGTCTAAGAACTAAATCTCCTTCTGTTAATATTGAAGAAGTGAAACGTCGTATCACTATAGAATGTAGATCCATTCAATCCCAAGGTTTTGAAAATGTTAGATGTGAATTTGGAAATAAACTGTATCATTGCTTAGATGTTAATGACTGACATTTCAAAAATTTATTGTGTAATAAAATAAGTAAAAGCTTTCAGCTTGTCTTAAAATATTATACTTTATTCTTAATTTACAACACGATTACAATAATAATGGTAGTGTTAACTTCATGCTTTTTAATAAGTTACGTTTTTACTGATCTTGGATAAGATAAATCCAGGCTTCTAGTCATCTTTTTGGGAAACGTCCATCTTCTTGGTAAAAATACCAGTGCTAGCTAAACTCTTCCATAAAACTCGATTTTTTATTTGGAATAACAACAGGATACAATTTCCCAAAAATGAAAAATGTGAGGGTAGCTTGCTAAACGCTCTAG